>OZ025213.1:2234768-2264521 GCA_964019055.1 Anthopleura xanthogrammica
TAAAATAAGACTCGGACTAAGGTTAAACGTCGAACTTTACTGACACATGAGCCGAACCTAGGGAGAGAAGGGTCCCAATATCAATTGTTAGACCATGAGAGTGGTCCCAGGCTGAACTCTGTGGTACTCCGAAATACTCAGAGAAACTCCGCTTCAATCTATACTCAGAATTCTAATCTTTGATCAATTTTTAACTTTCAAGACCTAGATTTATACAGCTATAGTTAGAGTTTCGCGAAGACGAGTTGTTTATTAGAATCACAATTATTGAAAAAAGCTTAATACCTCTTGACACGGCACTTGCCATCACTTGGTTTGCCGTCAAAGAGATGAATGAAGTACTCTTCTACAGCTTCCTCTGTGAGTGCTCTTCGTAAAAATGGTACGTAGGAAGGGTGTCGAGCTATCACTCCTGATAACAAATAATTACATGAATCAGTATACGAACAAAGAAGTGAACAAAATACGTAAATGGATGGATTACTCTACTGGGGCAGAATGCATGGGGTAAAAATGGTGAATGACGGGCGTAGGAGGATGCATGGACGGCTGGACAGATTTAGGATGGATGGATAGGTTAATGGTTGGTTGGATGGACAGATTGATGATCGGGTGTATGAATGAATGTATTGGTAGATGGCAGACGGATGAATTAATTGATAGTTGTGTGTGTGTGTGTACGGATGGATAGAGGGCAGGTTGATGTTTGGGGTGGGCAGATGGATATGGACAGACGGATGAAAGAATGGTTGGATTGATGGACTGAAGGATGGATGGATAAATGGAAGGACAAACGGATGGATTAATGGTTCACAATTTAAAACGCTTCATTATCAGAGAAAACTATAAGGTAGGAGAGTTATTCCCTTGTGATTACCTATGTTAACGCTGTTTCCTTTATCACCACTTCTTGTTACAGCCAGCGAGCTCAGTGGGAAAGTGCAGCGACCTTTGGGCATTCCTGAGAAAGAGAAAAAGTATAAGAGCATGTCACACGAACACGGAAAGGACATCTTCGCATACATAACTAAAATCGTTTTCATTGCAAGCTGGAACAAGCAACGTTTAACCTTGCTATTCCTTGATATTTCATCGATACTCTAAAGAACCTCTGGGTTGATCGAAGTCAGGGCACGCCTAAGTCGTAGATCGAATTGGAATTTAGCGTGTTAGGTTTTGCGAAGGGAGAAAACCAGAGAAACCAGTGAAAACCATCGAATGAAGGGAGAGACCTCACAAATTCTACTCGCATGAGACGCCGGGTCCAGGAATCAAATCCGAGAATGACCCCAGAGGTGAGAGACGAGTGCACTGCCGCTATTCCATCCTGAGTCCCCATAACTGTGCAAACCTTTGATGTGAGTTCAGTTTTCAAATTGCCGAGGCTTGGATATCAATAAGTAGATAATACCCAACAAAACATTGACAATGATGTGCAAATCATTTTAACAATGGGTTTGTCACTCTGCTTTATACTATGCAACCAAGATGCAACTGAAGACGTCACGACTAAAGGTCACGTGTTTTCACGTACTTATCCTGGCAGGGACGACTTGCGTCCTTGGTTCACTCGCTTCGGTTAGTTTAGTTGGTTTAGACGGCACAATAGAATCCATGGTTTCTACGATTTCGTCATCGATATAAATTTCAGCCTAAAAAAAATCAAGACAAAAACAGAACTCGTATCTATATATCTTTAACTAGCTCTAGGCTCAGTTCAGACGTCAAATTTTTGTCAAATTTAATTGGCTTTCAGGCCAGCGACTAAGAAAACGCCGAGAACTATCACATAAGACATCAGCTCTTTTGCTTAGCGCAAGGAGACGATATGTGGATATGTGTTAATTTTGTTCTACACACTTCTACTACACCGTTAAACTTGATTCTCTCAAAACTGGTAAAAAGTTCTTATTTTAAGGTCCCCAGATAAGAGATTATAAGTTTCTTAGAGTATAATCTCTTATCTGGGGACTAAAATAAGAACTTTTTACTAGTTTTGAGAGAATCTATGAGAATCAAGTTTTAGAGTGCTAGTTTAATGGAAAACAGCGCTCGACCTCAAAGGCAATTAGATTCGACGCCGGAAAAGTTCGACGTCTGAACCGTTCTTTACTTGCAATGACTGCGGTTTTGATTGCTATTCCTGTTACCTTGAATTTGTTTTTGGGGTACAGGAAGGAGAAGAGTCGGAGAAGTGGAGACCTGACAAAATAGAAAGATAGAAAATTGTTACATCAACGTGTACAATAACGGAAGCAATGATGGCTGACAGAAACAACAATGAGAGTAACAACAGAAAAAAATAATACAAAAAATTCTTACGCTTTTGGTCGTCCTCCAACAATCGTGGTAAACCCAGGAGCTGAAAAAAGAAACACTCATAATTCAGAATGAAGAAATGATCAAAGTCCATATTACGACTACTGGTTGGCAATGCATGATGGGATTGATGAATGGTTGGTGAAGCATGACGACATTTGTTATCTTGAACAGTTGTCTTAGATATAGGCAAGACCTACCCATACTCGTGCCAGCTGAGGCGATTTCTCGTGCAAAAATGTTTAATGCATGTTTTTGTTGGTGATGTACTGCTAGCCACAGAACTGCTTCTCTAGGACCCTGTAGAATGGAAAAACAGTCAATGCCTGGGTAAAAATTGGGATGGATCTTTTCTATTAGGCTTTGTCTGTTGTATCACTAGGTGAAAGCCAAAAGATTGAATTGGCATTTAAAAGTTGATTTTTGCAGAGGGGGGAAACTGGAGAACTTGGAGAAAAACCCTCAAAGCACAGGCAAGAATCAATTACCAACTCTACTCAATGACAATGAGCTGAGTGGGACTCGAACCTGGGTTGCATTGGTGATTGATGCATTAACAGCGCACACCACCCTCCCACAGAACATGACCACGATCTCCAGCAGAACACGACTATGACCTCCCACAGAACAGTCCAATGATCAACCAACTGGGTGATCTGGGTATCGGTCAATGGACATTAACGAAACCCACAGAACTGCATTCTTTAGATTAAAATCACATTCAAAAAATATTATTATGTATGGTAATAAAACTTACAGCTGACATGACACTAGGGAATGAGTGTCTTCCATAAGACTCTTCTGATCCAAGCACCTGGAGGAACAAAACTTGGTCATTATCACAACAGTCTCATGAAGCTTCTGGGCATTTGGCAGAAATATTCGTGACAAAACATGTGCGCTCACCCCTCCCCCTGGGCTCAGGTATACAGCCATCTGGGGTGTATGATGGCTGGACATCCGAGCTACCATCCCTTAAACACTTGCTATGCCACAGCAACCCCTGATGGTTCTGAATGATTTTCTTTACCTGGACATGTGTTCTTGTGTAATCTTCAAGTCCCATTTCTTTAAACATACGGCTGGTTCTTTAATGACAAATACCTTTTTATTACAAACTAATGACATACATTTAAATCTAAAAATACTTTATATACCTTTTGACGATTGTCTTGCCAACTCTCTTGGCTTTGAGTGATGCAAAGGGACCACCCACAGGACAGACTGCAGTTGCTCTATATCCATCAGCATATGTTGCACAAACCTGCAATGGAAGTTTTAAAAGAAATTATTGCAATCATTTAGGCAATACAGAGAGATTTTTGAGCTTCTGTTGTCCATCATTCTCTGCTACTAAACAACTATTTCATAAAAGATTGATAAAGGTTTTGATGTATATTGCACTGTCAGCAAGCCTGAAATGCACTATGGGCGATCTGAATGCAATCAGCGAAAGATCACGACAAAACTTAGTCTGCTTGGTTTTTTTTGGTAATTTCTTCTGTGTTGACATTATTTACTGCATTGCAGGCTTGGTACACAACATGCAACATGCAACAAAATCTTCACCAACTTTTTCTGAAATATGCTGTATTTGTTACCTTAAACATGTCAGTTGGTGGCTCTCCTAGTGCACCTGCCACAAGTACCCCACCACCTTCATACCCTGTGTTGCGAAACATGTAGAATAGCGATAACTGTTCACAATTATCATATGACTTGTGTAAGCTTTAAGAACAAACAATTTACATACAGCTGTAGGTGCTGGAAATATCTATACCTCCCCCACAGAATTTACAGGAAAAAAGTTAAAAAACATCCATGGTTGTGATTTAGCAAAAGATCATATTTTTCAACTTTTCCCATCATGGAAACAATCTTGAAACTAAAAATAGCAAGAGTTCCACTTTTACATTTATGTTTTCATAGGAAACCTGTAATTTGAATTCCCCACTTAAAAAAAAAAACATTCTAAAAATATATTTCCTATGGATTGTGATATTACTGCTCATCCCCCCCCCCCCACCCCTTTCTTAAATTTTATTGTGGTCTCATCTCTGACTTACCAATAAGAGGCTGTAATGTACATTGGGAGAAATTGCAGATGACATCAGGTAGAATATATTGTGTTGGATCTCCTATCTCATAGATTAACTGAAGAAGAAAAAACATTTAATATACAGAGCTAGGGTATTCAAAAAATAATATTTGGGATAGCGGCATTTCTACAGAGTAGCTCTTCATCCACTGAATTTCAATTGGAATTTAGAAATCGATTTGCGTAGAGGAAGAAAAACTGGAAAACCTGGAGAAAAAGCCTCAAAACACAGTAGAAAACCAACAAGCAAATCTTGTGTCTGCTCACATATGACACCAAGTACGGGAATCGAACCCTAGTTAGAGGCAAGCACTCTCACTGATATGCCACCTGTGATTCCCAACAGGTTGTTCTACTAAAGTAGCAGGGAGCTATAAGTGCTACCCTCGAAAATGACTAAGGAGTACCTGTTCTCCGACAGTAGTAGGGGACACCAAGCCACCAGTACCAGGGGGTTTGCTGATGATACATCTACCATCAGCTGAACACGTCGCAATTGGATATCCTATATTCTCCCTAAAAGATGATAACAAAGAATATCACTTTTTTATGACTTATTCAAGGTAGGGACCTAACAAACTCTACTAACATGTGATGTTGAGTCCAGGAATTGAACCTGAGACTCCAGAGATGAAAGTCCAGTGCACTAGTTGCTGCTATGCCAACCTTGATTTTCAGTGATTTTCAGTGCAGTTCTATACTATGGCTCAAACTCCTGTAAACTACTTTCCCACCACATCTTCCTCTAATTACAATACATACCAGTCAGAAACAACCTGCCAGTCAGTAGATATGCCGCCAGTACACTGAGCACCACACTCAATCAAGTGACCTGCCAAGCTGGGATAGAAAAATGAATATTTTAAATTGTTAAAATAATGTGAATACTTTTGATGGCAGTAGAAATGAAAATACAGTCAAAGCTCTCGTAAGTAACTGCCTCGAAAAATTGAAAAAGTGATCATAACTAGAGCTTGTCGCTAATGAGAATGGGCTCTCATAAGTGGCAAAGCAAACAGGGTTTCAAAATCATGGTCTTAACCAGAGCTGGTCACATAAGAATGGGCTCTCATGAGCGGCAAAGCAAACAGGGTTTCAAAATCATGGTCATAACTAGAGCTGGTCACCTTATGAGAATGTTTGCAAGGAGAGCTTTGACTGTAATTAAACTCATCATTACCTTCCAGCTGCCAAGAGATCATAGTCATGTGGCTGCCATCCAAACTAGGGGTGAAGTGTCAAAAAAAATTGATCAGTAGACTTTTTTGGCTTGAGCATAATGTTTTGCAATTTTGGACCACATAGTAATTGAGAATAAGATTCAAGTATTCTATAGTGTTACTACTAGTACCTCATGAATAAGTGGTCCTAAAGCTAATGCACTGTCCACACATCTCCCAGTGATTACTATATCAGCACCAAGATCGAGTGCTCTGGCTATAGGCATAGCACTGTTTACAGATAAAAAGATATATTTAATAGAAATATATCTTTCGATTGATATACTGTATATAGCATGTAATATTTTGATAATATGCATTCATAGTTCAGCACATTATTATGAGCTGCTTATTTTATTGGAACAACCATGAGCCCAATGAGTGGTCCCATAATAGATCCCTGTGGTATGTAATTGAATGTCTTTGAATAACCAGACACAAATTTATGTTGATGTACCATAACATCAACAGCATAGTATCCAAGCCTGTATGCATTAAAGTACATGTGGTAAATTGAAATTTAGGAGATTTAATTACGCACCCCAAATATGCATTCATGCTGACAACTCTAGCTGGGAAGTCCTGTCCAGACTGTAATTCTTTGACGTCGGCTTGGGTGACTTCATCTATTCTATTAATCATATCATCTCCCATCACCACTGCAATTTTGACATTAACTCCTTGAGATTTTGCTGCTTTCTTTATGGCTCTTGCGCATGCTTCTGGGTTGACACCTCCAGCATTGCTAATCAAACGAATCCCTTTTGGGTGAAAACACTGGTTACCTTAGACTACTCTTATAAATCCACCAATAACATAAATGCTTATTTTGTATGAGCTATGTTGAGCCAACAGTGTGGGTATCTATCAATCAATCAACATTATTTACTGAGGGTAACACAACATTTTACTCTGACAAATCTGTGGCTATGTACTTTGAGAAGGAAAGTTTTGTTATTGGGTAGAATAACAGCAGAAATAAAAGACATACTATACTATTTATTTTATATTATACCTTTCTTTTTTATCTCTTTGATTAGTGGTGTTATTGCTACATCAATGAAATCTGGAGTGTAACCAAGAACCTAAAAATTGAATTTGGTATATGAGATGGTATTTGGTATTGGTTGCATATAGCAACACATATAAAAAGCAAGCATTTCAACACTACAGTAAATCAAATAAAATGTATCACTGTTTACACTGCTATGCATTGATCAAGACAATAGTTGCAACATGGAAATCAGGCATTCTGCCATCGATCAGAGTATGTAAAGGTACCGAAGAATTTGTCTGATTGACATATGTGTATTGCACGATTTCCCTGGTGAGACTTTTGTCTCCATCAGCATGTAGCAGTGAGAACAGTGGTAAGTTTACTGGTCCTTACAGGAGATTTGTGTTTTGCTGCAGTCAAAAGTGACATGGTGATTTCAGAGAGGTAATCAAACATGATGTAATCCACGTTACCTCCACGAACAAGCTGAGGAGCTGAAATACAAAACAAAACAGTTCTGATCATCATTAAAAAAAGCTACATAGATTGTGATCCTTAGAATTGAAGCCAGTAAAAGTTCGTCAAAGTTGAATAAATTTTGGTACATAGTTTACCTGCAGAAGCTGAATCTCCCCAGAAACCCGAAGCACATCCAATCTTGACTGTCTTCCCTTCAAGAACCGTCCCATAACAACGCACATTCTTTTTTCGTATTGAAGAAACACAAAGCACAGAAGAAAGATTCCTTCCCAGAGAGTTGGAGGTCACGCCACAAAGCGGTCCAATTACTCCTCTCGTGATCCTTAGATTTGATAACAAACGAACTTGAGGGCTTAAAATAGACATCTTTAATGGTAGCGTCTTTACTTTTCTTGATATTTTATCTCATTCTCCATATTATCTTGCTTTTAACTTTCATTCTATATTTTCGTGTTTACCTCAGGACGGCAGCCATTTTAAGCCTGGTTACCAAGTGCTGAGCCCATTGTATTTGCTATCAGCGGAGGTATCATTGAATCATGCGCTTTATATACTAGTGCCCAGATTCTTCTTTGGAGTTGTTCTTTCAAACTCAGCAAAAATGGCGGATGAAGGTGGAGATATGGATGTAGATCACCCCGCTCAGCCCTCCACTTCAGCCCCGGCTACCAAGAAACGCTTTGAAGTGAAGAAGGTTAGTTACCACTCTAAATCCTTGGATAGGTTTTTTTGAGAGTATTTACCGTTAAACAGTTGAATTTTGCTATTAAACTAACGTGATGTTTTATAAATGTCTTATAAATAGTGGAACGCCGTCGCTCTTTGGGCTTGGGGTAAGTAATAGGGCCATAAAAATATTTTACCACTGTTTCTGATTCATTAAAGTAATAAATACCAGTAGTTGCCTGAATTTAAGTTTGTTTTTTTTGCTATTTTCTTTTAGATATTGTCGTTGATAACTGCGCTATTTGTAGAAATCACATCATGGACTTGTGTAAGTATGATTTCTTGTAGGTTTGAAAAAAATGCCGTAGTTTAGATTTAGATTGTTTTACATTGTTCAGAACCAACTTAATACCAGTATGTAATGATTAGTACAGTACAAAACTGAGTACTATAAATGTTCCAAACTACTAAGGAACCTTTATAGTACTCTCAATGTCTTTCTAGGTATTGAATGTCAAGCCAATCAAGCATCAGCCACAAGTGAAGAGTGCACAGTAGCCTGGGGTGTATGTAATGTAAGTGCCATCTTTAATACAGTAATGAGAGGTTTTACCTCAATGGTGGATCCAGGGGTAGATTGGGTGGCTAGCCCCCGGGGGGGGGGGGGGGGGGGGGGGACTCGGAGGTCGAAGGGACGGGGATGCTCACAGTCCCTTTTAGGGGTTGAAATTGAGGTTTTCGGTCCCGCTTAGGGTGTTATGAACGAGAATGCCCACCAGCTGAGTTTTGTGGTCCCTTTTAGGGGTTTCTATTTTATCTATTTTATACATTTTATTCAAAATCTATTATAAAAGGGTTCAGTTAACGATTTGTATATGACGACGTCGTCATAAACTCATACGAGCAGAAGGCGTTTGATGTTAATAAATTAAATCGAGAAACCCAGCCTTGGATACGTTTTTGCTTGGTCCCTCTTAGGGGTAGAATTTTATCCCTGCCACGCCCATAAACTGACAACACAGGTCCCTTTTAGGGTCCATTTTTAAGATTTTCGGCGAGCATCCCCACCCTCTTTCAATAGGGAGTCCCCCCCCCCCCCGGGGGCTAGCCACTCTCCTTTGGAGTTGAAGAATACGAATTCTTGGGGTGTATGTTGCAACACTAGCCACCATGTTGGTTGACTATACAAAGCATTCCTCATTAAAATTCTCTTGTTATATCAACCAAGATGGCTGCTGTTCCATTGTTATTTATATCTCAAGGGATTTTGAGTCACGTGGTTGCACCCCAAGAATAGAGGATAAGGCAAAACCTGATGTGATGCCTGCTAAGTAACAGCCACCCCCTTGAAATCCTTCTGGATCTGCCACTGTACCCCTTTGCCACGCTGGTCACCACCCTTTAAAAATATTTTCTGAAAGTATCATGGTAACATATATAACAACTGTTTCTTTCACAGCATGCTTTTCATTTCCACTGCATTTCAAGATGGCTTAAAACAAGACAAGTCTGTCCTTTAGACAACAGAGAATGGGAGTTCCAAAAGTATGTTATTTTCATATTGCTATTGTTTTCCCATTTAGCATCCCATTTTTTAACATTATTCCTAATCCAAGTATTTTTTTTTCAAGGTATGGTCGTTGATGCTTTAGAATGAAAGCCAAAGCTGTTGTAAAGTATTAATATTATTTGTACAATTTTTTTGTTCATGTGAAATAAAATTTTTTAACTGTTAAACCTTAAAATTCATAGTGTAAATTATACAGTATTTTGAGTGTGAAAGTGTGAAATTTCGCTGTGCTTTTATCACCCACATTATTTTAAATACTGGTTGTCTAATTCCTCTATAGACCATTTGTATCAGACTGCTCAATATATTTGACAACTTGTAGCTGTTAATATCAGAAATAACAGCCGGCTGATCTGAGAAAAAATATCAACCAATCAGAATCGAGCAAAATTTGCAACACTGAGGTTATCCTTAGTAGCCCAGCAACTTGGGAAACGGTTATTTCTTTATTTTATTTTCCCACTCAATAATAAATATCATAATAAATGTATACAAATGATAAAAAACCTTACCTCAAACTCTTAATTTATCTCAGATATAAGCTTTTGCAAGTTGATTTTCCCAGGCCTCATGACACCTCAGTTTTGCAGTGACATAATTTCTACATCACTATCTAAGATCAGCTTGAGTATTCATTCATACACTACCAAGGACAATGTCGTGTATACCTACAAAATACCCCACAAATTATATGTACATATTAATAACAATGACTTCTGTTGTTGTTGTGTGGCTCATTCTTCAAAGAGTTCCAACAACTGCATATGATTTGTGGGGTATTCTGTAGTTGCTCTCTATGTCAATATTACAACACTTCATACTATTAAACTGAATCATTATCATTTGGTTGTTCATGAAAGGTTTTAAGGACCAGGTTATCTATCAGGTTTTTCTCTAGTTCTTTTGACTTCCATCATTTTGACTTATTCAATCTAAATAGGAAATATTTGAAAGATGAATTAAACCATTCAGAAATATGTGTTAATGTTAATCAGAATGTTGTTTGACCTTGTTTGTATTGGGAAGCATTGGTGATGTAGTGGTGAGTGCACTCGCCTCTCACCGATGCGACCCCAGTTTGAGTCCCGTCAGGCTCAGTGTCATGTGAGTAGAGTTGCCGGTTGGTTCTCTCCTGTGCTTCAAGGGTTTTTCTCCGTTTTTTCTCCCTCCACAAAAATGAACTCTAAAATCTAATTTGATCTAGAAGGGCATAGATGAAAATTACTCTGTGTAACTCTAGTAACCCTAGCAAAGCATATAGTTTGATTGCATAGTTTATGTACTGGCATTACAGCACAAAACATGGTATTGTAGCCACCCAATAGACCTCATCGGCTTGGGTGTAATGTTGTCCCATTTCAGACCACGTGTCATTCCCCAGAGTATCATTTCATTGTTTAATGGTTGCGCATGAGAAGATACATGAATATGGATACAACTCAAACAAAGAATCCTATTCTCAAGAGAATGACACATGGTCTGAAATGGGACAACATTGCTCCAAGCTGATGAGGTCTATTGACCTTTTTTACACATCAGTTAACATTAATTCATGACAATAATCTCATGACTGAGTTTGCTTTTTCTTCAACTTATAATTAAGGGTTGGGTCTGGCAAAACCAATTTGCTTGCTCTCTGATTGGCTAACTTGTAAAAAGTTAATTGGGTAGCAACGGCATATGTCATACTCAAATAACATAACTGCAGTGAATAGAATTACAGGAAGTCATGCAAGGGAACATAAATAGATCATTCTTATATGCTGTTTGTGAATGAATGATTATGGAAATATGTGCCTTGAGGGTGACACAGTTGGTCCAGTTATGCTTGACCCTAACATCGGTAATAAATGCAGGTGTTAAATTTTAGACTATCAGGTGAATGGACTGCCATGTTGATTTTCACAAGAATGATTGCTAAGAAAACTTTGATGTGAGGCTACTAGGGCAAAGAAGGATTGCTAAGGTAACTTCAATGTAAGGCAACTAGGGCAAGAACCCTAAGTTGTCAATATCCATTAATGTCATACTTTGACTCTTGTACTAATACTTTCCACAATTAGTTATTAAATTCACCTCGAACATCCTAGCATAGCCTGTGTACAGCCACTCTCCAACCTCCAACTACAGGGTAAAAACGTTTCTTTTCCTGTAGGGGGGAGGGGGGGGGGAAGTGACTGTACGGTAACAGGACTGTAAAGCTGATGACGCGAATTGTCCTACAACAAGATTTAGCGAGGCAAACTTTATGTAAGAATTGTTAAAATTTCTAACAAATGGTGGATTTAGAGGGAAAGGAAGTGGGAGTATGGATTTCTTTCCCCTTCTTGGGTGGTGATATTTAAGGGAACTGTTTGGGGCAACCTGTGTTGTATCTGAAAATTCTGGAAAAACTAAAATTTCTTTCCTACTATTTAGGGGTACTTGGTACAATACCCCCATCTCCTTCCTTCCTTAGTTTTGGCTTTTCTCTGACTTCAGTTCTGATCGTGTGGTTGATAAATCGGAAAAAAGCGTAGTCCTAGCTAGAGGCACTACCAAAAATAACATGCTTAAGATAATTTTAGATATACTATCCATAAACGTGCTTGTTGTATGTTATTAAAAGGAGGATCATATTCCTTGGGGTCCAATGAAATATTTATGTCACATCCGCTGCTGCCTCGGGTTAATCTACGACTTTAAAATATCGGCCATAAGCTTGATCAAGTTTATGGACATAAAAAGAGCGAAAAGGTCGGTATTGATCAAAAGGCCTTAAGGCTCATCTCATGCAGAGGTCTCTTTCCATTCAGATCTTTGTTTTTCTTTTAACACAGGTTTTAAAATTAAAATTGTGTACTTATTTTCATCATAGTTTGCACACCTGTTTCAGATCAAAAACTGTCCCTCGCGGCATAATGACTCCCAAGCAGTCAGAAACATCCAAAAATGTCAGTTTTTCTTAACAAAGTTAAGAAAAAAGGCGTGTTATCATTGACATGCGAGACCGCTTATCTGATGTATTGACTTGTGGCTTTCTTCTAAAGCCGTATTTCCATATGTTATTGAACTTTATCAAAAATATTGTTTATGAGATAGCAAATATTGACTTTATTGACCTGGTTCATAAATGTGTTAGAGTGAAAAGCCAACTTATTGCAAAAGTGTTAAAATGATGACTATAGACACGACAATAGCACTTAGAAAAAGAAAATCGTTCATTGCCATCAGTCAAAGTGTTATTGGAAATGTCAAACAACAAATTTGAGAAACATTTACCATTGCGACCATTCTCGTTAGCGACCCGCTCCAGTTCCGACCACAATTTTGAAACCCCCCGTTTGCATTCCCGCGGGGGGGGGGGGGGGGTACTCCCTATAATGGACTATACGGGGATGCTCCGCCCGAAAGGGGTACTTTTTTCCAAGTCGTATGTATAGCAAAAGGGTGGAAATTTGTGAGTTTTGGTATAAAAAGGGATAGATTTTCTTCAAAGGTATATGAAAGGGGTACCTTTTCAGGCAAAAAGGTATATAAAAGGGGTACTTTTTTGCTGAAATTTAGTATAGAAAAGGGTAAGGGGTCGAGAGTCCGGTAGGAGCATCCCCGTAATTAATTTTCAAGTTGCGCATGAAAGTTTCAAGAAATTTGACTACCGCGCACTTTGAAGTTTTTAATACCATATATTTTTCTTTTGCAACTTGGCTAAAATTAACTTATTGGATAGCAAATATTGACTGTACTGAAATGGTATATGAGTGTAAATGAAAATATACTAGTGCTATTTGCCAATTAATGCAAAAGCTTTAAAACGAAGACTAGACAAGAGTATAATTTAGCGCAGGCCGCAACTCGTTTTATGTCGCAGATTTGCACGCTATCTCTAACTTAACAATTCAGTTTTCCTTGCAATGAGATTTGACTTGGTTAGTCTGAGAACGGATGAGGAGCGAAAGGACGTCTGTTTTCTATGATTTGTTTTTCAACAAATTTCCAAGGACCGATCAAATGTTGATGGAAAAAATCCAAAATTTGCGATTTGCATGAACTTCCATATTTTATTGGTGCGTGCATTGAACTGAAGTTCATAATTACTTGTTATGTTTACTTGATATTTCTCTGGTACGTGCGCCCGACAAGTCACTTATTGCGCACGTTTCGCGATTATTTGAAGTGTATGCGATAAAACTTTTCGAGTGCGCATCACATGTACATGTTTGATGCTCTTGTCGCAAGTGTCAAAGTGAATTGGGAGCTCTTTTCTTCTTCTTCTCCTTCTTCTCCTTCTCCTTCTTGTTCTTCTTGTTCTTGTTCTTGTTCTTGTTCTTGTTCTTGTTCTTTTTCTTCTTCTTCTTTACACTTCTCTTCCTTCCTCTGCTTCTCTCATTCGTTAATATTAGAAGTCAAAATCTGTAATGCTGCAGATGATATTAAATGGGAAATAATTTTTCCACCATACTTTTATTCCTTTATGCATTCATTTTCGCCAGACACGTACTAAGTACCATCCCGTTGTCATATGTAATAAGTAAACTGTTCCTTAAGCCTTTTTATTGGCAGATACCTTAGTGTAGTACGTGATATGACAATTACGTCTCGGACATCTGCACCCCCCATGTTATTTTAACATGCACTCTTTATATTTATTTACGATTCTTTATTACAATTACAGTCAATCTACTTATATCTTACAGCAAGTACCTCTGATCGAGTCTAACTCGGTACGTGTCTGGTTGTTAGACAACATCATTTTCTACGTGTCGGTATTTTGAAATTAAGAGCTAACTGGCAAAATAAAAAGTATAGGCCAATTGCATTGACCTATCCGTTAATCTTTTGTCTCAGTTAAAAAAAAAAAATTTTGAATTTATTTTTTTTGGAACCATTTTTCATTTCAAGCCGCACGTACATAGAAACAGTTGCGTCTACTCAACTTTCTATGCCGCTGTAGTGCGAGTTTATTTGTTTTGGTCTAGCGGACATACTTTAACCCCAAAGTTAACCCTTTCGTATGATTGTGGTTTCCACAGTGATGCCTTGTATGTGCATGCGTTTATGCTCTCTCGCCTCACTAGACTACTGACATGGTGGACTATCAGCCGTTGAAATTTTACACCACTCTAAGGTAAGCTATCTAGAATCCTAGAATTTTGTATGTGTTCAACTCTTTGGCCAATGAAACTAAAAATCCCAGCCACAAACACTGATGTACATCACAAATTGTATATCCCAAGACAGCCGAACGCGATCAAATATACTAAGTCAGTAGTTGAATGAATGAATGTCTGATCCAGTTTGTGGAATTAAGGGCTACAAATTTTGAAGACTTTTTACAGATCACATTATACAAAATTATCAAAACAATATATATATATATAGCACACTTCTTGTTTTTTCTCCTTATTATAATTCAAAACAAAACGCTTCCGAAATATGAAGCAGAACGCTTAGAGCATTAGGGAAACAGTTTTCCGTGCGTTCGGTTGGAATGATACACAACTCAATGGGATAACGCTAATAGTAATTCAGTTAGTTTCGATAGCTAAGACGAGGTTATTTTTTAATCTCCATACTGTATCATGGAAAATTACTATTATTTCTTAAAGTAGGTTTGTGTGGGATAATTTACAATGTAATTTCGTCAAGGATCGAATACGTGACATGATCATGAAGGTGATGTGAACTCACGTCTGGGTTGTGCCGAATTGCTTTTCAGTGAATGAAAAGCCAAATCGGAGAAACAGAATGGTCGATGGCATTAAAAACATAATTCAAAAGGGTGATAAGATATATCAGCATTGAGCTATTTTTTGCCATCATAAGTGTTAAAGACTTTAAAAAAGCCCCACGGAAGCAAATAAGCTAAATATAGCATCAAACAGGGCTAAAAAAAGAAAATAAGACGTCATAAACTACGTCAGCGACTCGTAAAAAAAAATCGTCGTCAGAATGAAACCATTGAAATGTAAACTCTTTTTTGAAAACAAAAATATTCCTTTTTTGGTATTTAGAGTTTCACAGCTTGAATTGCTGCCTTTGTTAATTCATTATTTATTTATAATCATCGTAGTTACTGGTTTGTACCACCTTGCCGCTCACTGCATGACTAATATTGCAATAGTCATTCCATTTGTTCAGATTATTCAGATATGAGCTAGATAAATCTTTTCGAAAGAAATAGTGAAATCTTTTAATTTTGAACGCTCGGAGACAAGTCTAGTCATGTGTACAATTATATGTGAATCTTCGAATGCATTTTATAATATTAGAAAAAAACCATTAGCCAGTCATTCATATTATTCATGTAGATACGTCGCAAGCACTTTAAATATGATATAGAATCATGAATAATTTTCGTCAATATCGGCGTGGTTTTCATACTCCGTCAAGTGCGGGGTGCCTCAAAAAACCAAAATCAACTCGTCAATATAACAGATGCTGCCGATCTCGTTTAGCTTTCTAGCTATTTTAAGTCTGTGCTCTTTTTTTTTTTTTTTTTTTTTAATTTCTTTATTTCTTTATATTCAATGTAATTTTCATTTTCTTAAGAGTGCAAATGAATTGTTGTTGTTGTTGTTGTTGGGGGCTGAGTTTGCCTCTCCTTACACTGACGTATGTTATAGTTCATAGTTCACAGGTCACGATCGAGTCACTGCTTCCGATCGACCGATCCTAATCCGTACGGTCGCTTGTGAAGGGTTTGTGCTCACCCCACTTTTTGTATGCTAGACCAATGTTCTTTCTTTCTTTCTTTCTTTCTTTCTTTCTTTCTTTCTTTCTTTCTTTCTTTCTTTCTTTCTTTCTTTCTTTCTTTCTTTCTTTCTTTCTTTCTTTCTTTCTTTCTTTCTTTCTTTCTTTCTTTCTTTCTTTCTTTCTTTCTTTCTTTCTTTCTTTCTTTCTTTCTTTCTTTCTTTCTTTCTTTCTTTCTTTCTTTCTTTCTTTCTTTCTTTCTTTCTTTCTTTCTTTCTTTCTTTCTTTCTTTCTTTCTTTCTTTCTTTCTTTCTTTCTTTCTTTCTTTCTTTCTTTCTTTCTTTCTTTCTTTCTTTCTTTCTTTCTTTCTTTCTTTCTTTCTTTCTTTCTTTCTTTCTTTCTTTCTTTCTTTCTTTCTTTCTTTCTTTCTTTCTTTCATTTTTAGTCGAATACTTAGAAATACAGTATATTTATTGGGCTTCTGGACTTCTCATTTGTTTGTAAAGCCAAAAAGTGCATGACCCGTGCTTGTCGTGGTTGGTAGTGTGGTGTACGTATGTGAAGGCGGTACCTGCTTCTCGGCCAGTACTTAACTTAGTAAAGTCAAGAGATCATAAATATTTATGCTCTCTTGGTAAAGTCTGATGACTTTTAATTTTTCGGGTACAAAACTACAAATTTTATGTTATTCCGTCATTTACGTAAAAAAAGTCAAGGAACTGTTTGTGATCGAGTTTCTATTTGCTTCCCTGCATGCATGGCTGCCTGTTTGCGCCTGTATGTAGGCAGCATGACCATCAGTGACTGACAATGGACACTGCCTAGCTGTCTACCTGCAGTGTCTCTTGCAATCTGTCTGTTCAAAAGACCAGTTCTGGTCTAGCTAACTGGCCTCTATCTGTGAGGTTCTGGCTATATGGTCTGAGGGACCAGTCATTGTTTATAGGGAGGGGGCTGGTGCAAATAGAGGGGGACAGCATTTTTTTATGCTCCTCTAAGGACGGGGCTTTAAAAAATGCACCAACCCTCCCACTCCGTCTAAAAATTGACTGATCTTTAACCCTAGGCTTGTCTATCTGTTAACGCTTCCAACGTCTGATCTTTGTGCATTTCTCGGATTGTTTTTTATATCTGTATATGGTGAATTTGTCACAAGCTACGTACGAAGTTTATCGGTATCATATTACTAACTTCAGGGTCACTTGTATTATGATGTCAATCATTAAAGCCCAGTATGCGACTTCCATGTCCCATAAAGTCGAAGTGGTTATAGAGGTTATACTACACCGCGATAAGGTATACTTTACATGATAACGAAACAATAAGTTATGTTAAAGTTAGGACAAGTAGAACTGAACGTTCAACCTTCTTCAAGTAAGAGATATATATACTTTATAAGTATAACTTGATAGCAATCGAAAAAAGACCATTTTATCTAAGACGATTCCCGGAAATCCCCCTTTTAGATAGCAAAGTATAATATGTCATTTAAGGAAAATAGACTAGGAAACTTCCGAAAATTAAGGATCTGCAATACGAAAAGTTGATGTTTTTCAAATGATTGATACACAAAGCAGTAGAAAAATTGGACTTTTTTATGAAATCTTTTGATTTTTGATAGCGATTTCCGTTTGAAAAGCATTAAGGATATCCGTTGATAACGAAAAAAGGGACAATTCACAGCTACTTTTATTCATCGTTCTGAATAAGAGTTTAAATTATCTTCTGTTTTTCCAAGTACCGTCCTGAAACTTCACACATAAGTGATCTAACGCAGATAAATTAGTTAGCGCAATCCATTTCCGGTGGAATATTTGAGAGAGATGATTGACGGGGAAAGACCCAATCACAAGTTGAGGAAGTAGTTGGGAATCACGTGGGTTTGCTTTGTGCGTCACACAGCTGCAAAAAAGCTCTCCAAATGTTGGCGGATGAGAGTCTTCGGGCTTAGGGTATTTTGTATTGTGAAAAAGTCCACTGAATATGTAGAACCAGAACGATAACTAAGAAGTTATCAAGACTTCTAGAGTTGCTCTAGAAATTACTGACTATCTTAGAGTATTTTGAATCGAATTGTGGACGGTGTGAACCCGAACTTTCGGGCCACGGGAAGTTCAAGATTTCTCTGTGTTTTGTGGATGTACGGTTCCAAAATCACCCGAGACTACTGGCTCGCATATTGGGGGTAATATACTGCCTATATCCTTTAGGCTTTACTTCTCTTTCTTAGAACTATGACACAAAGTCAAGCGAGTCCCTACATGAGCAGTTCATACTTATATGGCGTATCCAGCAAAGGGTAAGTTTGGCGTGATTTTTCTACCGTCATTCTGTCTTAACAATATGGCGACACAAAAGTCGTAATATAGCTGTGTTGTGCTGGGGACATGCTTCCTAGAAATTACGCAAGCGAAGCCATTTTTTATAGAATAGACAAAGCTTGCCTTTAGTAGTACACATGATAATATT
The DNA here is from genome assembly GCA_964019055.1 of Anthopleura xanthogrammica. Lineage (NCBI taxonomy): Eukaryota > Metazoa > Cnidaria > Anthozoa > Actiniaria > Actiniidae > Anthopleura > Anthopleura xanthogrammica. The sequence continues at coordinate 2,253,260 of OZ025213.1, forward strand.
TAACCTGTACTTTGAATACATATTTCTTTCTGTTTTACCGCCCCTTGAACAACCCTCTTCCGTTGGAATAAAACTGCACGTTAAGTCTATATATTCTGTCGACAATTCCACGGCTCTCCAGAAAATTCATCTTTCAAGCTTTTCACGTAGTTAACTTCATTTCAGAAAAGAGTACTTTTCCCAAAATACGTCTTTATTCAATTTACATCTCTTCCTGTATAGTTGAACAATTTAATTTGTAGACTTGATTTTTTTGTTCGACTGGTTGTGCCTCTTCGAATCGGTCATAGAACTATAAATATCGTTTTCTTCACAATCCAGTCTTTGTCGATGTTTAAAATAAGACTGAATTAATTTCTACGTACTGTTTTCTTAATTACCGTCTGTAAAATTAGTATTTGGATGTGATGGTGTAAGTCAGTGCTTTTATATTTTTTACTTTGTGGAACGTGTCGATTTTTTTGTTTTTGACCATAACATGGGGGTTTGTAATTTCAGAACCCTCCAGACCAACTTGGGATTCAGATTTCATTTATCCTGTGTATATCGAAGTGCGATTTTTTTTTCGTATCAGACTCACTTCTTAACTGTTCTCAATACCTGTCTGAAACTGGTAAAACACATCCAAAAAGCTCGGATGTTTTCTTTTATACCTGTAGCCAATTCAAGGTCTTTCTATGTTCGATTGTCGTTTTTGATCGATTATACTCCAGTCGTAACGCGTTTGCCTAATGTCGACCGATTAAAGGTTTTTTTATTCGACTACTACGGTACCTATTCTGTTTCAGATTTCGACCATATCTTTAGGAGCACGAAATCGGTTTGTTTCGAAGGATTTGTGATCGATCAAGCAAACAAAAAATTCTATCTTTGTCTGAAAAAAACTAGATGTATTTGATTGTTTTGCCTTCAGAAATTCGCACAAGGAGTTTCGGTTTTTCATAATTAGTTTCCGGAGTGTTGTCTGCTAAGAAATGTAGCTAAATAAAATTGCCATCAACCCACGATTTATAGTTCTCTTACTTAGGGATGAGAAATTATGCTGCCCTGTAGTTGTGTAGTAGTGGTTTTAAATTATGATATTCTCCATTAATGAGAGTATTTTCATATTTATGTAGAGTATTTGATTCTTGTGCCCTTCGATCCGCTAAACAAATACAGATTTGATTCTTCACAAACGAAGCCTTTCTTTTCCAAAGAGGTATCAAAATAAACAAGGCCTCTTACCGCTGTAGGTTGTCATGACTGATTCCTCTTTTAGCCGACGAGGAAGATATACACGAATGTCCTATTACGGAGCTATGATTTCGGTTTTGGCTGTTTCAAGTGTGTCACAGACCTACGATGTTGATTGTCCATAGCAAAATATAGCTGTTTGTTTTCACTTGTTCTACAAATGACCCAGACTAAGCCAGAGCATAAATGATTATTGTTTTTTTCTGTAAGTTTTTATAAATCTGAACTTATGATTGGAACATGATTAACCATTTTTCCTGGGGTATGTTTGTGAATGATTTCAAGATACATGGTTTTCATAGTGTTTTGGCCTTTCACTTCCACTCCACGCATAATTAAATACTGTTTACATCTTGACACATGTAGCACATGAGCAACTGGATTAACTATTCTTTCTTTTTGATTATATTGCATTGTATTTCAAATTTAGGAATTAAGTACATGTAACCTGGAAAGCAATGATAAATAAGCCCTTGACAGCGTTACTAAGTCTCTTGTATGTTTATATTTGAAGCATTACAATGTTGAAAAGATTTAATGAAGCTGAGCACCTTGGGCAGACATTTGATGACAGACAAATTCAAATTCTCTGTCATTTCATGTATTCTATTGGAAGTATTTCTGTTCTAAAACACTGGACATTGCCCCAGTTGGTTACCAAGACCCACACTTGTGATATGACTTGTGTGTATGAATAGATCTTGATTGTATGAACTTTGCCATGAAGTTGTCATCTTACTAGAAGATACAATACAAATGGCACACTATCTTACTGATTACGAAGGTCGCTGATAATAAACCTTTCACTTTGTAGTAGAGTTTGATATTCATATTCTAGCTAAATACAAAGGAATGCCGTTTGCAGAAACAACGGAACATCCTTTCTGAAAGTGTTAGTTTCACTTTAAATGTAATCTAGAATAACCAAAGCAAATAAAAAAATTCTAAATTAGCAAAATATGTGAAAGCTTCTGTTTCTTTTTAGTTGGTAAAATTGTATCTATATACTAACAAAACATTAGCTAAGGCTTAAGGTAGGCTAAGGCATTTAAAGTGTCTAGCAACAGTTGTTTTCATCATGATTCCAAGCAAGAACTCACCACATGAAGTTACTATTTTTTTATTTATTTAATTTAATTCATGCTGTTCTTTTCTAATGTCAGCTTATTTTGTGTTAAAAATATGAAATATTACCCATGTTCTTCTCTTTTTGTTACCAAGGTTCTAGAATATTGCTTCTGTTTTTATTGTTTTTGGGTTTGGTAAAAATTTAAATTAATATTTGGTATACAGTTACCTTTCTTAATTTTTTTATTTCTACTTTATCTAAATTGCAGGATAAAAATTCTGGTGTCTAACCCTTTTTTCGTTCATCTTTCAGAATGGGTATCTTTCCTTTCCATCCTTTCGTTCTCATAAAAATTATCCGATATAAACAATTCCTAGAAAAGATGCATGAATCACTGCATGAATTCAATCCACCCACTAACATTATAAGATTGTTGTCTGCACTCTATAGGAGCTATCTTTTTTCCTAAATCTATTTTGAGATTCAAACAGGTATTTTGGTTTATTTGGTTAATTTATCCCATTGTAAACTAAGAAGTAGTGATATTTAGTATTGAGCTGGTATGTAAAACTAAATAGGAAATAATTCTAGCTGGTAATATGTGCAGTCTAGAAGTGTGCCACTTTTAATGAGGTTTTCAGCACTTGTATGCTAATTTAATATTGCAATATGATTTGACTCTAGGTGTTGAACCATAACAGATTGTGGCTTCTATACACCTTTTCAGCTTCAAACCAGCTGAAGTGAAGCTAGTAATACCTGAAGCAAAATACTAATTAAAACTCAAATTTCCCCTTATGTCATTTTAAGAATTTTTTAAGACGTTTAATATTTGTACAGCACAGATTTTTATTGTGTAAAGATTTGTAATAGTAAATATTTGGAATTGCTGGGTGACTAGTTTGAGTACTTTGATACAAATGGTCAAGAGTGATGTAGAAACAGGGATTCTGTTTTTGATTTTCCATGTCACTTGATTGCTTAAGAACACTACTAAGTCTTCTATACCATTTTTGTTCTGTTTTAGCTAGATTTTGTGAGTAGTTATAGAAGAAGTAAATTTAACATTATGGTCTATTAGGCAGACTATTGTGTCGTGATGTCCTTTTCTCATTCAAATCAGTCTTAGTAAGGCTTTTGAACATTTTTATATTGATCAACTAATTTTTGTGCACTTCATTATCTCCCGTGAAGAACGACTAAACTAACTATAAAATTACTAACTTATTTCTAGACAGCAATGCCTAAAGCCTTGCTCCTGGACTAGTGATATTATCTTACAATGAAATATATTTGCATTAGGTTTGCATTAGGTGTATTTCAAGATTTTATACTTCTATGAATATTGTTTGATGACGAAATTATCATATCCAATATTTACATAAAGCATTAAAAATCAATAAATGATTAGAAAAGAAGAAAATTCTTTGCTTAGATTAGCAATCTTTTTTGCAGTTTTATTTTTGCCAAAAGCGTGCCCTCTCAATTCTAAATACAGTCAATATGTCTATAGTTCAGGCGCTATTTTGTCTTGTCCTTTTCAGCGATTCCTTTATGGTTATTGTCATGCTGTTGTCTGCTGCTAATATTTTTATACAAATCAGATCATTAGTAAGTTAATTGCATACTTCACTTTTAAAATATTGGGCAAGGGATTCAGGTGCTATAATTAGTTGACAGTGAACTATTTAAAGCAAAGGATTGAAATAGATGTCCATTTATTTCAAATGAATAAATAAATAGAAAATAAATAAATAAATAAAGTTATTAAAATTTAGAATTCATTTATTATCTTTCTTATTTTTATTAAAATAGATAAGTAACTTTATTTCTTTATTTCTATTAATACATAAATGAGTAACCATTGTAGGATAAACTCTTTCTCTGATTTTTTAAATCACATCTTATTTTTTAAATAATTTTTCTACCTTTCTGACATCCTGTTTCTTTTCATTTTTTTTTTATTTATTTTTTTTAGAATAATTATAAATGAGTAACCACTTTAGGATCAATTTTTCCCTTATGAGAAAAAATAGTAATATAAAATGACATTTTGATGACATCTGGTCACTAGTTTTTCTCATAAATCCCATTTCTAAAGTTTGCTTCATAAGAAATTTTTCCCTGATTTCTAAATTGTCTTATTTTTTAAATATTTTCCTTTCTTTCTAACATCTTTTCTTTTTTCATTTTTTGTTTTGTTTTCTTTTTTTGTGTGTGTAAAGTGCATGTAAACATATTTTTGATGATTATATATGTACAAAAAGTGCATCATTCAATAATCGTTTCATGTGATACAAAACCTTACTCTTAATCACAGGTTTTTCAGTACTCATAAAGAATTCATATTACAAAAGGTCATCCTGGGATAAGCATAGGTTATAATGAATATACACGAAGTAGGTGATGCATATATTCAATAAAGATTCCTTATCTTTTTGATTAATTTTAAAACTTGATAGAAAATTTGTCTACTGGTCAGTAATAATAACATATACCTCAGTATTGCTAATCCAAATAAAACAGCTATCTCCATAGACACGAGATAGTGCCTTAAGTATTATCATTGTGGTATGTTATATTATTTTGTTTTATTCATGAAAATTTAATTAAAAAAAAAACATTTTAAAATGTTTTTCAGAAATATTTCTTTTGATGCTATACAAGATTTAAAAAGAAAGATATAGCTTGGTGGCAACTCTAGCCTTTCAGCAATAAATTCTTTAATTTTTGTACCTCCAAAAATTGAATTAACTTTAACTTCTTAGATATAAATGTGTTATTTTCTTTTGATCTGTAGACTTTGTTTGCATGTTTGTAACTTGAAATTATCAACATGGCGACAGAGATTTAATCTGTATAAGTTTGTTACAATGTTTCCTTTATCAACTATACCTTAAATAATAAATCTGTTTTTAAATTAGATTAGCCATTATTCTTGAAATAGCTTGTAGGTAGCAGAGTAGATCTTGGACTTTTTATTTATTATCTTAGCAGTTTCCAGTGTTAAATAGAATATGCATGTATGTATTAAGCTGTCGTATTGCAATGTCTAAAGTTGCACTTTGTAACCTAGCAACAGTAGTTATACCAATCTACAACCTTGAGATATTTTTAGTGAATCTTTAACAGTTCTGTGGGTGAGAGAATTGTTTGTTGTGAAAAACAACTGAAAATGCGATGGAAAAATTTGATAAAAGAAAACCTGTATTTTTTATTTTAATTAGGAACATTTCGTAATTATTGTAAAACGCTATTCTAAACTCTAAGTTACTAACAAGTTACCAATTGAATTAATGATTTGCATAATTTGCGTTCAAAGCATTGCTAGTCATAGGCTGGATATGCTAGGGGAGAAAATGGAATTCCGTGTACCATCTTTGATGCTATACACATTATTAATGGCTTTGAAATCCATGGTTACTGTATTATTGCTAGGCATTTAAAACTAATACAATATTAAGATGACCACTGAGTTACTTTAAAAAAAAAAAGAATTTCTGAAAATGCTTTATAACTTTATAAATCTATTTTTAATCCATTTTGAAATATCGACATAAAATGCCAAATAATATTGTTTTAAATTCTGTTTTCAATTTTGTGAATATACTAAAGGAAACTCATAATTTTGTTACCCTATTTAAGTTTTTAAAATTTGATTTAACATTTTTTTTTTTTTTAAATATTCTGAATTTGCAATTTGAAATTGAAGATCAACACTTGAATTGGGAAAGAATAAAGCTAAAAAAGCTTTTAAAAAATGCTCAAAAAGGCTACTGTAAAGACTTTGCTTTTTTAGATCTTACAGGGGAATTCTCGCTTGTGATTTAGTGAGTTACTATTGTTAGAGTTTCTTTTTTGGTAAACAACATTCTGAAACCCTTAATTTTTATTTAACATTTCAGACTTCATGGGATTTCAATTCATGAGCGAGAAAGAGAAGCTGAGAAAGAAAGAAGAGCACAACAGTTACGAAATGTTGAATCGGTTAGTATTTGCCTTGGATTATACATCCTTTTAATGGTAACCATGGCAATCTTCATCACCCCTCCACGTCTTTCTCCTTCAGAATCATTCTTGACCAGTTACACTCAAAGGATTGTTTCATTCAGTCCGTTTATTCCCATTAATATTAAATTTTACTTGCTCAGTACAAGTAAAATGTAAAATTGTAAATTGTTCAAGAAGTTACCTATGATCATTAGTGATCATCCTCAAGTAATTCTTCAATACATTTCCACAAGAAAATAATCATACATCAAAAATATTGCTCCCTGTTTCAAACTCTCCCAAGAATATAGTTTGTCAGTTAAATATAAATTTGCAAACTGTCACCAAATCATGAAATTTGATTCATTGAAAATATTTCATCTATGGTATCCTAATCCCTTCTAAAAAATTCACCCTTGCATTTATTAACTTTTCATTTTAATTTGACGTATTCATTGAAAAAATAATTTAAACTGCTGCTTATGTGAATTTTGTTTCCCTTTGTTCCTCAGAACTCTCACCCTGCTCATCTTTTCTCACAGCCTATAAAGGTAAGATAGAAGAAATTTGCATGTAAATATTGCACATTGATATTTATTCAACATGTTCTAATATTAATAATTTCGTAAACAAGTAAAAACAAGCAAAAGAAACCGACATTTCAAAGTTGACGTTTCGAATAATTTCACTCTGGAACATGATTTTTAACTTTTGCTCATATTCTACTACTTTCATATGGGTTGCTGGTTTGATGGTCTTGGACATGACATAACATGTGATTTGCAACATTAAGGTTTTTCTTAGACATTAAATGGAATTTTAATTGAGAAGTCGAGGTACTGACAGACAAGCTTCTAGTTTCAACTCTACCTATACATATGTAAATAAAAGATATTTATTTTATTATTCACTTACAGATTCCACCATCAAAGGAGGATACCCTGCAACATTCTATCCAGGTATGGTTAATATAAGAGAAAAATATCATTTTGTATCATTGTGTCCTGTGCTCTAGGGTTTTCTCTGGGTGCTCAAGCTTTCCTCTCTTCTAAATTCCAATTCGATCATGGAACGAGGGCCACAGGTTTGTTAGCCACTGGCTATTTAGTGCTACCCTCCTAAAAACAAGGAGTGTTTTTATTTTTATTTATTTATTTATTTTTTATAAAAAATCAAATTCTAAATTCCATTTTTTGGATTTAATGCATTAGAAATGAGCAAGCTCTGGTTCAAGATGTTGGGTGGTGACACCCTACGTGAGCAATGTAAAATAACTTGCATTAATGCATCTTAAATAGACCTTATTAGCTTGCGCGTAATGTTTTCCAATTTCAGACCATGTGCCATTACCTAGAATATCATTTCTTTGTTGGGCTGTTATGTATGAGAAGACATATGATACAGGATACAACTCAAACAAAGAATCATATTCTCAAAAGAATAACACATAGTCTGAAATGAAATAAACATTACACCCAAGCCATTGTATCTGAATTTTCGTATAAACAAGTTTTATTATTTTAGGCTGCTCTTGGGGACTTTGAAGTATTGGCTCCATCTCTCAATCAAAAGCAACAATACTCTCTTCTTGGTATTATTCCAAAAGTACCTCAAACACCTGTTGAGAGTGGCAACAAAGTTTTTAGCTTTGAAAACGCTAACAGTACTGGCGAAAAGAAAGAACATGGAAACGAGAAAACATCCTCAAAAAGTCAGAAGACTTTGTCAACTATACACCACCCTAGAACTAAGCCTAACGCACTAGAAGAAAAACCTAAAACTGTTGATTCTGATTCAAAACCTTCATCAAAGTCTTCTGGAACTAGCAAAAAACCAGTAACTATGGAAACGGAAGTTAAGGGATCTCATGCAGTAAAGGCATTGTTTATGGATGAAGCAAAACCAAAATCATCTTCAATCGTAAAAAAGGAAATAAAACCAATATCAATTGAAAAGATTAAATCGGAACATCAAAAGCACCTGAGTGATCGAGAAGATGCCAAGAAGCATAAATCCATTAAGAAAGAATCAAGAGAATTTATGAGCAAACCAAAACCACCAAAACTTTCCATCAATGCCAGGTAAGGAAGCTCTCAAGGAATAGGCCTTTTGCAGGATATAATTGCATAACTGTTACTGGATAGCAAAAAAATTTGGACTTCTTTTATTTTAAAGACTTTTGTGGGATTACTAATGGCATATCCAAGACCTTTTCCAAAATAATTTTTTTCTCTTATAAGATACTTTCAATTTCAAGATACGAATCAATTTAAAGTTTGTTTGCCATCCAGCAGAGCCTTCCCCAAGGGATCTTGGGCTGAATTGATTTGTTATCAAAGTGATATATCAGCATGTGACTGTTGGTTGGAAATGGCCTATTTTAGTTTGCATGACCATTGAATAGACCTTGTCAGCTTAAGCGTAATATTTTCCCATTTCAGACTGTCATTCCCTAGAGTATCATTTCTTTGTTTTACTGTTGTACACAAGAAAACACATGAATATGAATACAACTCAAACAAAGAATCTTATTCTCAAGAGAATGACAGGTGGTCTGAAATGGGACAACATTATGCCCAAGCCAAAAAGGTCTATTGGTGTGGGGTTTTTTGGTGTTGGTTGGTTGGTGGTAAGTTTTTTCCCTGGAGTTTGTTGGTTAGGTTGTCAATAGGATGTTGGTAGAATGTTAGTACTGTAGGTTGATGAGTTAGTAGGGTGTTGGTAGATTGTTGGTTAAATGGATGGATATTGGGAGGTTAAAATTGCCGAACATTACCCAATTTAGGGATTTGCATTAGTAAGAGGTTATGTGACCTTACCTCCTTAAACCAAGTTGTGACAGTCCAAATGAACTCCCAAAATGGAAACGTTAATAGAAGACAAACCTCATTTTGTATGGGTAATGTTTCATATTGCAGGCTTTTGGTATAAGCTATCAGATATAACTTGGTATTTTTATTCTGTCACGTCGGCTTCGTCACTTCCTGTAGTTTAGGTTTTTATTGGCCTTTAACCCTCAGTTATTGATATTCGTCAGTTGTCGTCATGTTTTTGTAGGTGCAGCCCTGCGTAATTCCCCTATTATGCCTTTGACGTCTGTTGACTTCAAATGCCTTTTAATGTAATATTTCTGATTATATAACTGATTTAAAATTTCGTAATTGTGGATTCTTTTTGTGAGATCAGTCTAACATGATAGATCTATTGTTTCATCTTCTCTTGGTCATGTATAGACTAGTCCATTGTGTCTCATCCAAGTCCTTAACTTGATATAGACTTACCGACTTCGTTTGTGAATTCTGGACTTTGACTTTGTGATTTGACGCCTCATAAAAACTGTTTTTCTCTTGTTCACAGAACTTCAGCAGAAACCACAAAAGAGGTAAGTCTTTGTTTTTGAGTCATATTTTAGAATGATTGGTTTTGAATACTTGATCGGGGTAAACTGTAGTCTGAATGTTTGATAGCTCATGCGGCATATCACTCATCTGAAACTCATAGCTTAGCTGTGTGCTAATCATCATACTTTCATAGATCCAAAGTAAATGTGTTTAGCAAAATATATTCAAATGCTCATTCATTCATAAAACACTTATTAATTATGAATGATTTACCAACATACGAATGTATTGTATTAATAAAAACAGATAAGTTAACTGTGATTAAGAAAACACAAATGGACAGAGTAAACTGCTTTAGAAATCAATAATTAAACAAAGCACCTGAAAATGAATATATAACATTACGTTATTATCACTGTAATCAAAATCCTGTTTAAGTGAAGTTTGGCTCCAGAAATTATTTTGTAAAAATTTGAATGTTGGTCAAATACAAACCAGTGTTTCCACGTACCATTATGGGTATTAGAATATTCATTATTTTACAGATTATATTATGATGTACATAGCAAAAATAATTGATCATCATATTTAAATGACATCTAAAAAAAACTATAGTCTTATAGTATCATATGTTATAACATCTTTCTACTTAAGTATCTATTACCTACTAACATAGTCTTCCTTGTAGACGAATCCTGGCAGAGAAAATGGGTATAATAAGGGCAAAGTACAATAAGTTTTTTTTTAGATGTCATTTAAATATGATGATCAATTATTTTTGCTATGTACATTTTCTCTGCCAGGATTCGTCTACAAGGGAGACTTTGCTAGCAGGGAAAAGTATCTATTATAATTTTGCTAAATATATTATTCCAGGCACTTTAAAAGATTAATTTAATACCCTGTTGAGAGTATTTGACCATTTCTAGGATATATGTGTGTTGTTTGTGATTGATAGATAAATCAAATCAGGAATTTGTCTTTTTCATACCACTTGGTATAATAAGGGCAAAGTGCCACGCAAGTATGGTATATCTTGTTATCGACCATAGACTTCCTGTCTGCTTTTAAGCTGTTTTCATTTCAGGGTCAATAGCAGGAGTTTTAGATTTAAATTTCAGATAACTTGTTTACAACTTTTTGTATATTTGATACTCTTGGTCGGGCCTAGAAGACCTAGAAATCAAGGTCAGGATTTTGTGAAATAGGATATTTCATTATTGGTGTTGTTTCACATCCAATATGTAAATGTTAGGATCTGTAAGTGTTGTGAGTTTGTTTTGAGCAAGATGCGACATGTTAAGCTACATTCTGTTCTTGTCAATGACATGTATATACATGTACATAAAAAAACTGAAAACTAAAAAATTAAGCTAGAGTCTACAAGTCAAACTAAAATGCGTATACCTAGCTTGTTTTCAATTGATTGTAACAGTAAAGATGACAACCAAGTGGGTTTTTATTATTATACCTTATTAATACATTATATTTTTGTTTGATAAATGACAAAAAAAAAAACAAAAAAAACAACAAAAAAAACAGAAATCTTGATTTTATTTTTTTATTTTTCCACTATTAGAGGAAATATTCACAGAGTAAAAAGCAAGAGAGATAGAGAGAGATCTA
>OZ025213.1:2264721-2634721 GCA_964019055.1 Anthopleura xanthogrammica
AAGTATGTAACTCAACTGCTATCATTTAGAGTTACCCTAGAGAAAAAGGTATAGGGATATATAGTATATATTCAACTTAAGATTAGTTTTCCAGCTTAGATATTATTTGAACTCTTAACCCCTAGACTAGCAGCATCAGCTGTGTAAAGAAGTGGCTTTCAAGTCCTTCAGATCCTAGCCAAGTTACTCTTATAGAGTATTAAGATAATAAATACTAGCTAAATTAATAATTGTATTCAAGTATTTAAGTTGTCAAGTATAAGTATTTCAGAAGGCTTCAAAAAACCTGTTTGGTGGGCTGTTGTAATAGCTTGAATTCTCATTCTAGGATATTTTTAGGGATAACAGATGTTTTTCTTATTATATTAAGTGTTTATCAGTTGTTTCTCAGAGTTTTAATGTTTTTAACTTTGAATCAAATAGAAAAACATTCCAGTAATCACTGAAAGATATATATTTCATATTTTCTTTTCTGGTAATAACGTTGTCAGGGTAAAACACAAGAACACTGCCCCAGATGTCCTGTCGACCAACTGTCGGCAATTTGACATTTATTTGTCTGGCATTTGTCGCCCATTTGACAGTGTCGGGACGTTTGATGGTTGTTCATTGGTTGTTTGTTAACTGTTAGTTGGCTGTTTAATGGCTTTTTGACATCAAATAATTGGCAGTTTGTCGATCACACAACAGTAGACTCTCAGTGCGTAATGGTGAACTGATGAAGAGACGTTGGGGAGTTAACAGCATGACCACCTGTTGACCATTTCACTGTGGTGAAAAGTTGAGTATTTTAGAGAGTAGAGTAAAGATGTGGAAAGAAAAACAACTACAACTACAACTACAACTGACTGGTGGCCATAAGGCAGTATCATTTTAAAGTAACGATGGGGGAGTAACAGTGGGATGTTGACTGACCTCAGCTGACATTCTGTCAACAGTTGGTCAACAGGGCATCTGGGGCATTTTCTTGTGTTTTACTGGTTGTCAGTTAATATTCTACAGTTATGCAACCCCCTTCCAGTGACCTCCAGACAACTATCAGACTGGTACCTGCTTGTTTGTGAAACTTTAACAATCTACTGATAACCCACTATTCACCCATCTATTCACCTATCCACACATCTATTTTGGGATTTTATTTTTTACATTGCAAATTTTATTTTTATTTGAAAGCAAGAAACTTGGAAGCAAGAGGGATGGTGATGTTTGTACCATTTTTATTTCATTACTGAAATCAAAAAGTGGTAATCAATGAAATTTGAGTGCGCGCAACCCTATTGATTGGTCACTAATTATTTATGGTGCATTTGAATATACGTTATAGAATTCGCACCCTATATGTTAATAAATAATTATGATATTATTATTATAATTAACTCCTTTCACTAAACCTGAAAAGGAAATGGAGGACAGGAAATTACTTAGTTCATTTCACATACTGTAAATATATAATGGAAATACGCAATTTAATTTAGCAACAAAGCCCACCAACTGTGAATAATATTCCCTAAACTACAGTTTTTCTGTTGTTTCTGTTCTCTTATGCTTCCTGTTGAAATTCAAACCGTTTTTATGGGACAAAAATTAAACTGTTTTAAATATTTGCAAAATGAAATAAATAAATAATTGTAGTGAATGATGCGAAAAATAATTATTAATATACCAGGTTCAGTCATTTTGGTAGTCAAACAGCAATAATTTTTTTAATCATATTATAGTGCAAACTAGGAGATAGAAGAGTGTAACCCTGATCGAGAAAATCTCCTTAGGTGGAATAAGAATTTAGGAATTTTTATTTTTGCGGGGGGAAGAAAACCATAAAACCCAGAGAAAAACCCTCGAAGCAAGGTAGAGAATCAAACTGAATAAACTGTTTCACTGTTGTATTGAGTATTTGCCCATTGTATTGTCTAGAAGATTCCAATTTTTGTATATTTTATATTTTGTGGTAATGTGTCTACTGTATTGACTTCGCAAATAAGATTAATTTTGATTCAAAAGTTATTCAGTGTTAGACAAAAAAAGCCATTTTTTCCATTTAGTTCTTTATATTTTGTAATATTTTTTTGCCAGACATATTTTACATATAGAAAATTGGATGAAAATGAATTTTTTTAAAGAAATGAGAAAAAATGGGAAAACAGTGATTTGAATTACATTAAATTTTTTTTTATTTGCCATTAAGGAAAAATTAATATTTTTTTTCAAGAGGAATTACAAAGTGAGAAATTCTTTTTGTTCTAGAAAAAGACATGTATTTACTAATTAATCAACGTTCTTTCATTTCTTTTCATCTATTTTTTAGTTTTTTAAACCCCACTGTCTGTCCCTATATCTCTACTGTCTTCCTTCCTCTCTCTCCACTTGATCCATGATCTTTTTAATGTGCCACCTGCATGCCCAACAAATTTACATGACAAAGAAAGCTCTTAAAAGTTATACAAACCAAGCTATGAAAAATGGACTGTGTTATTGAAAATTTCCAGTACATGGCTTCAATACATTGTTAGGTAACAAAATGAATCTTGAGTTTCAACTATAATATGTCTACTTCTTTTCTCTCCCTAAATTAAAATACCCAGTATTTTTGTACTTTTTTAGGGTCTTCGTTCAATAACAATGATTGATAAAAGATCAATTTAAATTCTACTGTCAATTCATCTATCTATTTTAATCATTCTTCTTAACAAAATCCTTATAATTTTTGTTGTGATGTTCTTGTTGTTTTCTACCTTTAACAAAATAATTTTGGATGATAATAAAACAGCATCAACATGGTTTTGAAACCTTTCAAAAATTATAATATTCAGTACCGATAAATATGCAAATATCCCTCATTTCATGATAAAAACCACGCTCGTATAATTTTGAATTTATACTTTATTTCTAAAGGTAGAGAATATAATACTTATAACTACTTGTATTTTAATCTTGTATGTTCACTTTGGGTGTCTTGAGTATGTGAAAGAGAATTATATTCTTATTATCTTGGCCTTGCCTAAGGAAATAAATAAGCAATAGATAAAAAGTGTTAATTTTTAGGAAAGAATTAATTACGAAAGAAAGTCAGTTCTGTTTCTTTTACTATAATATAATATGTGGGTTTGAGGAAGTTTAATATTGGTGTAGAATTGACCCTTGAATTCATTGGATAGTTTAATATTTGAAGGACATTGGTTTTATTTCATCCAATCAGTCACACTATAGATAGTTGTATATTATTCAAATACGTTTGAACATCTACCCAGGTGTTTGAAATCATTGCCTGACTGTATGTGCTTTCAATAATGAATGAATTTTAATAATCATGCCTTTAATTGCTTTATCAAGAATACAGTTTATGGGACTACAGATCTTCTCTCTCTGTTTGGATGGTAATACTTTGTTTCATTGATTCAAAGTAGCATAATTTTTGTTCACAGCTGTTTAGTTATCTTTTACTAGGCTTGGTGTCAGAATAAGAATCCTTAGATTATCGTAAAACATATCCTCACAAACTACTTCCTTTTTTCTCTTTGTTGTCATTATTTGGCTTCTTACTACATCGAAGGGATTTTTATTATTTAACTCCTAGCTATCTAAAGATTGGTTACTGAATATACAGTTATTAATAGAACACTTAAGCGTGCTAGCGTTGTTGTAACGTTACATTCAACTGATATTGTTACAACTGTGGAATAGGTAAAAGCTGTGACTGAAAGTAAAATGCTGGGTATTAACTATTTTGTGTTTATTGGTGTAAGTAATATCCTAGATAGATGAAAATATAAGATAGAAAAGATACCAGCAGTCTAGCCACATCTTAAAACAAGGTTGTTTTGTAGTGTTCTTCGTCAATATAATTTCTTTTACTCCATTTTAGAAAGCATTCTATAACTGTAACTTTACATCTAGTAATAATGCTAAATCTTTATTTCCTTATTTCAGTGCTAAAACTGACTGTTGATTCCCTTGTTCATATCATTAACTTTTTTCTTTTTTTCTCATAAAGGGTGCCAACCTGAGTGGAGATACTAACCGTGTCGAGAAAATCTTGGAGGTAAAATATTCAGTTTTTCAGAAAATTTGAGTTTCATTTTTACTTAATATGTGTACTGAAAAAAAGTGTATCTTACTCCTAAAAAAAATTATGAATTTATACAATATTTATTCTTCAACTCTAACAAGATATTTTTCATGTAATAACAAGGCTATTTATACATCTATGAATTTCCTTTTGAACCTTAGTTTTGAATGGATTATCTTTAGGAAATTCATTCAGTAAACATATTTAATTAGTAAATGGATGAAATAATCCCACATGGCTCATTTTTATGGATTAAAAATCATAATTGTGACATCTGAACCACAATTTCTACAAATGATCAACCTTTTTTCATTCATGTTGACTCACGTTTTCCTGTTGTAGTCATGTTTTTATTTCACTTGTACCAACTACATACTTCCTTCCAGTGTTTATCTATAAAAACAGATGAAACAGATGAATATATTTTTGTCAACTATATATACTGCGTAACTGCCGAAAAAGAGATTTATAGTTATCCTTTTCTAATCAGAAATCGTAATTTGATATATAATATAATTATTATAGCAACTTCAAAAAGACTTCCCACAGTCCCCACAGGCAAAAAGTGAAATTTAGATCCTTAAATTATTAGAAAACATTTCAGCCCAATGTTGGTGAATTCTTAATTTTGCACTTTAATGATTTCCATTATTAATACATTATACAGGTCAAGGCAGAAGTGTTTTTTTTTTTCTTAAATGATTTATTTTAATGACATTTTGTAAGAAAACCCCAAATTTATTTTCATGGTAATTAAAAAAAATCCCATATTTTGGTTTGGAATTTTTTGTGTGTTCTTGTTTTTGTGTGAGAGAGACTGTGTTTGTCTTTGGATTTTTCTGGACTATTAAATTCATCAAAATAAATGTATTTATAAATGCTGCTCCTGTTTTTTATTTTGGCACAAAAAAACACATGTATTTCTGTGTTTGTTTTGTATTTAGATGGCATACTTACAAATCATGCAAGGCAAAAATAAATGTATTTATTTGTACATCTATTTACTATTAATGTTCTATAACCAATGAAAACATAGGGGGGAAAAACAATATGAAAATTTTAAAAACTTAATTTTTCATTGACTGACTTTTTAAAAAGAAACATTTTCTATGATTTAGAAAAAAAAAAAAAATTGCTAGCATTGTGCCAGTTTTTATGTACTTTAACTTTAAGTTAGTGGTTCAATTTTTCTTTAGAAGTTTACCTAATATGCTTAACATTTTGACTTCCACCACAGACAGATATATTCTAATATCATTTTGTGATCTTATTTTAGTAATAAAGTTTTACTGTCAATATTTTAGGAGATGACTCAGCCTGTTGCTCCTCCAATTACTGCCATCCATACTCCTCTCAAAAGTAGTGAAAAATTTGCTTTCCCTCAAATTGGTTCCATGTTTCAGGTAATGATTTAGATTAAACACTATATACATTTCTCTATTTCATCTACCCATTACAAAGCATTTCACTAATTAAAAGTGGATTTTCCTGTCAGAAAAACGTAACTTTTCTTTCTTTATGCTTCTCTCCTCTTTCTCAGTAATTTTTATTTTTTTTATTTTTTTTATTTTTTCATTTCATTCTTAGTTTACCCCTGTGCTTTGTATATTCTTCACCAGCAACTCATTATGAACACTTTTTCTACATTTTAGCCTGACAGTCATAACTCCACTGCACACCTTAATGGCCAGAGTAAGTACAAGATTTTGTACAGACAACTGTAAACTGAAATAATAGTGACTGAGATTTTTTTTTAAATTTGATTAAAATTTTGTCATTATTCAGAACATGTAGAAGAGTCAACAGGTCTTTTAACTGATGACCTGAAAATGTCAGATGATGAGGTAGGTGAATCCTCAATTGTTCTCTGGTATTCCTCCATCCACAAAACAAGCTTTATCCCAGCTTAATTATTGAGTTAGCAGTGTGCTAAGTTTGATCAGCTGCAGGCCAGATGTTGTTTCAGGGTTTGATAAAATTTAAAGTTATTTTTACTAGTATCTTATGCAGAAGTATAACAATACTCCTACTCCCTATTATATAGAAGGTAGGAATACTGGACAGTCCATAAAATGGTCTCCCCAGTACCTTACCCCTTTTTAATTGGGGTAAAATGCAGCAGAATATCTGAGGTTTTTCTTGTTATTTCTAGGATCATGGAAGCAGTAGTGAAGACAGTGATTCTGATAGCAGTGATAGTGACAGTGATTCAAGTGATAGTGATAACTCACCTCCTAGCAGTCCTGTACACACCAAATCATCAGAGGTGAGCTGGAAACATGTTGTAATTACCTTTGCACTTTCAGACCAAATTAATAATAAACAATTGCAGTCATTTAAAATCAATCAGCACAGCTTTGCATTTGTTTAGAAATGAGTTTTAATCTTGGTTTTTTTTTTTTCTGTATTTATGCAGTTAAACAAGCCTGCTAAAGGTGGTCTCAATCATCCAGAGAAGTCTCACCCCAAGAAAATTCTCCCTACAACCACTGCTTCAGCATCTACAACAAACTCTCTCACCCTTAACACCACTATTGGAGGAGATGGTCTCCGTGGAGACCAGGCTGCGCCAGCTGCTAATTCAAGTCCATTAAACCACAGCTCACTGAATACCGAGATTTCAGCTGCATTAGGAGTTGATAAGGAAATAACTGATAGTCTGTTTGATGATGATATGCACTTTGATGCACTCCCCGAACTTCCAGATCTGTCAAAGGATCTGTTAGATGGTACAGTTTTTGGCATCAACGGCGCTAGCACAAGCTGTTTGGATGAAATACTCTCTAATGGTCTTGATAGTTCACAATCCATAGAACCTATAAAATCTGATAAAGATCTTATCAGCTTTTTGCTGCAAGACAAAGATGAACTACCAAAAGTACAAGACAATAAACTCAACGATAAGGAACTACCAAAAGTACAAGACAATAAACTCAATGATAAGGAATTGACTAAAACTTCTAACTCTTCCAAGAAACTCGAGAAAAAGATCAAACAGGGAGGAGATGCAGGAACAAAAGCCGTCAAGGAAAAGCCAGAAAAGGAAAAAGATAAAGCTGCGAAGCTAAGTGTAAAAAGCAAAAAGTCTTCAGATACTGTGAAGTTAAAGTCCAAAGAAAATGTTTCTATTAGTAGCAAAAGTAATTCAAACAAAATTGACTCAAAAATCACAAAAAGTGACAAACCTGTAGGAGAAAAGAAATCTTCCAAAGTAAAGAAAAATCCTTCCAAGCCAACTATGAATGGTTCCACTGAAACACCAACCAAGTCAAGTGATGGTGAGAATGAAGAGATCGACGTAGTCACTGTTAGTAATTATGATAAGCCATTTACAAATAAAACCGAATCCTTGTTAAGTCAAAGCAAAACCTCGAAAACCTCTGATAATCCTAAAGATAAAAATTCATCCAAATCATCAAATCAAAATACCGTCAAGAACAAGACTTCCTTGTTAAAGCCTCAAAACGGACGAAAAGAACCTAGCAATGGAAAGATGTCTCCTAATAATCTGTCACCCAAAAATGGACTTTGTATCGATGAAATTACTCTAGGTTGTAACTCTAAACCTGATGAATTAGTTGTAAAGATACCACTGGCTCTGCTCAGAAGGATTCCTCATCTGTATGGATCTGAATCTGTTGCTGTGAGTATTATTGTTATGATGTTATACTCCTGGGAGGAGCAGGGCCATATTGCCTACAGGGGCCAGGGACGGGGGGCATGCCCCCCCCCCCCCCCCCCAAGTTTCCCCCAGAAAAGTGAAACAACTATGGAATTAAATATTCATTTTTTGTGATCATGTGTTGTGCAGTGACTTTTCGTCCCCCTTGTACGCAATCAAAGTTTGTGAGATGAATCCATATGACTGGCTTGAATGGCCACTTTTAAGGTGGTCGTTGAAGTGAATTGAAGTTAAAAATGAAGTAAATGGAAGATAGCTTATTTCACATCCAAACTGAATTGTTTTCTAAATATTAAATATCATTTTATTAGGCTGCTTCTGAGTTGTTGGATACTTCTGGAACTTTTTAGTTCATTTATTCTTGTAGTTAATATACTGATATCTTTTTATAAAACTGCTTTTTTGCTTACTTTAAATCTTAGATAAAATTAGAAAATGCTGAAATATTAAATGAAGAACATCAGAATGGTCTGAGTCCAGCAAGAAAAGCTGGGAAACATCATTTGTCTGTTGAGTGTAGTGAAACTAAGAAAATTAAAACTGAACCAGAATTGAATGGGTAAGTTATATTCATCATACTAAGTATTCCCTGCTTGGAGGAGACTATTGAGAAACTTACAGTTATTTTAGAACTGAAAATGTACATTGTGAGCTCTCAATAGCCCAGTTCAAAAATGTGCTTCACTTGTCATGCAGAAAGGTTTCAGTATGAGGCTCAGTGCTAAATTGAATTCATTCTTTTCTCATTGAGCCATGAGTCATCGAGCATTTAGCACGGAGCCTCACATTGCAACCCTTGTGCCTGACAAGTAGAGCTTTCATAAGAAAGCAGCATATAGGAAATGGTTTGTTGGACCTGAAAATTTGATGTTTATCAATTTTAATTTTTGATGCTTCTTATAATAAAAAGGAGTACTAATAATTCATTTAATATTTGTTTCCGAAAGGAATGAAAGTGAAAGGCATGAAGGACGGAGAAACAGTACAAGCAGCACTTGTAGTATGGAACGAGAACAGAATAGAAGAAAACGAAGCCCAAGTAGAGACAGTGATTGCCAATATGGCAAACGAAGAAGACACGATAGTGAAGGGCAGAGGTCAGAGAGAGAAAGAGGAAGAGAAAGGAGTAAAGATAGAGACTTTGAAAATAGTTGCAATAAAATGAATGGATGGGATAGAATGAAAAACAAGTCACCTGTAGAGCACAGTGAATCTTGTTCATGTGGAGGAAAAGAGAAGGACAACAAACAGAAAGATGCTTGGATTTCGAGACTGTATGAACCTGAACCAAAAGTGTAAGTAACAGAATACTTTAAAGATACTGTACTTGATGTACATCCAGACAATCACTATAGAAACCATTACTGAAATTTTTCAATATTATGCAAGCTCTGTTGTTTAGAGTTGTTGGAATTTGGTTTTCCACTGCTGCAGGCTATATTGAAGAACAGGTTTTTATTAAAATTTTTATTTTCAATTTATAGACTCCGTGGACCAGACTATTTTCTTCATGAAGCCAAGAGAGTAAAACACCATGCTGATGCTATTGTGAGTAACAGTTTGTTGAATCCTTCATTATTATATAGGGGGCTATTTACCGCCAAGGAAGACCACATAGGAAAAAACTGTGCCCAAGGTCTCGCATATATAGACCAAGGCCATTAGGCCGAAGTCCGTTTTCAAGGCCGAGGGCCCCGTTTTTTCCCTATTTGGACTAACTTTAGGACTGTAAATAACTTTTTTCTTACTTCAAGATGTGTTCTCTAAGTCAATAATATATTTAAGTATTTTATTTTATTTTTGACTCAACAGAAAGAGCATACTCCAAGAGCACACAAGTATTTTGAAGCAGTGCTGAGCTTTGTTCAGTGTGGCAAGGCACTTGAGGTAGGTTGGTCTTGTCAGTTGATGTCCTAGATCTGCCCCCTGATCTATATCCTTTGCATTTCATCCTTGCCATGCATTCCATCTCTCCACTCCATCTTTCTTCTCTTTCATTATCTGTCCATTCATCCACTCCATCTGTTTATCCATCTGCTGTACTTCTAGTCCCCATTCCCCTGCCTACCTGCCCATCAATCTTTCCATTCATACACCCACCCATCCATTCATCCATCCATCCATCCATCCATCAATTCACCCATCCATCTACCCATCCATCAATTCACCCATCCACCTACCCATCCATTCATCCATGCACCCACTTGTCCCTCCGCCTACCTACCCATCCATCCATCCATTCATCGATCCATCCATCCACCTACCTTTTCGATATATGTTACTTTATAACATTTTGTACTCTTTTTACAGCAAAACAATGAATCTGAATCACGATCAGCATATCAGATGTATGTGGAAACAATAGAAATGTTGAAGTAAGTAAAACACATATCCTCACCTATTATTCACCAATTTTCTTGTACACATATACAGTTATACCTTCAGTGCACCATATAGTACACCTAGTATGTATGATTATATTTTATGTCTGATCAGCATTGTTTGATATCTAACTATAGATATGCCATGCGTCTTTCTGCGAATCATAATCATCCAGAAAAGAATGGAGATAAGAGATTCTTTGGTTTATGGTGAGTTTTCTTTTAATCTTGCGTCATTGTATTTTTTAATTTATGCACATATGTCAAAGCTGTCGTTAACTAATATTGATGTGTTTTTATTAGCTTGAGGTTACAAGCTCTTCTTTACATGCGGTTATTCAAACTAAGGAAAGATAGTATGTTGAAGGCTTCCAAGACTCTCTTGGATCATTTTAAGGGACAAATCAAGATGAGTCAAGCACCATCTCCTTACAATGTCTCTAATCCAAAGTAAGTACGCATAATCCACTGCATTTACTGCAATTCTCAATATTCTGCGAGTCAGACATTTTTTTTCAATGATTTTTCACTGCTGTCAATCAAAACTAATCAGTCAGTACCTTTTATATTTTTGACTGGCGGCAGTGAAAAAACAAATTCAAATGGGAAACTCACAACAACCAAGCTCATAGAACTGTTGGACTAATTTAGGAGAAACATTTCCGAGATGGCATCTATTTTGTCCACTAAAACAGTCCTACAATGCAATGCTATGCCCAGTTCACTCAGTTTTTTCCCCTCAACCTTAGAACAAATATATATCTGCATAAGAAATATCTGCCATACATGTTGAGCTAAAAAATGATTTAATTTCGTAGGACAACTGGAACACCTTCACCAATGTCTCCAACACCTTCTCCATCTGGTAGCATAGGTAGTGTAGGATCTGTCGGAAGTGCAAGTAGCAATGAGGCAATAACCACACCCTCTAGAACTAGCAAGATGTCATCCAATTGCATGACATCTCCAGTCAATGCTACTATTCCACAGAAGGTTCAAACCATGACGTATCAACATTTGGGATTCACAAATCATATGCTGTATAGCTATGATGCATGGGAACAGTCACAACAGATCTTCAATGAGCATAAAGGTATTGATATCAAGCTATGAATCTAATCAAAAAAATGGTGCTATTTTCATAAAGAGTTTGGCCATTGTAGACAACTTGACCAAACATTTTTAGTGCAAAACTAAATCCCAATTTTTCAAAATAATTTCTATAGTTTACTGCAGATACAATGTACTGTGCAGTACATTGCATAGGTATTCTAATTTTCCTTTTTCTTTTTCCCTTATAAATAAAAAATATAAATGTAAATTAACAGTGGATTAAACATTCAGATAATGGTTCTTCTTTCACTGCTCTTTTTCTTCCCTTATAATAACCATGAAATAGCAGAATTTCATGTTGTAGTACAATTATAATAAAATAAAATCTCTTGTTATGCAAAAACAATTGCATTGTCCCTGTCAAACAATATATTTACTATTAAAACACCTTTATATTGTATAAAAATCCTAAGTTGCTTCTCTTTGATGTACAGACTTTTTCATGGACCTGGATAGAAAGTATGGACCCATAACCTTACACAGTCCCATAGTTGATGTGGTTGAATACGTCCGTCAAGGCTTCCAACGATTAAAGGAAACATAACATTACTACAACTATGTGGAAATCAAATGAGAATGACAATATTAACAAGGACAGAAAATCGGACTCAGCTAAGTGTTAATAATTTAAAGATTGTATCGGCATCTAGTTTATAAGGCTTTCAGAGATACCAAAATGTAAAATAATATACATTCCACATTATGATAATCATCATTACATAGAGTCTGTGATAATAATAATACAATGTTAACAGCAGTCTGTATAGACCTGGCTCTGTTGCCTACACGACACAATAAACTAGTGGCTGACAGCGCCAAGAAATTGTGCTCCGAATTCCAATATATATTAATAGGTAAATATATTAGATGTGTACAACATTATTATATTTTGTAGAATACAATATTTTTTCATACTCTGTAGTAATAACTGTCCATCATGTTCTATATATATGTGTGTGTGTGTGTGAATCGACCTATCCTGTCATTCATGAGGTGTAACGATGTGATAAAGGGGGGTATTATTATGCTTTGGATGTACTTATGTCTATACTCCTGTCGAACTGTTGCTCCAACAGTGAACTGCAAAGCATCCTTGAAATATTCTCTTGTTTGGTCAGAGTGACAAAGGCAAAAGCATTTGTGTATACTTTTAACCTGTATAAAACAATTCTTTTATCTGAACAAACCTTAAGTGGTCATGTATATGGCTTTGATTATGAATGTTTTACTCATTAAATTGGATGACTCACGTCATCTCCAAAGCTCCAACACGATGAGCTGAGATGGGCTGTTAGGGCACTATTGGCATGTCATAAGAATTGTTTTTTGATTATCAATTGAATTGTTTCCGAGTACTATGGGGTGCCCACATGATGAACCAAAACTTCAAATTAATTACCGAAGCTTAATGACAAATTTTATTTATATCTTATTTATATTTTCCTGGCAAGACCCTTGATAGATATTTGTGATGCACAAAAGCTTTTTCCTAACCTTATACTCTGATATCAACTCTAGATGAAGTACATAGATGTACTGTACAAGGATGTTTCAAGTAGTTTCTTTGCTGTAGCAAAGATTGGAGCAACAGAACAGAATGTTTCTTAGTTAATTTAAGAACACCAGCTGCACACACACAAAAAAACAATATTTGGTTATTGAACATCTGAAAAACTTTTTTCTTGCCTCGATGGCTTGTTATTTGCAACCTAATCTTACTAATGCCAACATACTTATTCATGCTTTTGTCTAACAAAATAGTTTTGTTACTCCTGCACTTTTTCTTCATTTTATTTTCATACAAAATTACCAGTAATTCACTTGAATGGCAAACTTAATAGCCCAGTTTCTCATCATATCCTTGACTACAAAGTTATTTGTACATGGAGATAAAATAAAGCCTTGTATTAGAGCAAAGCATTTGCAAAAATCAGACAACTACAATGTAAAGAATTTTAGAAAAAAATAAATTCTACATGATTTTTACAGCATTGGGTCTTAGACATTATATTGAATTGGAAAAATAATCTACCCTTATTAGATTTTGGCTAATAATGATAATGATTGTACAAGTATCAACTCAAAAGATTGTGTGTTGTGTCCAGATATTGTTCACAAAAACCATTGAATTATCCAGATGTTTTATTAGCATCAATTGTAAAAAAATAAATATAAGTATTATTTTGTACATAGGATTAGCTAGGCACCTTGATTGTTTCACAGTCTTTGCAAAATCATCTTCTTATTTGGGAAGCGTCAGGTGCAATAGCAGTGAGAGAGTTCAAGTCCCATTGGAATTGGTATCATTTTGCTACCCCCATAAAATTATCACTTCTTACCTAAATCTGTATCAAATTTCACTATGTCCTCTTAACCTACTTCATGCCTTAGATTCCAACTCTGAAAACCTATTTTCCTGAAACAATTAGTTAGATTATTATGCAAGGAAAGAAAAGTAAAATTCGAGTTTCAATTTTTTTTGTCTATTTTTTGGGGGTTTCATTCAAAATTTTGTTTATTCTATTGAGTAAAAAAATGGGATTTTGACAAAACACATTAGAATATTTTAATTAATTTTTGGGTACATTAAGTATATCGATTTGTTCTGTGAACAATTTTGTTAAGAAAAACATTTTCCAATGGAAATTAAAATTGCACATATTTGATAACCCCAAAAATATCTGGATAACACACAATCTTGTGAAACTCTTATCTTGTAAACGTCTAAGCTCAAAATTTTTTTGTATCTTGAAAATCATGTAGAACTCTGTAAAATTCTTTACAAAGAAGGAAAAAGGCTTGTTCTAGATAATGTTCTTAAATTGCATTTGTGCTGGTGTATATGTTGTAGTACTTGAGTTCTCCAAAGCATAAAATCCTTCCTAGTATCAGTATTTTAATTACATATCGTCTCTCGTATCACCTCTCGTTGAAACACTGCACACAATAAACAATAAAAGGTGTCTACAATTCAAAAGGGGTTTTAAATCAATTGATTTTATTTTTATTGCTATACAGCCTAACTATAGTATTATTTCAACAACTTAAAACATATTTTTTTGATAACGTTAATGAAGACATGCACACTGGTTTTGTGCAGAGACCATCAATTGAAAACCATCAGTCGAAGCCATAGGTCAACAAAAAAAAAATTAGAAAGGAATTCTGCAATATTAGGGGCAAAGGTTCTTGAATTTACTTTTACATATAATTACAGTTTATCAAATATGATTGTCCTGTTTTATGTTTGTCTTACCGGGTTATTCTCTGCATCTGGCTACCTGGACATTCTTTTCAACATTTCTGCTGAACTTTGAAGAGAACATAGACAGATGGCAGAGAGACTAACCCACAAAGAGAAACATGAATTATGAACATGACCTGCAAAAAAAAAAGTTTACAGAAACACTGAATTTCTGCATCAACAAAATCCTTATTCCTCATTTGTACTTCATTATTCATGCATCCATTTCCCTTTCATTCAAGAACTTTGTGCCCACTAAGATATATTACATTAGTTATCTATAGGAAAACAGTTTATTATTTTAAACAAACATACCTATTTTACTTTCTGCTTAAGAAAGGCTTTGTACCCTTGATAGATCAGTATTTCATTGTCATCTGAACAAGTAAATTTTAATATCAGGGTTTGAGAGGGGTATAATTTAATGAAATTATATAGCAATTTGGGTAATATTCCCATAAAGTAATAACATGTTAAAGACATATTTTTTCCATCTATTTAATAACATTATTCAGTTCAATTTTTGGTTACTAAAATAAATTATTTAGAAATTTTCCATTTTTCCTTTCTATAATCTTTCATTTTTTTTCATTTATTAGGTTTCCGATTTTTCCCATTAAACATTTTTCCATTTACCTTTTTTATTTCACTCCTTTCACATTCTATTTTTCCTAATAAAGTTATTATTAATATTATTATTGATTAATATTATTATTGAATTATAATTTAGTCAAATGGTTAAGAGGGTAAAATATAGATGATAATAGGAATATTAATTGTTTCAAATTTAGTAAAAAATAAAATTACTATTATAACTGACCTAGCGCTTCAAAGTCGAAAGAGTTTTAACCTAATGGAACAGTGAACCACAACTCTATAAAATGTAATAATTTGTCTTAAAGATTAATAAAAGCTTGAATTGCATTGAAAAATATGCTTGGTTGTGTTGTGTTTTATTACTGTTTGCTTCTTGGCAAATAATCTCTTAGAATGGAAAGGGAGGTACATGAAAAGTTGAAGGGAATAGAAAAAAGAGGAAACGTCAAACTTCTATTGTTTTGTGGAATTATGTGAGATCTCTTGTCAGAAAGAATAGCCACATCAGAAATTAGTAAAATTTTCAGAGCATTTCCTTATGTTTGACTAGAAATTACGAAAAGTGAAGTGCGCTTAGGATCTGCGCTTCACATATGATCAGGAAGTGATGGTTACCCTGGAGTCCAAAGATCACTGAGATTCTCGCTCCGACATGTGCTGTTTTGACGAAAAATCGCGAAAAGATTTATAAACCTACCTTCCCTGCAAGCAGAGTCTCTCCTCTTTCTCTCCCTTTAATCTTGAAGTTGAAGTTTGAACGAATCATTGTACAGGGGACCCTCTGCTAATAAACTATGAACCGGAGTTGATGGAAAGTTTTCAAGTTCCTGGTGTGACGTCATATCTATTGCCAGGATACGCGATTGTCGCGATTGGCAACAGCGCCAACATTTAACTAATTGCATTCTAATTGTAGTCTCTGTAAAACTTCCATCATATATATTCTTTTTGCGCACTTTAGTTTTAATTATTCTAAAAACTTCTTAACATGACGTCACAGCAAATTATTAAGAAAAAGAACAGGTTCCTTCTTTGACGTCATATTCTATTGTCAGGATACGAACGTGACATCGAAGCAGTCCGCGGGAATCACAGCAAGTTAGTGTACTTAGCCTTACTTAATGAAAAGTTATCTGTAGTTAACTACAAAATGCACAAGAAACAAGATAATGTGAACAAACCCAAGAAAGCCCAGAGTCATGCTGATGCCCGATCTGCTGCAAAGTCACAGAAAGGTTCCCATCGCGGGGTTCACCGGCAAACTAAAAGCGACACGAGCGTGAACGTGAGAAAGCCGAGAAAGAGGTTGGATTCATTTAGCCATACAATCTATGAAAATGCTTCCAAAATTTTCCAACATTTGAAGGGGCAAATAACAACTTCTCAGCTACCGGTGTTTGACGACGATCTGGAAAGAAGAAGAGCGTACAGTTTGGCTTTTGGAGCGAAGAGATGTAAGTTAAATTTTAGTTAACACCAAGTAGATCTTCGATAGCATGATTGTGTAAATAATTTGATCAATCCTAATTAAGATAGCGGGATGTCACTTTTCAAAATATTTTCTACGCGGGAAGCTGTCTTATTTCCTCGAAGGAATATGCTTTATTTTCCATGATAGTTTCGTAACCAAGTAACTTAAACCTTGCGCTAAATTCTACGAATTTAGCCGGTTATTATTTGCTTTAGAAACTTCGGTATTTTAATCCTTTTTAGCTTATGTACTTTTTCCCAGTACTTTACATGTGATATTTCATTTCGAAAATTACTTTTTTGTCGCATTATTTTGCTATGTTTTTTTCTTTTTGTGGGTTTAATTGATAGCTACTTTGGTGAAGTATTTCTTGAGATATCTTCAAGGCCCGTGCAAAAAGACAAATAACCGGATTAGCATAACAAAAGGATAAATAACACAAACACAGCTGACTTTTGACTTGACTTGAAAGTCGTAGTCTACTCGTTTACAGTTCCCTAACAATTACTTAGCACTTCCTATCGATAAAACTCCACTGAATGTCTTCCTAAGGAGAAAGAATTCCTGTTTATTGCAAATATTGGAACGTTTTGTACAAATATTTTATAAACAAAACGTTTTTGTTCGCCAACACCGAGATCTTTACTTGAAAACATATGATTAATAACACGATACTCCCTTGGGGTCTTATCGACAAAAGAGTAATTTTTTTCATTTAATATCTAAAGTGTTTTTATGAAGAAAAGCTGGTTTATATGGATGAAAAGAATACAATATAAAACAAGATCTTGATATGATAATATTTTTGACCACACAGTTTGGTTAAAATAAATTAGACTTTCGTTTTTTTTTCTCTTCCTCTCTTCTTCATTCTTTCCTTCCTTCCTGGCCTTTTTTAATTTCCTTTTTCTTAGCGTCCAAGGTAGTTCTTATTTGATAATTATATATACTGGCACAAACATATACTGTATGTTTGTATTTTTTAATTATTTATTTGACTATTTCTAATCAAACACTTAATGTCTTTTTTTGTTGTCTTTTAGATGAGAAAGTTCTTGATGACATTTTGCTTGACAGCTATTTCTTTTCAAGCTATTTTAAGGTATGATCTGTTCTATAAAACTATATATAGTTCTTAGCTTAAATGAAATTTAGAAAACTCACAGATCCAGCTAGTTCATGATCTTCAGACTCCTATTTTTTCAAAACTTAATGAAAACCCTAGCCTGTGTACATACATGTATAAATTATACCAGTGTTTTTGTAACAATATATACATTATAAGAATAACTACTTTCGTTCTAAATTAGGACTTTATTATTTCCACCTACAAACCTTTTGTCACATTCTCTTAAAAAAACTTACTTCCAGTCCTTTCCTGTATTTTAACCTGGAATTTTAAATAGAAAACATCACTTTCTTAGTAACAGGCTAAACTACCTTGGGGGATGTCTACTAGTTAAAAGCTCTTGGAAAAATATCTTTTTGTGTATATAAGTAAGGCCAACATCTTTACAATAAGACTAGTGGCTCTGGAAATGAAAGGCCATAATAAATTCCCTGACAAATGGTCTGTAAGGAGAAGTAAACATTTCAAAACTAAATCGTTCTATAGCTATATTAATTTATTTCAGGGGGAATTTACTAAGATAATTTTTTTAAAGTTACTGTTGAAGAGTAATTATAGTAATTTGATATTTTTATTATCATTTCCTATAGTATGAAACATACCACAAGCACAGAGTGATGGTGTTACTAATAGATTATCAACAAAATGGATTTTTCTTTGGAAATGAAAAGAAGAAGACTCCTATGAATGAAGCTGATGTTCTTCCAGACATTCAAGAGATTCAAGAAGCTCTAATTTCTCATCGAACAAAGTTACGAGCGGCATTAGCACGTAGTAGAATTAGAGACTGTGCAATAAGTGTTGAAGCTCTCCTTCCAAAAGAAGAGCAAGAGAAGATCCAGTATGCCGCAGCTCAGCCAGTATACGCAAGGATCAACACTTTGAAAACTACTTTAGATGAGGTGCTAGAAGCACTAAAAGCTGATGGATTTTCACTTGAAGCAAAGCTGGCAGAGGATGAGGAAATGATGCAGGGCAAATCTTTTTGTAGGGATGAACACTTTGAAAACTTATTGGTGTTCTCTCAAGAAGCAAAGTTTGATTTACATGGACATACCTTGGTTCAAGATGGACATCTTGTTATACAGGTGAGGTTTGTTCATAAATACTAGATCACCTTCCTAGTTTTCCATAATTACATGATGGTAGTAATTTTGGATGACAGGAAGGTTGTTTTGCACCAACGGGTGATGGAAGCCATGTTGGATGACATGGATGTTTTGCACCATCATGATGGCAACCATGCTGGATGACATAAAGGTGCTGTTTTGCACCACTGGGTGATGGAAGCCATGTTGGATGACATGGATGTTTTGAACCAACATGATGGCAGCCATGGTAGATGACAGGAAGGTGCTGTTTTGCACCAACGGGTGATGGAAGCCATTTTGGATGACAGGAAGGTGGTTGCAGGAACAATGATATCATTTCATACGAGAAAAAATTGTGAGATCATTAATTATAAAGCATACAGTTCTTTATTTACTGTTGTTCTCTTTTTGTGTTTTTGTCCTTCAGGACAAGTCGACCATCGTTTCGGTGGAAGTTGTGAGGACATATGTTAATGATCTAGCATTACAGAAAGAAAAGGTCAATATTCTTATTCCTGGTGCTGATATCAAGAATGTTATGGGAGAAGGAGATGATATCATACAAACACATGTGGAATCAGGTAACTGATGAATAATGATGAACGATGATGGTGATGATGATGATGTTGATGATGATGATGATGATGATGATGATGATGATGATGATGATGATGATGATGATGATGATGATGATGTTGTGATAATGATGATGTGATGATGATGATGTGATGGTGATGATACTGATTATGATGTTGATGATGATAATGATGGTGATGATTTTGATGGTGATAATGGGGATGATGTTGATAATGATGATGATGTGATGGTGATGTGATGGTGATGATACTGATGATGATGATGATGATGATGATGACGGATGGTTGGGTGATGATGGTGATGGGATTGGATATTCGTTGAATTAGAGGCTGATTTGATTTTGAATTTGAATCATGTTCAAGTTGAGTTGGAGTCGTTTTGCCTTTGTATTATTTGTTTGTTTGTTTGGAAACCATGAAACCACCACCCCCCCGATTCGTTAATATTGATGATGATAACTGACATTCTATCATTCCACGTGCAGGTAACATAACAACTTATCTATCATCCATCATTCACCCTGACAGAAGGGTGTTTACATTTGGTGTTACACCAGGATCTTATGAACGACTGGAATCCAAGATGCACCAAATGGGTATACAAAGTATCCTTTTGTGATGGTCCAGAGATGGAGGGGTCGGAGAGTATACGCCACTGGTTTAAAGGCGCGGTAATACGAGCAACAAAATCGTGCAACTTGTCGCGCAACGCAAGTCAGAGTGAATGTGGCCCGTATGATCACCCCTTGCAACGACAAAATTGTGTTGCGCGACTTTGTTGCAGACGTAGAAGCGCTTTCTACTCTCTGGAACATTGAAACATTGTTGCGCGTGGGGTGGTAATACGAGCAACATTAGCTCTGTAACTTTCAACACAACAATGTTGTGCGAAAAGTTTCACGAAAGTTTTCAAAACTACAACCATGTGTGCCATGGCTGCTTTTCAGTCGTTTCTGGCTTGTTTGTGTGCCTGCTTGTTTGATTTTTTTGTGTCTGCTTGTTCGTTTGCTTGTCTGCTTGTTTATTTGTTTGTTTTTTCATCCTTAACCACAATTTTCCCAGATGTCGACCTTTTGGAAGAACATTTCTTAGATGTATTACCAAATGACGAACGCTTCAAGAAAGTCAAAATCATAGTAGTCAATGTCCCCTGCTCAAAGTCTGGTATCGTCAACCCAGTCGACTTTATCCTCCAAGAAGGTGTTTCTGCCTCTTTCAAAGATCTTGCTCAAGGAACATTAGATAATGGTAAAATACGAGGACTTGCTTTTCAGCATCTTGGGATCTTGAAACATGCGATGCAATTCCCATACTTACAGGGCATAATATACATGACAAGGTCTATTCATGAGTATGAGAACTATGATGTCGTGAAGAAGGCTTTGGAGGAAACAAGAGAAGAAAGCGCGAAGCAAGGATCCTTTGAAGTCATACAAGCATTGCCTAATATGGCTAACCGCTTGAAAGAGGTGGTAAGGCCTTCGTATGACCCTTCGAATGAGCAACCAATATATAAAGGTTAGTTTCTTTTTATTCACTGAAAAAGGCTTCTCGATAGAGCAGTTTTCGGTGCCGTATGCGTGCGTTACCGCGACCGTGACGCTTTTTAAAACTTTAATTGGCTGACTTATTTTCTCTCGAAATGTGATTGGTCTGACAGTGCTGTGACCTTGGCGTGACCGTGTCCACGCCGTGTTTCGGGTATTTGATTGGATGGAGAGTAAATTCTCGCGCAATATGATTATCACGACCGCGTTTGTGCCGCGAGCTTTTTACAGTCATAAGAAAACTGCTCTACAGGGACCAGGGACCTTGGCGAGGGAGGGGGAAGGGGGGGGGGTGTGCTAATATACACTATATTTTCAGCCCCTATACTTTTAGTCTTAATTACTTCGTATTGTACTATATTTTCCTTTCACTTCTCACTTTTCATTTCGTTAACCAAATGTACATAACTTTTTTTGATAGTCGATGAAAAATTCATACGAATTGAGCCATCCTCGTTCATGAATGGAGGATTCGTTGTCTTGTTGAAGAAGCAGGTATGAAAATAGATTAATTTGAACAAAATTTTATACAAATTATTAATTAAAAGTTATCAGTCGATTAATAATAATAATAATAATAATTACACTTATAAAGCGCAAATTAGCATGAAATGTTCATCTGCGCTGATTACAACAAATATTGTTGTATGGTTGCTACTCTGACGTTTTCAGTTGTAACCGCAGCACACTGAAGTGTAAACACGGGCGACATACCCCCGAGTCAGTTGCGCATTGCTAAATTAACAGCGCGCGCAATTACCTTATCTCCTTGGAACTTTCAGTAAACATGAAAAAATCCGAGCTTTCGTTTGACTATAAAGAATTTACGGTGCAGACCGCGCCTTGCCGTGACCGTGTCAGTGCCGTGACCGTGTCAGTGCCGTGACCGTGTCAGTGCCGTGCCGTGTAATGAATCATTCAAAAACCTTGCCGTGTCGTAACTTTTCACACTCATTCGAAAATCTACTCTATTTGCTGTCGGCCCTTGTGTGCAACTCAAAACCAAGTGATAGTAAATATAAATTATCAAAAGTGAAGAATCAAGCGCTCAAGTGTATCTTTTTCTTAACACAGAAAGTGATGGAGTCCCCTCACGATGTTCTGGAGAGAGCAGCTAAAAAGGGCCTGATGAAACCAACCAAATCCAAAACTTCACGCGCACAGAGCGGCAAGACAAAACGTGTAGAACATCCCCATGCCAAGCCGCGCCCTACCCCATCGCTACCAATGGCCAAACTTTCCATAGCAGAAAAACCCGCTGTCGTTATTTCAGACTCTGAACTCGATACAGATGTGAAAAAACCGCCACGGAAAAGTTCAAAAACTAAAAGTTGGCATGGTTCTGATGAGAATTTGTCAGAGCGTAGAGACAAAGATGTTAAGTCTAAACAAACTGAAGAAAGGAAATTCAAATTTTAAAAGATGGGGAAGAAATGGGAACTGCTATCTTTTAGGGGTTAGAATTTCCTTGAAGGGGAGGGGGAATAAGGTGTACATATTGTCATTGATTTTTTAACGAATCTTCTTATATATTGTAACATAAAGTCGTAACAAGTGCGTGGGTGTAAAAAATATTCCCTACAGGAACTAGTTATCTGCGCGCAGTTCCTGTGTTTTCGTTGAAATGAAGATATATGATTCATGATAGTTACAGGTAAATACGGGATCGGTATTTTTAGACTTGATTCACGCCTATGTGATATCATGTAAAAAGATAAATTGTGATTATTTTCAGATAAGCTAAAATTGGAAATAAATATTGACACAGGGAATTGCGTTTTAAGGATGACGTCCACGAGAAACGGAAGCTGATGTTCATATTTGTTTACCCATTTCTAATCACGTGACAAGGTTGTGACGTTATAGGCTAAAAGGGTACATTGATTGGTCGTTCGTTTTTTTCTTTTATCCGCTTTTACCTTCAATATGACGCACAGAACATCGCTTTAATGTTGAACTTCTTATTCCTTTTTTTCTGAAGTCATTCTCGCACATCAGATCAGCCGGCCCAAGCTATCTCAGGTGCGCAAAAACCACAGGCATCCCAAGATATCTCTCGATCATAAAAATTCACTGACTTTTCTTCGAAAGCAAGGAAGCACTCAGGCTATCCAAATGTAATCAAAATAAAACCCGAGGCTTCTAGCAAGACCTTTGACAATCTCATTCAATTCGATTGGAAATCCCTTACCCTCAAGATCCCATCAAAAAGACCGAGGAAGAAAATGAGACGAGTCGATTGATTCAAGGAAGTAAGTAACTCTGTGGTTTATGCCGAGGTTTTCCTAGCTGTTACCATATATGGTGTTATTTTTGTACTTTTTTGTCATTAGTTTTTCGCATGGTGTGTACGATTCCTTGTTTTTGCACTGTGTACGATCTCACTCCACTGATTATCGCGCCCTCTTTTGTGACTTCACCAAGAGGCTCATACATGATCTCTGTGTTTACGATTCCTTGTTTTTGCACTGTGTATGATTTTCACTCCATTGACTATCGCGCGCTCTTATTTTCATGACTTCACCAAGAGGTGCATACATGTTCTCTGTGTTTACGATTCCTTGTTTTTGCACTGTGTATGATTTTCACTCCATTGACTATCGCGCGCTCTTATTTTCATGACTTCACCAAGAGGTGCATACATGTTCTCTGTGTTTACGATTCCTTGTTTTCGCCTTGTACATGTGTACAGTACGATTTCACTCTACTGATTATCGCGTGCTCTTATTTTCATGACTTCACTAAGACGTGCATCATGTCCATGATCTCTGTGTGTACGATTCCTTGTTTTTGCACTATGTATAATACGATTTCACTCCACAGATTATCGCGCTCTATTTTCGTGACTTCACCAAGACGTGCATACATGATCTCTGTGTGTACGATTCCTTGTTTTTGCACTATGTATAATACGATTTCACTCCACAGATTATCGCGCTCTATTTTCGTGACTTCGCCTTTACACAAGACAAGTGCATACATATTTTCTAGTTCAAACCCAGACAGCATTAATATAATATAAAAGACTACAAATATAATATACTCATTTACGCTATGATAGCGATTCGAACTCGTTAGCAAGCTGAAACAATACTCCTGCATCAATACACACGGCGTCAAACTTCGTGGGCTAGATATTTATATTCATCTCTGCTGGAAGCTCGTAAAAGGCCGGCAGAAGATAATAATGGTTATCACAAAAACCATCACTGTCAAATGCTCGTGCTTTGTTGATCCTCTAGAGTAGGTTAAGGTTGTTTGAAGCTTCTTAAAATTTTACATAAGATCTGTTAGTTCTGTAAGTTTTGCTTCGCTGACGACCCATTTTTGTACTTTGCCAATATTATCTTAGTAGATCTTGCGAAATCCTTTTCAAGTATTTCTTGTCAAGTTTGTTTTTGCTTTTGAGGTCGTACAACGCATGCACATGTGCGCGGACAGCAGACGCGCTGATAATCAAGGATCCAAAGGTTTAATCTGTGCGCTAAAGCGGCTTGTGTTTGTTCCGGGTTCTGCTCGTCAATTTGCCAACTAAGCCAGCTTTTAAGTTGTTCAGTTTGCGCTCGGTCTAACTTACACTCGCAGCGCTGCTATTCCCAGATTCTAATCAAATATCACACAATCGTTTCGTACTTTTCAGAGTAGCTACTGTAATCAGCAATTTTCGTCCCGATTTCAAAATTCGCCCGAGGAAAATTGCACTAAGATGTTTTTTAGTTCCCCAGCTCGATGGAAGTAATTATTTAATCATTCGCCCATAATAGAGCAAGAACAATAAATTATGAGAACGGATATGTTTTTCTAGACACACTACATGCATGTATCCTAACCTCAAGTATATACCTGAAAAAATCTTTCAAGAAAGTAGATCGATCTCGTTATTCATGGGTATATTGGCCAGTATGTACTTGTTTTTGCCCACCATTATCAAAGCTGATTAAAGTCTCAGCTTTGACGTCAGATGTTGTCTCTATCCTCCCACTCCTCATTACTCTAAGTGCTGTAAAAATCCATTTTTTTCCTTTTTTCTCTAAAACCATTCTTTAGACATTTTTTTAATTTCATATACTTTTTGGCTCCATGTCCATTGCACCCAAGTGGGTGAAGACAGGTAATGTCTTTGATCAACGGTTTCTATGCACCAATTTAAAAACGTTTCCAGCGCGCGCGGACACTCACCATGATTAATATTTTAGCGTCGATTTAGGAAACTGTTGTTTTTTAAGAAGACTTATACGTAAATGGTTATTCTAGCATTTATTCGCTTAAAATAGACACGCGCAAACAAACACTCATTGCTACCGATACCCAACATGGTTTGGTTATTTTCGGATTAATTTTTGACATTCGACCAATCAATGACTTGTAACAGTGGCCATTTGGCCAATTTTTTTGGGCCATCATGAAATGGAAAGAGCGATCAAAATTGCTCGTAAAGTGCGACAATTTGTCGGACACCTGAAATACTCCAATGCTGAACTGAGTCCATTTTTTTTAGATTATCAGCAAGAGAGATCAAAGATTATACTATTAGTGGTGACTGCTTTCAGACTTGTCATGATTCAACAGATTATTCATACTCTTAGTCTTGATTTTGCTGTTTTATTCAATGAGATTGCACAGATGATAATAATTATGATCAGGCGAATTTTAAACTTAGTCTGTCTCGCATGTCGGAACAAAGTCTAGATGAGCGGCAGGACTGAACTCGACAAACAAATCTTTATGAATTTGTT
Source organism: Anthopleura xanthogrammica (assembly GCA_964019055.1). Lineage (NCBI taxonomy): Eukaryota > Metazoa > Cnidaria > Anthozoa > Actiniaria > Actiniidae > Anthopleura > Anthopleura xanthogrammica. The sequence continues at coordinate 2,290,375 of OZ025213.1, forward strand.
TTCAAGCAAATCCCGGAGCAGAATGACAGGAAACGCGAAAGATATTGTTTTTATGACAGGAAAAACAACTGGCTTCACAGCGAATTATTTTCGGTCTACTTTTTAGTAGCGTTCAAATTATTTTCCTCGGCGCCTTTAACTGCGCTAAAAACAATTTCTTCTTATATTACGCCTACGCTTAGACTTCATAGCGCATTTGCTTATATTTTATCAAACAATGATTGGCGCACAAAATGTATGCGAGCGCGCAAGCTTATTTCAGTATTTATGCGGCTTGCTTATTTTATCGTACCAACAACATGAATCAAATAACGCCTTTAAAAATCAAAGAACTATATGCGCATACAATTTGCGCGCATCTTCAAAAGGAAAGACTGACCCGGCTGCGCGTATAAATTGAAATTTGTTTTGATTGAAGATCAATGTCTTGTAAGGAAAATTAAATTCCTTTTTTGATGTCTGCGCGAGTTGGAACTAAACAACCTGTTTGTATGACTTCGAAATGAAATTACGGAACTAATCTTTTCGTTTAGATTGTAAAGCTCAGTGGCGTATTGGCCTGTAACGGTTGCGCATCAAAGTGCGCATCCTCTAGAAACTAGATTCTAACTTCATGGCAATAAATAATACCTAAATTAATAGCTATGTATAGTGAAAATCACTATGCATCGTTAGTTAGTGCATTCATTGGATTATTGTTTATTTTCAAAACTGCTATGCGAATAATTGCATAAATATTTTAGATACGATATAGGATCTATTTGCATTACCTCATTTAGAGGCGATTGAAAAAAAGAGAGAAAGTGATGCAAAAAAGAAAGTGAAAAAGTGGGAAATTACGTTCTTATATTTATCATTGCGTATTATAGTTATGAGCTCAAAGCATAACATTAATTTTCGCTTTCTTGCGCTAAATCATGAGGCTTTCGATATCAATTTAACTCTTAATCTGAAGAATTTAAAAGTATCCGGCTTTGTACACGTTACAGATCAAACTTAATGGTTTAATTCCATCAAAAAGAGATACAATATTTATAAAAGCTAGTTAAATGCAGGACATCTAAGAAAAACCGGAAGTTCGGTAATTGTACAGAAACGGGCTTCGCAAGGCTTTCATTCATGGCCGCCATATTGAATTTTCCATCGGTGATGCTCACATTGAAAGAATTTAAATAATTGCTTTTTTAAAAGTAGTGAGCATGGATTTTATCTTTTAAAGAATCAAAGTGAACGAACTTTGATTAACTACAGAGCGAATAAACTTAAAAAATCATGAAAAATTATTCTGTTATCAACCGTCCCACCGCTACCACCAACTTACTGCGGTGTCAACCGCTGACATACATCGTGTACTGCCCACTGTGACGAACGAGGACTTGATATGCCACTGTGGTCAGAATGAGTCATCCTGCGAGCTGTCATGTGATATTTCGAGTTTTGTTTCGAAAGCAAATTTTTTAGACGTACAAGTTGATTCATATTCCGGTAAATGTGGGAAAGATTACGAAATAATTATTATGTTTTTTTGTCCAATTTTGATTTTATGACGACTATAATGCACGCGTAACTGAAGCCAGGCCAATCAGTTGAATTTAGTGTTAATGATTTCCTTTTCGATTGTTTCATCTTAGCACAGATCTTAGCATTAGATTACGAAATTTTGCACGCCTAAATATTGCTCTAATCATTGCTTACCACTGGCGTTCTCAGGTGATCGAGACGTGACCGATTTTAAAACATTTGCATGAAGATCTGTCGGATTTATTTTATTTATTTCACTTCTTTGTGGGGTTTTTAATCATATTTACTTACAATGTTCTTGATCCTTCATAAATCTAACCAAAACAAACCAAAATCTTGTGCTTCAAAAGATAACTATCATTAGCATTGGGGGAAATGCTCATGGCTGCAAGATTAATGAACTGTTTTGGATTTGAAGTTGTCGGCGTGATTCTTAAAAAAAAAAAATACAGTGTGACCCTGCTAACAGAGGTCCCTTTGTCTTTGGCTTTCTCTTTGCTGGCTCGACTTAGGGAAAATGAAAAGAGACGAAAAGGGAATTCTTTTAGCGGGGTAGAGTTCTGTAGTGTCTGTCAAAAAAAGTGACAAAACGCCGTACATTCCTTGCCATTTTTGGTCCATTGTTTCTGATATTTTTTTATATTTACTGGCTAGAAAGTCTGATATAATCCAGAGTCAGTATAAATGATAATAAAAGTCCCTGTTTCATCACGATATTTTCAAGGTTTTGAGCTAGGATGAGATAGATTATCAGATATAGAAAATGGAAAAAAATTGGCTTATCTATCCATAGGCATGCGATCGAGGCCTTCCCCCGTCATGACGTCACATGGGTAGTTCCTGTACTAGCAGTTTTTGGTCAGACGTTTGGACGGACTTCCTCTTGAACTGGAGCTGTTTTATCATCAAAAATGCACACTCTAAACCCGTAGCAGAGCCATGTAAACACTCCTAGTTCTCATTTGGTAATCAAAGTCAACTTGTGTGGTGATTTGAGTGTAGTATGTCCCAGTTTAGGGTTCAGAAAGGTAGGTTGAAGTCTCGCTGTGTGATGTAATGTTAATGTTTGAGTTTCTTCGTCGATCGTGCTGTCAAAAATGGCTTTTCTTCTTGAATACTTTGACAAGTGGGTCCGTTATCAATTTTTTAAATAACTCTAATATTCTTCTTTTTCGTGGTTTGTTTTTCAGTGACCAAAGTAAAGGGGCCTTCTGAATTGTCAGCCGGTAAAAATAGTGAATCCAGTACGAAGAAGGTTCGAGCAAACCTTTCACCCACTGACCGCCCCCAAGCACAGCCACGACTGAAAGTAAGCTCTATTCTTCTTTATTTAAAAGCCTAGAAAAACCAGTTAGTTTGACTCTGTGGAGTCATTAAAGCTATAGCAGAGTGATAGCTAAAAATCTCTAGTCAAATGTCCATAATGTTTTAGTTTTTCGCTGTGGTAAAAATGGTGCTGCTCAGTGAATTCATTCAATATTCGTATTGTAATAAATATATTCTCAAATGTCCCTATCAGTTTTTCTTTTTATAGGCCTTGAATGGGTCTTTCATCCTTGAGATCTTGATTTATTCATACAATACCCAAAAATCTCCAAAAATGTTTTCAGTAATCTCCAAATGTTTTGAATTCAAATCCTTCGACATATCAGCTGGACAACCCAGACATTGAGCTGAGGTGAAGGAATTTTATCTTTTTTTTTTACATTTATCCCATGTTTATGAGCCTCAATATAAGCTTAGTAATATAATTATCTCGTGCAAGGATAATATTTCACAATCTTAATAAATAGCGCTGAAACTAGCTGCATAGTGTGAACGAAGCCCGATCCTATTCTCACAGACATTCAAAAATTATGAATAACACTCTCACCGCAGTAGTAATCTTGATTACCCGTGCGTTGACGGAATTTAGCAATCTTTAGATCTGCTGATTATTCCTATTCTCTTAAAAAAGTTTTATTTAAAAAAAAAAAAAGCATTAATTTTCCTCCAATTCCAACAATTTGTTGAACTTCAACTTGACATTTTCTGAAATCGCGATCAAACGTAGTTGTCTTTTGGATTATTCATGGGTTCGATACGCGCAAATGTAAATATTAGAATTGTACCAGTTACTGTGGCTACAGCAAGCGAGCAACCAGGCAGGGGTTTATAGAAGTAATGGCGAGCATATGGATTGTATTTACGGCGTTTTCGATCAGAGAGATATCAGTGATCCTAATGATTTCTCTTCGCCGTAAGTGGACTAAATTGTTTTTCAGACGGATGACTGGCTTTGTTGACGGGCAAAATAAATTTCAATTAGTGCGAGCTCGATTTATCATTATAATGTCATTTCGAATACAGAAAACTTCGAGAGATTTCCTTGACAATTTAGTTAAATGATAGATGGAAGCAGTTGTGTTATGTGGGTTGACGTGTTTTTTTACATTTCTGTTTTAACACTGAAACAGCTCGCTTGATGGTTTATTTAACCCATGTGATTTACACTTGAGCGTAAAATATTCCCTTGCTAATGTGATAAGACATGTTCTATAATTCTGCTGTAGAATAACACCACCTTGTTGTTGATTGTATTTTCCATTGAATTCCCGGCTTAACTAAAACAACTTCTTATGCAGACTTCATTGTAATCATCAATACAATGAACTCTCTACCAATCACAACCAGCTTTGGTTTTTGGTTACATTTTAAATCAGGTAGTTTGTTTGATCTAATTGTTTTCGTTCCACCCCCTTTTCAATGATATTGCAAGCTTCCTTATTTTTCTAGCTTTCATTCAAAGAGCTTTAGGGTATTATCTTGCAAGCTAATGTTGCACAAGTGCTGCTCTTAGTGTTGCAACCTAAAATTTGTTACTCTGTAGAAGAGTGGAAAACACCAATCTGTCATAGCTCTTCCAGAGATTTTTCCCTTTACTACTAGGAATAATTATCTAGTCATGTCATATTGATCATCATTCCAGCATTCTCATTGTGCTGTAAGCTTTGACAGATCAGATAATGTTGTCAACCTAATATACATTAGTTGACTAGATAACTAAATGTTTTTCTTGGATTTTTGTCAACTTAGAAATTTTTGTTGTCAAATCTCACACAAACACACACGACACATGAAAGAGTTGTGTGATCATTCAGGAAACATACTTAGACAATAAATATTCCCAATGCCTAAGTTTTTCATTCATTCAAAAAAAAATTCTTCACTAAGACTGGGCCGACAGACAGCTTTCATTTTATTTTTGTCTTTTTATTTTTCAACTGTTTTTTTGTTCTAAAACTTTTGTTTATCCATATTTTTCATGCAAATGTTTTTCTCAAATGAATAGTAAAATGGATTCGTAGTAAACAAAAATGAATCCCAAGAACATGCATTAGCTTGATGCCAATTAAATACAACCTTAAAGGAAATTAACCATTATTTCAAAATGTAAATACCTAATATTAATGGAAGAATGACGTAAAACAGCCTTATACTCTAAGAGGTCTTTGCATGACTTCTAATCAACAAAAAGAGATATACAACATGTATATCTTTCATTCCATGCCAAAACATTAGCATAGAAATGAAAATATTTATGTGTTATATGAATTGATTTTGGATAAACTAACAAGTTATTGGCTTCCAACACTGATATTTCTCAACATTTTTCTTTCTTATTCCACCAAAAAAAAAGAAAATGAAAGGCAACAAAAAAAGATTATTAGCATTATTATTTCTGAGAAGCTGGTTATGTCATTTTCAAATTAGTTTTATGATTGATTAGATATCATGAAAAACTTCATATCGGTATGAAGCATGACAGCATAAGCAGAAAATAATTAAAGTAATCCTTGTGGGCAAAATCATTGTCATAGGACTCTGACATTTATTTATTGGTTTATAAGGAGTTGATCTACTTTGTTTCACATTTGTCTTTGATCACAATGTTTCTGCAGAAATCCTCTACTCCGTCGAAGTCAACTGAAGCAAAGAGTACACCATCAAGTAGTGATAAGCCTACGAGAAGTAAACCTACAGCAACAAAAAGAACTGCAACAAAGGTATGTATACAATAATAAATTCTTGATTCAAATGTTGAAGGTTTGATGTATAAATAACATTATTCAGTAATATCAAAAGTTCAGCATTTGAACCATGTTTGACTGTTATACATGTATATTGCACAAAATAATTCTCTTTTTAATACCAAATATTACAACAAATATCAAATTATTTTTTAATACTGTTACAATACTGTTACTGTAGGGTTGTTTTTTTTGTTCTCAAGGATTGATGATTTCGGGGAAAAAACCCTGAATGCAATAGGGAATAAGCTTTTTTCCCCTCAAGATAAGATTAATTTTACTAAATTAAAAAAAGAAAGATCTAGAAATATATTCAGGGTTTATTTATTACTAATTTCACATCATTAAAATTGTCATCTGGTGGGGTATACTGTAATGATGTCATTTACATTCATGAACAAATTTGCATAATACTAAGGGATTTTCCTGATAAAAAAAACCGGTCAGTTCATAAGGTGGTAGCAAAACTTCAGCTTGTCAGCTTTATCCCTTGTAATCAATTCATAGTTGTCAGGCACGAGCCACTAATATTGCTAGAAATATGTGCTAACCATAATTATTTAATAAGCTGATTGCCTATACTGATGCATATACATCAAGGTGCTCTTTGGGGCATCAGATAATCTTTTTTATAACTTTTGTTGACATTGAATTTCTTTGGATAATATGTTTTATGATTTGAAAAACATACATTACTAGATAAATGATTTACTAATCTGAATATTGATAGACTCGGATGAAAATCTAAAATCATATATAATATAGCATGTCTATAGCATACAGTGTAGATTCGTCGATGAATCATGAAATTTGCTCTGATATCGATGAAGTATAGTCTATGCTGTTTCCTGTGTTAATGAATGTTAAAGAAGACAAAGAAATATGCTTTTTTCTGCTACCAGCTTTATTGGCTTTCAAATGAATATTTAATAATTATTTAGATTTCATTTCACCATTCATTTCACATACATCATACCATAAAAGGCAAAGTATTTATCTAGGGAACAAATATTTATGTCCTTAAGAAAAGAAGCTGTATAGTGGCTGTTGTGTAGGGATATTAATATATCTGTGATATTAATATGCATGCTCATTATCTGTGCAGAATCATTTTACTTTCTGAAGATTTGAAGGTGTTCCTTTCACACAATGTTATTTGACTTCAGTATTTATCTGTTGCGTATAAGGCTTCGCATTCTCAAAATAATAGCATTTAAAGCTTTAAAGCATACTCAAGATGTTTAGTCTTCCAAGAGCATAAAGAGCTCTCCAGAATTAATTTATTTGGTTTTCATAAATGACCATTTTTTTTTTTTTTTCTCCTTTGGTCAAAATATACCCTTTTTCAGTTTTAGTATATACACAGTCCTTGGTTTATTGCCAGCATTTGAGTGTATGTTCCAATATAATCTCATCTTTCTACTTAGATTTAAGACAAAAAAATGAAAGCAAACTAGATTATGCATGACATCAAAAGATGTAAAGATTCAGTATGGATTATAAGCCAACATCCTTTTTCCCTTTTCTTTTTGAAAATTTCACATTCCAAAAATTAAGCATATTTTCAACCTTGACTATACATAATAACACCAGGTTTTTGGACAAAAGAGTTCAAGAGCTCCTTGTTACTGTTGAAGTTATTTAGTATTTTTATTCTCATTGTCAATGACGATTACTGTTACATTTTGTTCTCTCCACTGACCCCTTCCCTTTTGAAGAATTCAAGAAGCCATATTAAAGTTTAAACTGTCATTTGCTTCTTCAACTGGAAACTATCTTTCTTCCCTCAAACCTGATTCATATTATCACTATTAATATTTTTTTTCAGTTTTCCTACCAATAGCTTAAGTATGAAATATTATGAATCTTACTCTCTCTTTTGTTCATTTTATGAATCGTGAGTGAATTTTACTACCATATTAAACAACTATTTTGAGTTATACAGCATGGATTATTTTTTATTGACTGCCTTGTTGAAAAGCTTAACACCTAAGTGTTACTGAGTAAAAATGGAATTTGAATTTCAAAGACAATAACAGCTAGTTAACTTGATTAACAACATAGCTTACTCAAAGAAGAACTAGAATTTTTTTACATATATATTTCTTCTTTTCTTGTTTTTTTAGTTATTTCAATTAAGAGAAGGAATTCTTATTGATATTTTGCTTAGAGATATGAATTATTTATAGTGGTTCCATGCCACATGCAGCACAGGCAAATAATTGATATTCCTGGTGACATCTTTATGAATATGCAAATTTCACTTTAAAAAAACACACAAGAGAAACGTATTTTTAGAATGGAAGTTTTATCTCCTTTATTTGTCTGGCATGAAAGAACCAAAGTGTACTGTTTGTGAGATAAATGAACCAGTGATTTGTTGTGCAACTTGTGAAGCACTCTACTGTGAAAAATGCAGGGAAACCTTTCATGTTAAGGTAAACTTTACTGTATATTTTAATTTTATATTAGTAGTATAAACATGGGTTCAAACTGTCGTTTTCTTCCTCACCTTGAAGTCATGCCTTGCCAAAATACTATTCAAAACCTCAGTTAACTCCAAGCTATATATAAATAAAAATGTTATCAATGTAACATAGTATTGTGACATTATATAAGTTATCTTCTGTTATCTTCTTCTGTATATAATATGCTTTGTAACAGTGAATGAAAGTTTTGAATCTTGATGGATGGACCTTAGTAAATTTACTATCTAAACAAAAAAACCGATTATGTGTACTCATAAACATCTATGTCAGTTTGTAAAGATTGAGTTTTTCTGTTTATAAAATGAATGAAGACACTTTTTACATAGTGTTATTGATCAATAATGTTGTATGTCAGAGTACCTTATTTTTTTCATTGGACATTAACCGACTGTGTATGTCAAAATTGAAGATTTTAAACAACTAGATGGCTAGTTTTCACTTTGGATAAACCTATATTTAATATTGAGGATTACAATTAATGTAATGAAAATATACTATAAAAGACGCAATTCAGATTAGGTCATAATAAAGCACTTTTACATCTGATAATGTAACTTTTAACCACAAGAAATTCAAAATCTATATTACGGTACTATTTATATTCTTTCTTAATTTGAAAACCAAAATGTCTTTTGATAAGTTCTGTCAATCTTCATTGAATGTCCATATTTATGTCTAGCAACAAGAAGTTTAATTCATAGACAACCTTATCAGTGTCTTTACTTCCATTTTACTTTAGTTAGCCGTATTATAAATTTATGCGTATCATTTTATGATTGTAAATATTTTCCCAGCAAAGAGTTACAGTACATTTTTATGATAAAATATATACTTTTCATATTATTTTTTCACATTATTTTTTAACATATTTTTGATTTTTTCTCACACATTTTATATATATTATTTTGTGTCTACAGACTTGTCCTTCTCAACAAAGCAAGAGAAATGGTTCACCACAAACAGGTATATACTTCTAAGTACTAGATATTATATCTTAAAGATCCTTGTCAGATCCTTGATCACTCAAGACCCACAGGGCTTGAAATAACAGCCAGTCAGTTGCCAGTCATGATAACCAGCCAAATTAGTTTTAGTAATACCCTGTTTCTGGCTCATCATATCAGCATTACTGGTCAAAATGACGAGCAAGGCAAAGATTTGACTGGACAAGTCCCAATTGTGGCTGGATGTTGTCCATTGACCAGCTGTTATTTCAAACTCTGGACCCAGAAGAATTAAAATAAATTTTCAGGCATATACTTGAAGCATAATACGCTTGGAACTTTCAATACATTTTACAGTAATCAAAATGAGAAGAATTTCTCATAATTTCATAATTTCTCATTTTTCATTACATCTGACAAAAATTGATTCGCATTTTGAAATTAGTATAATTTTTCCCATTTAACCCACTTATTTACTCGACCACATTATGCCATAAAGCGTAAAGCGTAAAGCGTCCTTATCTTACGTTGGTAGCTCATAATAGTCCGTGACTAATAAACTGAGGCTGTTCATCAATTAGTTTGAATTTCTGTTCCAGTTTAGATAAATATATATTTTTTCCCTGCAGGCTAACCTGTCTGCCAATAAAAAAATATTTTGGCAAATAATTAGCAATAATTAGATGAGGCTGAGTATGATATGGAAAATTATGCATAACGAGGAGAGTGTTATCTGCTGAAGCCGTAGGCTGATATTTTGAATGAAAAATAATGACAGTAATTGGCTTCCCCTAGACATGCATATTATTTGCTTTCCCCTCTACCTCATCTTCCACTAGGCTTTTTTAACTTTATTTATGACATAGTAAGCATAGCTCACTCATTTCATAGATGATTGCTTTCTCTAGCTGCATCGATCACTTCCACTTGGCTTTTTTAACTTTATTTTAATTTTATGATATAGTGAACATAGCTCACTCATTTCATACACAATAGACCCTTTTTGAATATGGCAAATATGGCGAATATGGTGTCTATGACGTCAAACGAGGAAATTATTTGAGAATGTCCTGGATGTCGAAACCCAATGATTTCCACTAGCAGCATCTGGGACTGGAATGCCCCGGATTTCAAAACACAATCATTATCACTCATAACATCCGGGACATTCTCGGACTCCTAGTTTGACGTCATAGACACAATATTCAAAAAGGGTTTATTGCTTTCTTCTAGTTGCCTGTGCTACAGTAGTATGAGGCTACAAATTACCTTTTTTACCTTGCCTGATTAAGTATTAAATTTGACTTTGGATTTTAAAAAATTGAATTATTTTAATGATCATATTCAACTTTGAATTATTATCCTAATTGCCATCCCTTTGATGATAAAACATCAAATACTGAATTTATTCTCCATATATCAGCATGTGGTTTTGCACATTACTGTGCTACAAAAAAAGCAATTATCTTTAGATGTTTTTTTAGATTGATTTTATTCATACGCAATGGATTATAAATTTAAACTGTTCGCAAAAAATGGAAGCTGTACTTACAAGAATAATTTCAACAATATTATTGTCTATACTGCTGCAAAATATAATCATCTTTTTGGGAAATTAAATTATTTAGTTCCTGAAACCAATGTCATGTGATCAATTTAAATACTTATTAGCTATTGGCTAATTTACTTTCACTTATGTTTGGATAGCATTTTACTGGTTGAATATTCTCTGTGGTCAAGGTTATATATTCACCTCATGTTTATATATGAGTTAACCATCTGGCTGAGTCAAGGTCATATACCTACCCTGGTAAGAATAATAAGTTGTAAACACTATTATTTTCTTTTTACAGGTTCAAAACAGAGCAGGAAGACAGGTGCTGAAAGTGCAAGGACAACTTCTGCAACACCTAAACCTAGTGTACCTAAAAGACCACCACATCAAGAAGTAACAGTTAAAAAACCTCCTAAAATCGAAAAGGAAAACAGCTATGATGCAAGTGGAAGTGACAGCGATGACCTCAATCTCTCTGGAAAATTAAGCCCTAAAGATGATATTGGGTATGAAACAGGGTCTTTTGATGAAATAGATGGGTCTAATAGTGAGACAACTAGCCCTGCTGCTGGTGAAGAAAACAAAACGATTTTAAATCAGAACCAAAAAGGTGAAAATACTACAGGTTATTCGCAAAACTTACAAACCCATAAAGATGAAAACAATTCAAGTGAGCGTCTTTCTTATGCTTACGCTGGAGAAGAGTTTCGACCTCTTATCATAACTGAGAGTGGTGGTATTGCCGGTCCTTTAGAAAGTAAGAAATCATTGGACCAATCAAATAATCCCCCTTCTGTGGATCAGAGAAGAGCTCCAATGAGATACGAGGAGGTTGAGGTTCTTGGGGGGAAATTTGATAGAGCAAATGTAAACACAGCTCATTTAAGACCTGGTATGCCTGGGAATAATGACGCTGCTGTTGAAAATGAAGACGACACCTATGCAACTGTAAATCAACAAAATATTTCAAGAACTCAACAAATTAGTAATGCAAGGCAGAAGGATTTTACTGCCGCTGATGGTGATCAGGATGTTGGAGATGTATATGCTGTGGTTCAGAAGGACAAAACCAAAAAGGAAAATAAAATAAGTCCTGGGGTATCGCATAAGAATCGGGAATCTGAAATTCCTCCTAAGATCCCCTCGCGTTCGAACATTACAAAATCAGACCTCTGTGAATCCATTTCTGGTGAGCTTCAAGATATGATTGATTCTTATGACGATCATAGCACAATTGGGAAAATTTCCAGATCTTCTTCAAAGGATGGATATTCGTCAAGTGATAGTGGCAAGGTACCTGGTCGTCCACCACCATTACCTAAACCATACTCTGGACCTGGGATTGGGGTTGCTGTGGAAAATAATGAGGCTGCAAGCAGTGAGGAAGGTATGTTCCTTTTTAATTTTGCTTGCATTTTTGCTTGCGTTTGTGCGTGCGTCGCCACTATGAACCAGGCTTAACTACCAGTACCACTACCACAATCCCTTGCAAACATTCTTTTGTTTTAGAAATTCTACACTATACCTGTATTTTCCAACTCAGTGGCCAATTCTCAGTGGTATTTCAGCATCTAAAAAAATTTCCTCACTTCACTGTAAAACAGGATTTTCATGTTATTCATGATATAAATAATAAATAATATAATATAATAAATAAACTTTATTTATATAGCGCTTATTCACTAATTGCTCTAAGCACTTTACAAGAAAATATATGTATACATAAGATTAACTATAAATATTAAATTACACAGTTAAAAATCTAAATATATATATAAAAAAGTATTACATAACATATGACAAAAGAAATATGATTAAAAGAACTAAAAATATATATATATATATTTTATTTAATATCTTAAAATTTTGTGTGTGTTTTAGACTGTGTTGGTTCACCACTTTATGCCGCTGTACAAAAAAAGCCCAAAAAGAAGACTCCACCCAAAAAACCTGAGCCAAAAATAACAAAACAGCCAGAAGAAGAGCCACCACCTTTGCCATCTCGAACTCTTTTAAATGAAAAAGATGACACTCTAGGAAGAGATGTCAGTTTTTCACAACTAGAAAAAGAATCACAGGAAAAATCCAAAAAGTCTGGTTTTGGAATATTCAAGAAAAAACACCAACGTAAAATGTCTGATGGTAATGTCATAAATACTTCTAAAGAAGCGTTTGGGTATCTTACTCCTGGTTCTTCAAAAAAAGGGCACAAGCGGTCCAAATCGCAAGATGATATGACAAATGTTATGAACAATTTACTTGGAAATCCTGAGAAAACACGGAGTGGCTCAGGGCATTTAATAGAGCCATACTTAGCTGTGGATATCACTGATCCTCCTGATACACCCAAGGAACTACAGAAATCAAAACACTACTTGGACTATGAATGTGAAGATGAGGAACTACCTGATGGTTGGAAGGAGGTAGAGAGTGAAAATGGTACGAAGTACTACTGGCATATTTCATCTGGTACAACACAATGGGAGAGACCTCAAGTTTCTCAAAGACCTAAGGTAATCTAATACTAACTAACCTACAGAGGAGTTAGACCATGATCTGATCTGCTGTAGGCAATGTTTCCATAGTGACATAGAGAAAGTTGTTTCTTTTCTTTCTTTCAGGGTTCGTGCTACTCCTAGAAATCCTTGAAAAGCCCTGGGATCCAAAACCCATTTTCAAGTGCACTTGAAAAGCCCTTAAAAATAGAAAAGTTGTTGGATACTCCTGGAATAGCCCTTGAAAAGCCCTCTATACCTAGTTTATTATGATCAACTGTAACCTAATTTTTGTTCACAAATCACTTGTTATTTCAATTGTAACTTTATTTCAAGAATGACAAAATTAGTTTGCATCTTTCGATCATTTTACATCGATGTTATCAAGCATTAATACCCTTCAATAATGAATAAAATTGCTCCTTGAAAATCGTCATTTTGGACCTTGAAAAGTCCTTAAAAAGTCCTTAAATCTTGTTTTAGAGATGTAGCATGAACCCTGTTTTTTCTTTTCTTTTTTCTTTTTTCTTTTTCTATTTTTTTTCTTTCTTTTTTTTTTTTTTTTTCATGTTAAGAAAAATGCTTGGATTAGATTATCGGCCAGAGAGTGCTATCCAAATTTATTGTTGTTGTTGTTGTTGTTCTTTTATTATGGCATTGAAAAACTTGTTTCCAACTAACCACTGAATTTCTTTCTCAAGAAGAAGACTTCAGGAGAGCAGCCATCTGCACAAGCAGTAGAAAGACAGAAGGTTTTAAGTTTTCCTGTTCATTCAATGGGCTGGATTGAGCTAGAGGAGAATCAAGTAGCTCCTCACAACATGAGCGAAACAGTAACAGAATGTGTAAGTACCTTGGCAAAGAACAGAAAAGACCTTTGGCAAACATCTGAGACTTGGGGAGAGGTAAGCAAAAATGTAACTTTAAGAGTTGAATCCCATTCTAAATGGGGTACTTAACAATTAGACCCAAAGCCCTGGCTAATACACCTAAGTCCAAAATGGGACACTGCGAGTTGAGTTTCATGAAAACGAGGTATCCAGGGCCAAATTTGAAAATTTACAGTGTTTTCTAATAATTTGATGCCACAAAATTGTTGTGTTCCTAAATGCCATGTGCCATTTTGGACAGGTGTATGGTCTCAACATGAATCAATAGCCCATGATGCAGAAGGCTGAATGGGCTATTCACTTGTAGACTGTGATGGTGAGAGGTCTAATTATGAGGTCTGTCTGTTTCAAGACTCTGCTTGAACCCACAACCTCCTGCACGAATTGAGCCAAGAGAGAGGTGGTTAATTTACATTAAGGAAATTGTATATTAATCATTCTCTTCAATATTCATTATTTCCAGGGAAAAGATATCCGCTTGTTACTTGAAGGTGATACTCTGAAACTAGTGGAACCCAGAAATAAGATAACTCTACTGGTACAACCTGTGTCCAAGATGAGAGTGTGGGGTGTCGGCAAAGAAGATCACAGGTAAACCACTGTCAATGACGTATTTGGGCAGCACTATTTGCATGTTCTGTTATTGAATAGCTGTAAAGGACACACAATGCAGTTTTTCATGTAATATTACCAGGTGTCCAGTGTACTCATGAACTGACCAATCACAGCATACTTTGATGCTTAGCCAAACGGCCCTAGATCCAAGTGTCTTCTCAATACAAAGACATATGTTTTTGAAAATTTAGAGAAAAAAATTGAAGTGTATGTGATGTATGTAAAAGTAAAGCAAACCTTTGCCATCCATCTCCTCAAATTCCGCCAGATATATGAATTTTGAGACTTGGGCAAGGGGCCACTCGAATTACAACAACAATCCTTTTTGCGCTTACGGTAGTTTTTAGTACAGCTGGTACATGCAACGTCACATGCAACCATGTCTTTTGTCCTTTTATCCTCATGAGAAAGGATGCATGTCGCCAATAGAAATCTCAAGTTCTCTGCACTCTGCTAATGGTATCCATTGTTTTCAGGGACTTTGCCTATGTTGCTAGAGATCCCAGCACTAGCAAACACAAATGTCACATGTTTCGTTGCCATGGTAATATATCTGGACGTGCCATAACTACTGCCCTTCATGAAATGTGCAACAAGATACTAGAAGAAAAGAAAAGAGCTCAAGAAATCAGCAAAAAGAATTCCCAAGCAAAACCTTGGTCTGATATTATTAATACGCCACCTTCATTGTCTGTTAAAGGTTAGTAAACATTTCTTGTATTTTCCACAGATATGATAATAAAATTACTTTGTCACTGGATGGATGGCAACCATATTGTAGATCTAAATAATACAGTAGGCATTTTCTTCAATCCTTTTGGAAATGAATTCTCTTGTTATGCAAAAATATTGAATACACCTATTGCTGGTTTTCAATCATTCCCAAGGGAGTGAAATAACAAAATGTTATTATTTTTTTTAGACGGTGCAGCATTCAATGAAAAACCCTTCAGAGAACAAAGAAAAGATTTCACAGCAACTTATCTCGGCTCCACTGAGGTCCCAAAACCCACAGGTAAATACATCACTGGCTCCTGCAGCTCTTTTTATTTCCTGTAATTAATTATTAAGGACATTTAAATAAAAGAAAGTTCAATAACACTCCTTGAAAGTTGCAGGTGTAGTTGTGACTTGTCAGTCCAAGGAAAAAATAATAAGCCAGTAATAAGGAACAGACAAAATTGTAGCCAAAATATTTCAACTGAAACGTTTGTAATACTCCTTGAAAGCCAATCATAAACAGATATGTCTCAGTGGAGGGTAATTCTCTAATAAATGTATGTATTGATATCTCAATAGGTATGGAAATGTTGAATAAAGCCATCAGCAAAGTAGCCTCAAAAGGAGGGATGAAAAGAACAGTACTCATCCAAGTGACAGTGTCTTGTATCAAGATTACTGACTGCACAGTAAGTAGCTGCACCACGGCCAACTTCTAACTCTTATAGAGGCCTTGTGGCAATACAAAACAATAGGTTTCAATTCTCAGGAGATTGAAATTTTTTTGTTATGTCCAGGCTACAAATTGAGCTGTTTTATGTCATGTGAAAGGGGTCTATAGACCCTTTGAGCTTAATGTTTTTCCATTTTAGACCACTTGTCATTCTCTTGAGAATAAGATTCTTTGTTTGAGTTGTATCCATATTTATGTGTCTTGTCATGTGCAACTGTTAAACAAAGAAATGATACTCAAGGGAATGACACATGGTCTGAAATGGGAAACCATTACTCCCAAGCCAAAATGGTCTATTGTTGTTGTTATTGCTGCTGTTGCTGTTTGTTGTTTTTGTTGTTCCTGCCCACGTCTGCTATGTTCATTACTATAGCAGTTGCTTCTACTGTGACTGTGGTCATTTCTGTTCCTGTCATCGTCATTGCTGGTTTTCATGTTCATATTGTAACTAGGTCATTAATGATTATTTTTTTGAATTAATCTCAGTTACAAGAAGAAATCTCTGAAGACAGAGTAAGATTTCTTTCCTTCATGGGTGTTGGCAGGGATGAAAGGTAATTCGAATCTTGTACTTACTGCCATTCCAAAGGCATAAATCTCACATGAATCAATGCAGCTAGGTTTGTTATAATCGTTCAACTTTGTACTCCACATCTCTGATTGGAAGGGCGGATCCAGGAATTTTTAAGATGGGGGGGGGGGGGGGGGCACCAATCGTATACTAAGCAAAACCTAGGATAAAACAATCAATAGACCCCTTGCAGCACTTGGGAATGCAGCTGAATTTGGAGGACAAAACAATAGTTTCCAATTCTCAGGATCTTGCAATCTTTTGTTTTTTCCTCCAAATTGAGGTGCTTTGATGTCACATGCAAGCAGGGGTCTATTAAACCCCCCGATCCCCTGGATCCACCACTGGATTGATTGCTGTATGCTTGACTAATGAAGCACTTTTGGAATATGGTGTTTAATTAAAACCGTTTTTCTTTTCTTTTTATCAGGTTGTGTGGATATATCATGGTGACTGAACCAGAGAACTTCATCTGTCGTGTCTTCCAGTGTGCACCAAATGCAGCAACCTTAACAAAGGCATTGGAAGAAGCATGCCAGGTAATAAACCATTATTAGTGGCATATGTGACACTCTCTCTGTGCCAGCAATGAGACCATCTTGTACAATTGTAAAATAGGATTGTAAAATAGGATTGTAAAATACTAAAAACATTCTTCATGATTTTCCCTGGGGGTGGGGAAATCTTTGTTTTCAAAGTCCCCTGGTAAGAGTCTTCCATGACCAACATTCTCCCATCATTTTGAGAGAACTAAAACCTAAGTAAAGCATTTTTCCCGACCCCAGGGGCAATGTTAGCATCCAAACCCCCTGTAATGCCCCACATATCTCCCTGGTTAGCCCGGAGAGGCAAGGCGCATATATTAATTGTTTGGATGCTTGTTTAGCTTCGTTACCAGAAAGCCCTTGATGCTCATCCAGAGATGGCTTCTAAGGTTACTACTCCTCAGGAACAAGAACCAGACAAATCCAAGGACAAGGTGTGTAGTTGTACCTTATCTCAGTGCCTAACAGTTTGAAGTAGGCTCTGAAAGGTTTCTTTTCATAACCTCTACCAACTACCCTAGTCTAGACCTAGGTTCACAGGGGTTTCACAAGTAGAAATCCAACTAAAAAACAGCCCAGCCCCAGTGACATCCTCTCAGACGTTGTGCTCACAAGCTTTTTGTTTACAGGCTAACTTCATGTCAAGCGTGCAAGGATTATTAGGAAAACTGGGTACAAAGAAAAGTGGAGGCAAAAAGGTACGAAAAGGCAATGTCTGGTTTGTCCTCCCACTCCCTTCATGCAGCTCTCACGCTTCTTTCACCCTCACACATATACCCCCCCCCCCCCCCCCAACCCCCTTTATAATCCAGTGTCTTTGCACTTGCTGGATTTGCTTTTTTTTTCAAAACTGTTTTTTTTTTATTTGGCAGGGCGAACTGTATTTCTATTTCTCATTTCTCTATCTGTATTTGTAGGAAGAAGTTGCTACTCCATCCCTTCCAAAGCCCAGTCACACTTTTATGGTCAAGTACTACGGTGCTCTGCCTGTTGCTGTAGGGACAGGTATTGAGACGGTCGAGGAGGCTGCCAAGGTACTTTGAAGATGAGAATTTAATTTCACTTATAGAAAGCTAAAAGCTAAAATAATGGGGAAGTGTTTGTGACGGATCTCCTCGTTCTGGAAGAACAAAGCCACGGCAACATTATTATTAGATATAAGAACGTGCCGTGCCGTGCCGATAAAAGTAACACATCTGCTGATTGGTTAGAAGTAGCCTCGCACCCTGTGACCGTGCCGTCTGGCGTGTCTTTTCATGGTCATACAAAATCCACTATGAAAGCAAGGCCTTTCCTGATAGCAAATGTGCATTCTGGTGTGATATTCTATAGCACACTCCAAAGTGTCTGCAGTTGTGTCTGCAGTTGAGTTTCAGACCCAAGGGGAGGAGGAGGGGGTGGGGTGTGGGTATGTTCCTAGGAAGTACCCACTCGTAGCAAAATAGAATATTGTATGTCAGTCGTATCACCTTTCCACCTCCTACTAAGGGTACTTAGGGATCTACTTGTATTCGAGAGCAAGTCTAATCCTTTCTACTTTTTATCTTCAGCATCTCACCGGGGGTACACTACTTATCTGTCAACTAGACGTGGCTATCAATGGTGTAACTCTCTATGACAGTCAGAGGAGTGCCTTGTCAAGACGACACATGGATGCTGATACAATATCATTCTGTGGGCTTACCAGGTAATAATCGACAGGGCGTGACACATGACAGTCGTCCAAACTAAGCACTGATAAACTTGTGTTTAACGTCTGTAAATGAGACGGGGACCACCACGTGATTATCCGAGTCTAGGCGAAAGTCTAACCATTTGCAGATATTTCTAGAGCAAAGGCTGTACCTTCTTCTCAGATATCTTAAGACCCTGAGTGTTGGTAAGGTCACGGCTTGAACCCACGACCTCGTACAACAGGCCACTGCCCAATCAACTGCGCCAACGAGTTTGAAATCCCGGTAGCCTTCTTTTTTGTCTTTGTTTTCTGTATAATTTTGATAGATGTTTTGTTGTTCTAGTGATAGCGGTCATTTTGGACTGATCCAATGCCAAGGCGGTGGGAAGTACGTCTGTCACGTTTTCTCAGAATATAAGGTACGTTTTTAATCTCAAGATTGTAGTCAGTGAGATAGAAAAGGCTATAGAACCCTTGTAGCACGTCGGAATGCAGCTCAATTTGGAGGGCAAAACAATAGTTTCCAATTCTCAGGAGATTGAATTTTTTTTTGTTTTGTCCTCCAAATTGAGCTGCTTTGGCGTCACGTGCAAGGGGTTTATACCCCCCCCCCCCCCCCCTTAACGGCCTTTCTATTTCCATCCTGTATGATACCCGACCAAAACCTATAATCCATTTGTAAATTATATTAACTGTATCATCTGTTCCATTTCAGACTAAAGCTGCCCCAATCGTTGCAGCTATCCACGAAACCTTGTGACTAGCACCATAAAAAGAGCCCCTGGTACAATAATCCCGTGGGTTCAACATGTGCCGATTCGTTGTGTGTTACCTACTCGAGTAGTTTCTGTGGTGTACGTCTCTTCGAAATATAAAAAGTCATTGGGTTGGACATCTGCAACTGAGCTCCGTGTTTCGACGATGGTTTGCTTGGGCTTGGTATTTAGAAAGAAGCATTCCAAGAATTCACTTTCTTTTTGAGACAAGAATTTCGTCTTCCATGCCGTTTTATTTATTGTGTGTGTTACCGGCCCTTGTGTAGCTGTGCTCTGGATTGGTTATCCCGATGCGCCTAGTCTACACGGCTATGTATGTATATGTATGTAGGTGTGTATGTGTGTGTGTGTGCGTATCTAATCATTTGGTGTTGCGCAAATGCATCAGTGTTTTATTGTTGGTATTCATTAGTACATCTTATTATTAGTATTACTAGGTATTTCAATAATGATTTTTAAAATTGGTATTGTCATAGATTTTGAAAATTTATATTTTTTTACAAAAGAACAAATTCACTATTCCTTTTTTTATAATTATTCCTCAAATTTAGTATTTCATCTAGTTTTTATTGCCAAATTGTTCTGGGAAGCGCAGAAAAGCTTTATTAATTGGAAATGCGCAATGAATCTCTGTGACGTTTTGCTGGAGAATGTTAGGGGGGGGGGGGGGGAGGAAAGGGACGGGAATCAGTGTTCGATCAAT
The DNA here is from genome assembly GCA_964019055.1 of Anthopleura xanthogrammica. Taxonomy (NCBI): domain Eukaryota; kingdom Metazoa; phylum Cnidaria; class Anthozoa; order Actiniaria; family Actiniidae; genus Anthopleura; species Anthopleura xanthogrammica. Next base: position 2,310,677 of record OZ025213.1, read on the forward strand.
GCGGGAGGTAGCGAACTGTAAATAAGTATCATTTGTAGACTGTACATTTAGTTTTTATGCAAGCAATAATTAAGGGAGGCATTTCCATGTTATCCCGAGGTACAAAATGCTTCCAGCATGTGGAAAATTTGACGTCTCAATATAGTCAAAGGTTCGGTTTCCGTGAAAGGTAATTGCTATATTACTGTGTGGGCTATAAAACACTGGCCACCTTTGGGTCTCCCTAGGACACCTTTGATTCACCTTTGGGTCACCCTAGGACACCTTTGGGTCATCCTAGGACACCATTGGGTCATCCTAGGACACCATTGGGTCATCCGAGGTCACCTTTGGGTCACCCTAGGACACCTTTGGGTCATCCTAGGTCACCTTTGGGTCACCCTACCTTATTGTTAACCAGGCCTTTGATATTCTTGACAATCCTTTGACGTTGCCGACTCGAATCAATCAGTAGAAGTTGTTCTATAGCTGTTTGACAGTCGTTTCATATCGTAACTTGCGTGCATAGTGAATAGTCAATAAAAATATTAGGAACTGCGAAACGAATGAAAATTACGATGACCTTGTAGGGTTAGGTCCAGTTCAAACGTCGATTTTCTCATGAGCCGAACGCATTGAAAACAATGGATAATAATACGGTCTTCTTTGATGTCATTAGGTTCGGCTCATGGGAAGATCGACGTTTGAACGGGGGCTTAGTATCGTATGCTCCTATTGGTAATGCATTGATCAATTCATGAAATAATACACTCTCTTTTGTCTAGCAAATCGAAGGGGCGCAACTAAGGTCTTATCGGCTTTTTGTACCATGATGTTATTAGTGAAGCTTTTTGTTGAAGCAACCTGACATTTTCTCCACCTCAAGCTGGGTTTACACGGTACGAGACGAATTTTTAACCGTACAAAAGTTTAACCAGTACATCAATTTACACGGAACCTTCTCTTGAATTTGCACGGTTAGGCATTTGAATTTTTGTTCGCACAGTGCCGTGTAAACGGAACGCCCAAACGTACAACTTTTTGAACGGTAAAAAAAATTCGTCCGGTTTCGGCGTGTAAGGCCAGCCTTAGTATATATAATATAGACATCCCTGTATATCTAATGGAAAAATGTTTAAAATATTAATACTGCATCTGAATAGTATATAGATATTTAATTAATGAGTAGATGACCGCATATAGGATATTCAGAATAAGTATAGTGAACATTGATGATAAATAGCTAGCTAGTATATAAAAAAGCTTTAAAGATAAATATATGAATAATATGAATAATATATATGCCTATAAAATACAAAGTATATATAATAATAAAAAGATATTATTAATATTATATTAAAATTTACGTTGTTTTTCGAACCGACGTCAATTTCAAGATGGCGACCATACGATTTGACCATCCCTTTGACGAGGGCTAGGTGCTCGGCTAAGTTAAAGGGTCCAATTCTCGTTGCATTTGAAATGGTCGGTATAACAAAAACACTTCATTTCTTTGGTCGTCAACATCTTAGTTCCAAGTACTTTCTCATTTGACAACAAAAGATTCCTTGAGGGTTAAGGATGCGCTTGGAACGAGCACTTGATTAATTAATTCACCACTTGATGCGCCTATAATTATGATTCTTTCTCTGCATACATTTGTGCAAACTTTCCGAGAAAAAAATTTCTGCCATTGTGGTGCGCACCCGTTTGTGTGGTGGGCAAATACTCCTTTGCGCACCATACTGCATCGTGTGTCTGAGACTTAGAAATTGTATTCAAATAGAAGTGCAATATTTAATTCTCTGTGGGATAAAGGGCATGGTTAAGTATGCGGTTGCCATCTTAGTGATTTATTGTGTATATGGGGGATGTTCTCATTAGTCAATGGCTGAAGCCTGCAATGCAACCTAGATAGATCTAGATGACATGCTGCATTGTATTGTATTGTATTGCATTGTAATTGTTCATTGCATTAACACAGTGCAATACAAGTGGTCCCATAAATAAGAATAGTCAGTTTTCAAAATGTCAATAAATATCCTAGGGAGTATTTCCCTAGCGTGCAGCTGATGATGGGCTTTTTTGGACTAAAGAGAGTTACGTGTCGATCATTTTGGATATGACAGGCCCCCTTTGGGCAACTGACCGCGTTGCGCATGGTCCTTTTACTTCTCTCTAGAGAGTAATTGATTTGGACAATTTGCGGAGAATTTGAACCAAAAACCACGCGAAGAGAAAAGATAATTTGTAGATTCCAAAAGATCGATACGTGATTCGTTTGAGTCTAAACTAGTGACAAACACGTCCCAAATTACAAAATATTAATGTATAAAAAAATTCATTCTAATTCATTATTTTTATAGTTGGTAATTTGACAACATATTAGTCATGTTTATGTTTAATGGTGGGAAGTATTTTTCAAAGATTATTGAATAAATAGTAAGAATGTATGTACGCGTAGCAAGTTCATTTATCAGGAGTCGTGCGCTGGTGAATGCGTTAATCTGTAACCGCAAGGCTATTGAAGCTGTACTTGTAAAGTTTGTCAAGAAATGAGCAGTAAATTAAATAAAACGCGCTATTCTTCAAAAGATGTTATTATTGCTTTGGGATATATGTATATGGGAGAACAAACATGTTGAATGCGGGAGGATGAGGTGTGGGTGTATAGACGAATGAGTAGACTATCTGTGTTACGTGTAGAGTGACGCAGTTTTAAGAGTGCAAAAATAATTGTTAATCATGTATAAAGGGTATCTTTAACCTCTTAATGGAAGCCTTTTATGTGCTGTGTGAAATGGGTTAAGTCCTTTCCTTGCGGGCAAAAATTAAGTGAAGCGGTTTGCTTCTTGATGCAGTCACCTTTTTACGTGCCGTTTTTCACAAACGGAGAACGAACTAGTCACAAAAAAGTTATAAAGTTCTTTTTTTTTTTACTTTTGTGTGTGTTGTTTTTTGTTTTGTTTTCTTGTCTCGTATAATGACGCGTTGTTCCACACAGGGAGCCCAAGCTTGGTTTCCATATATGTCCCATATCTGGCGGCAGTGCGCGAAAAACCAAATTCCAACGGGCAACGCACAACAGAGTTCGCATGTTTATGAAAATAGCGCTGTAAAGAAACTGAATAAAGTCGTGAAAAGGTAGAAAAAAAACCTGAAACCTGCATTTTTTTCCTATTTTCTCACTTCCACTTCCTCTTCGATAAATAACGAACGGTCCCTAACGACTTGAATTAGTTTAAAATATTTCCATTACTACATTTAGTGGTACAAGATTAATTGAGTGTTTTAGTCAATGATGATTCAACAGCCAACCCTCGCTGGATGGATCATAGTGGCATAATCCAAGGAAATGAATCATGCACTTAAATTTACCGGATGGCGTTGGTAAGATTCAGAAAGTAGCCGTCTGAAACTAGATTTAAAAAAAAAAAAAAAAAAAAAAAAGCTGATTTATCTTCTTCCAACGATGCGTTTCAGTTCCGGGATCCGAGTTAAATAAAAAGGGCAAAAACCCTTAAATCAGCTTTAGAAAACTTCTCATGATTCTGGGACTTCGAGCCAGTGTTAAGTTGTATTTTGATGTCTGTCAATCAAAAAATTAGTACAGAGACCGACAAATAATACAAAATGTGTGACGTTTGGAGCCGGGCGCAAAAGCATTAAAAGCCCTCTAATTCTGTACGAAAAAACACTTTGGAAGCGATTGCCTGAAGTAAAAAAAAACTTGGATCGATCGAATCTAAAAATAGCTAAATTAATTAAATTGAATTGTTTCTAAGACGTTTGATAAAAATGGCTTAAACTTAGCACTGAGAAAAACAACGAAAATAACTGACAGTTGAAGATGTACATAGAAGGGGAGGGGAGGTTGAGGGTTACCTGTGCTCCGAGCATGGACTAAGGGGTCTGGGATCTAAAGTCATAAGAATCCAAGATGGCGGTCCAAAAGAGCTTGAGGTTCATAGAACAAGCAGTACGAAAAGATGCCGTTGTGGTCTTTTCAAAGACAACTTGTTCCTTTTCTCTAATGGCCAAAAGAATCCTGAAAGAAGTTGGAGTGTCAAAAATGACTGTATTTGAACTGGAACGAAGAAAAGACGGCGATTCTATTCAGGTACTCTATTCTTCTTTGGGACTCTGGAGTCAGTGAGCTTCTTGAATTACGTAATAATTGTGTAATAAGTTTGCCTTGTGGAAGGGCTTATGGATATCTAATATTCAAGAGAAGAGATTATTACTTTATGTCTAGGGTTAAAAGACTTTAGGATTGCTTTGGAATAAGGATTGTATTTAATTATTGTTGAAGCAGATGTGTGTTTGAGAGGGGATGGCCTGGGGGGTAGAAGAGCATTTAGGGATAAATTCCATCACATTAAACCAGATATTATTCAAAGAAGAAATGTTCATGTTTATCTGCAAATAATTTTGCAATTTTTATTCTATCACCCACCCCTAACAACTCCTATCTCCAGCACCATACAAGTACATATGCGGACAAACCATAACTCATCAATTAAAGACCCCGGTTATCAGGGCCACTCAAATTGCAAGACTACCATTTTCTTTCAATTAGACCTCTAGCCGATAGCTTTCAATAGCTGATTTGCCCTTTGGCATCATGAGCAATAGGCCCTCAAATATAAAATTACAATAAAATCTAAAAACCTACAGTATATATATATATATATATGTATATATAGAATATTAACTAACTAGATGCTTAGGTGCTTAACTTAACTAGACGTTATTTAGACATTATTAGTGAAACTAGTGAAAAACAGTGAAATCTAAACCTAGTAACAACAGTAATAAATATTGGAAAATTAGCAAATATAGCTATAGCTCAAGTTGTTCAATTTGTCATTGATCTTATCTAGGATGCCCTTCAAGAAATGACAGGAAAAAGAACTGTACCAAATGTATTCATTAACGGAAACAGCATAGGAGGTGGAACAGAAACAGCAGAACTTTATCAATCAGGAAGATTAAAAGAACTGCTTGAAGAGCATGGGCTGTTGAAGAAATGAGCTCAAAATAATCCATTACAACATTCTACACAATGTGCAGATTTATGAAGATGTGCTTCTGATTAAAGGGTCAGATGTATCAGGTGTTGAAGAAATGAAGTTCAAGCAATGATCCACTACAATATTCTACACAATGAAGATGTACATAATTATGAGGATGTTCTTTTGATTTAAAGGTCAGTTATATTGGCTGTTGAAGAAAATGTGGTTTAAACAATGCAATATTTTACACAATGGACAGATGAAGATGTTTTTAATCTGGTTTAAGAATCAGCTATGGTATTGGCTTGCAGTGCCATTATTAGTGTCGCAGCCTGGGAACAGACATTTACTTCCTTCCCATTGACTAGAAACAGGACAGAACTCTCCCTTGGACGATACAGATTGGACCCTTTCCCCTTGAGAAGAAAAAGGAGGAACCCTTTTCCCCCTCATGGAGAAAAGCATGAAGGACACTCACTCCCCCCCCCCCCCCCCCCCCAGGAAAAACAGGAAGGATCATTTCCCCCTTGGCTAAACTAATAAGGTACCCTTCCCTCCTCATTGGCAAGATATACAAGCAAGAGGGTCATTTCTCATCTCAATAGTGAGAAACAGAAGGAGCCCTCCCTCTTGTCATGTGACAAGAGAACCCCTCCCCCTGGCCTGTCATAATTCAGGTTGGAACCTCCCCCTGGCCTGTCATAATTCAGGTGGGAACCTCCCCCTGGCCTGTCATAGTTCAGGTGGGAACCTCCCCCTGGCCTGTCATAATTCAGGTGGGAACCTCCCCCTGGCCTGTCATAATTCAGGTGGGAACCTCCCCCTGGCTTGTCATAGTTCAGGTGGGAACCTCCCCCTGGCCTGTCATAATTCAGGTTGGAACCTCCCCCTGGCCTGTCATAGTTCAGGTGGGAACCTCCCCCTGGCCTGTCATAGTTCAGGTGGGAACCTCCCCCTGGCCTGTCATAATTCAGGTGGGAACCTCCCCCTGGTCTGTCATAATTCAGGTGGGAACCTCCCCCTAGCCTGTCATAATTCAGGTGGGAACCTCCCCCTGGCCTGTCATAATTCAGGTGGGAACCTCCCCCTGGCCTGTCATAATTCAGGTTGGAACTTCCCCCTGGCTTGTCATAATTCAGGTGGGAACCTCCCCCTGGCCTGTCATAATTCAGGTGGGAACCTCCCCCTGGCCTGTCATAATTCAGGTTGGAACCTCCCCCTGGCTTGTCATAATTCAGGTGGGAACCTCCCCCTGGCCTGTCATAATTCAGGTTGGAACCTCCCCCTGGCTTGTCATAATTCAGGTTGGAACCTCCCCCTGGCTTGTCATAATTCAGGTTGGAACCTCCCCCTGGCCTGTCATAGTTCAGGTGGGAACCTCCCCCTGGCCTGTCATAGTTCAGGTGGGAACCTCCCCCTGGCCTGTCATAATTCAGGTGGGAACCTCCCCCTGGCCTGTCATAGTTCAGGTGGGAACCTCCCCCTGGCCTGTCATAGTTCAGGTGGGAACCTCCCCCTGGCCTGTCATAATTCAGGTGGGAACCTCCCCCTGGCCTGTCATAATTCAGGTGGGAACCTCCCCATGGCCTGTCATAATTCAGGTGGGAACCTCCCCCTGGCCTGTCATAATTCAGGTGGGAACCTCCCCCTGGCCTGTCATAATTCAGGTGGGAACCTCCCCCTGGCCTGTCATAATTCAGGTGGGAACCTCCCCCTGGTCTGTCATAATTCAGGTGGGAACCTCCCCCTGGCCTGTCATAATTCAGGTGGGAACCTCGTTAATTAAAACAAAATGTTTTGGTTGATGGTAAAGAGGATTATCAGGTTGAAGGTATTTCTAACCAGTGACTTCCTTCATTTCAAAACCAACAAGAAAGCGAGAAAATGTACATACACTAACTGATCAAAATACTTGCCTTAAATTTGGCATCCGAAATCTTTACGACAGTATTAAACTTTTTCAGTACTACAACTCAGTTCTTCAGAACTCATTCATGCAACCCATTCGATCCTCTGTCTCTTTCCATATTTGCGTAAAATGTAATACTGTCCGTTGCCTCCTTAGTCCTTCAAACTTGCTTCGTAAATGCTAAATGTATCGTCAAAACCTATCGTCAAAACCTACGGTCAATACCAAACACTTTATTCTTTAATAAGGGCCCGCAATAATTGGCCTTAACTGCTGTGGTTTCCCTGCCTCAGAACATTATTTGTAATTGTATTTTTTTTCCTTTTGTATTTGGGCGTTTATCTCAGTCGAGGCAAAGTTAAGGCCGATTTACACGGTACAATCTTTCCTCAGAAATGTTGCGCGCAACTTGCTTACGCCATGTTTTAGTCTAGCTGCCATAAGCAATTTGTATGGACGATTTACACGAAGCAATTCGTGCCATACATGGAAGGGCAGGGATGCTCTTCGGAAATTTTGAAAATGACCCCTAAAATGTACCAAAATCCTGTTCTCATAGTAATAAAAATTCGCAAATTTCACACCAAAATAACGCTAATAATTACCCGTTTTAATTAGTTTTTCATTTTAACACCCTAGAAGGTACCAAATAACGAGAATTAACACCTTAAAGGTACGACGAGCATACCTGCCCCTTTCACATCGGAGTTCCCCCCCCCCCCACCCCTCCGTGAATTGGTGTCGTCAGCATATTGCGCGTGGTAGTTGAGAGGGAAAATCTTACCGTGTAAATCGGCCTTTATAAATAAATATATAAACAAACGTCTGAGACATGTTTAAAAAATTGATTTCATCAAAAAATATCATCAAATAAAATCACAATCAGTATTATATATTAAATGTTTAAAATGCAAATGAGATGATTTCAACCAAGGATTCATTTAAAATACGAAATTACTGTCCTTTAACTGTAAGGCAATGCCCTATTTCATTATGACGTCACATCAAAACAATCTATTGTTTTAACGCTAAGGATCATGGTCGTGAGAGGGGGACAAAACCGTAACTCCACACAAAGAAAATTGATACAAAATGCGTTTTATAGAACGAAGAAAAGTGTTAACAGCCATCAAATGCAATAAATATTGTTTATTAAACGTCGATTCACCTTATATTTGGTAACTAAACTATTTGAGATTAAACTTTTCTTAGCAGAGGAAATGTTGTTCAAATTTCGATTGTTCTAGACGATTCTGTTCCCCTTATAAACAGGCCGTGACGTTATAATGAAATAGGGCAATTAATAAATGTTTTTTATTATAGTAGAGTTTTGGTGTGTTTACTTGAGAGTAACTGATAGTAAACACACAAGAAAAGAGGGCTCCTCATTTGAATTTTTAAACTTTAAACCTTTATATCTCTGAAATGAGAAGCCCATATCGTGTAAAACTATGCATTCGTATTATAACCTACATGTAGAAGTGATTTTCAAACTAAACCATCAGAGTTGATAATGATTGCGAGAGTGTATATTGACGACAAAGTTTGCCTCTAAAATGTAAAACCCTAAAATTCAATATTCTAAAATAAGCATGCATTAGGTTGCTTTAAGTGCAATCTATAAGAAGCTTGCCAGTTTTACTAAATAAATATCGATACGACATATAAACTGAAATAAAGTCCTTTTTTGGACAAAAAATTTAATACTTTCTCGGCAGCGTAAGAAAAAACATCAACTTCGGATTCCTTGTTTTAGTATTCGGTATACCGGTTTCCTAGATAAGCAAACATACGATAAAACCTTAAGTGTTCAAAGCGGACAACGACCAGTTCAACAAAACAAATTATATACAGACAATATCAGTTCAAGAGGGGGAGTGATGTGGATGTGGATATTTTTAAAATATTGATAGCATAGCACAAACTAAAGCCCTTACCCACCCCTCCCTCCGATCCCATCCGGCACTTTGGAAACGGGCTCTCTGCTGAAATACAAGCAGGTTGCTTTGCGGGGGTAAATATCATTAATCCGTGTTAAATTTTTTTCCTTTTTTTTTTCTTTCCTTATTTTCTTCATCTTTTTGTTTTGCAAGTAATGTTTACAACATGGGCGCTGTGTTGTATCAGATTTATAACACGAGCCGTAGACGAGTGATTTTAAATCTAATACAACATGGACTCCCCTTTTCAAGACTTCTGTCTTCAAATTATCTATTTTCGGGGGAAAATAAACTGGGGCTTCAGCAGAAGCTACGAAGTAAAGATTTCAAATATTTGATATTAGAAAAAATAAACAATTGAAAACGTGAATTTAAAATAGACTAGTCGGTATCTGCTGAGGAAACTAATTAATTTTTAACATCCCAAATATGCTTGAGCGGTATGTTAAAAGATAATTATATAATAACTCGGAAAGTTTCCAAAACACCATGTTCATTGGATGCTGGTGACATTCGATGGATGGTTATGTATGGCTTTCTGAAAATATTTTCAGGTACTTCTGGCCGCTGGCCTCCTACATTCATTCAGTTGTTGATTTGTCATTGTAAGTGCTACACCACTGCTAACAGACGACGTTCCAGAGCTTAACTGGCAATTTTTCAAGGTAAGTGGTCTTTAAGAAACATATTTCTATAAACTCCCTTAAATAATTTTTTTTTAAATATTTAAAAACAAATCGCATCTGCGCAACCAGTGTTGGAATTTTTTTAAACAAAGTATGTATTGTAGCAAATTCGCATCTTGTATGTTTTCTATCGTTTTTCTTCGTTTGGTCCGGCGCACACACGGTTTTCGGCTGGAATCAAGAAACATGGTAACGGAAAAGAGAAATTTCTCCAAAAATCATTAACTTGGACTCGATTTCCTACCATTATTTAAGCTAGGAAAATCGATGGTATTGAGAACAATCCCCCTCAGGGCTTTGTAATGTTGCCTCGGCAAGATAGTAGGAAATACCACGAAAAATAGAAAGTCCTAAATCTGATAAAAAAAATCATCCTACATCAGTTTAAAAGCTAATCTTAAAATAATCATGCAATAAGTAGTTCAGTTAGGAAGTCGTATTTATTCAGTAATAATAGTAAATGCAAGCACTTCTTTTACTGGTACACGTCCGCCCTTGAATTAGACCTTAATCTTTTAATCTTAAAATATGATAAAAAATTTTTTGGCGAAATTGCAGGAAGTAATTACTTGTACTTTTTTCATTTTTTATACCGGCATAGACAGTCGTTTTCTTTGAATTTTCTTTTTCTTTTTCTCTTGTTTTTTCTTTTCTTTCCTTTCCTTTTTTTTTTTTCTTCTTCTTTTTTCTGTCTCTGTTTCTCTTTTCTTTTTCTTTTTTTTACTTTAATTATTTTCTCTTCTTGTCAGTTTCCATTTCTTTATTTCACGAGAAAACGTACATATAGGCTCTCCCCGATTGTACTAGTAAAACTGGCACTTTCCAGGGACCGAGGAGCGTAATTTTGATTGTGGGGGGGGGGGGGGGGGGGGCTAACGACCACCAAATACTGGAAGACCTATTAAGGGGTTAGAAGGCATGCTCCCATTATTGGGGGGGGGGGGGGCTAGCCCCCCCCCCCCCCTGCTCCGCGGTCCCTGCTTTCATGATCCTAGCAGTGCTTGTCTTTTTGCCAAAATTATGCCAATTTATAATTCAACATCACAACTGCTTCCAAGTGGTCGACAAAAACATTTTCTTGTTGGCCATTATATGACACTTTTGGTATACAGGAGACTCTTCGCTGCAGCAGAAAATTGACTGCACCAAAAGAACTTCCTCATTGCTAAAACCCATTACGTAAGTTGCTCTTCATGACGATATAATCACCATTCAACTTTCTTTTCTTCTGTGAAGATTCTATACCACACCCTGCGAAGCTTGGTTGTTCTAAAGCTGCATCTCATTAACTGTAAGTACATGTCGCCTAGAACAGAATATATGAGGAAGACTTTGGGTTCAAATTATTTGAATTTAGCTAGGAATAATCTCAAAAATAGAGTTTTACCTGCCTCTGAACTCAGAGTGTACTATCAGGGGTAAATGACACTTGAATGATTGACAGTTCAAGCGCAATGCAATGGTTTGGTCTGTCTGTCATGGGAAAATAGTTGCAAGGGCGGGTCCGGGGGGGGGGTGAATTGGGTGACTAGTCACCCCCCTTGGAGTTTAATATAATAAGAATAAAGGATAAGATAAGACCAAAAAAATACTATGTAATGCCTTGCTAGGTACCAGTCACCCCCCCTTGAAATCATTCTGGATCTGCCACTGAGTTGTAACATTTTGATTTGTGGCTTAAACTGAGTGATCTTAAACTAAACCGGCGAAATATCTAGAATTATGCTAGCAATGCTATTTTGAGCAAAACTTTTAAAAAAGTTTGGGTCAGCCAACTTATGCCGAAAAAAGTACTACGACTTAAAGAAACCGAAGCCAAATATTTTAAGTCTGTCGCACTAAGGTCTCGTTCAATTCTAACGTCACGTGACACCCCAAGGAGTTTTCATATCTTTTATCAATCCATTTCCTTTGGGAAATTTGTTAGGATAAGTGTTATTTATTTCGTTTAATTACTCTTCTCTTCTCTTCTCTTCTCTTTTTCTTTCTTTCTTTCTTTCTTTCTTTTCTTTTTCCCCAATTAGTTTTACATTTTTCTTTCAATTGTCCTTTTTTTCTTAATTTTCTTTTTCTTTCTCTTTTCTTTCATTTGTTTTCATTTGTTTTACTTTCTTTTCTTCTATACTACCTTCTTTCTTCCAGTTTCTTCTTTTTAATATTTCACGTATAGTCAAAAGTTTGGCTTTTATTTGCACTTATGTTGTTTTTTCTCTATGTTCTTTGATGACAATAAACTTAATTGCTTAAGGGCTTTATAACTCTGACAGAAGTCACAACATCTGCAGAAAACCCAAAACAACATCTTCCATTTGAATGGAACAAAAGAACTGCACCTTTTTTTATCAAGATTCGACATTTTCTTTTACAAGCTTCCTAATTGATGTAGTTATTCATTGAATGTCTGCTATTCAATAAGATAAAATTCACCTGTCATTCGCTAAATGGGTCACATAAAGGTTTATATATGACGAGTCGATTGTGTTAGTTACAACACAGTGAGTGGTGATCGATGCTTTTGGCACTCATTTTAGTGTGCGTGGCCGGCTTTAACATCACCAAGGGCATGCAAAATTTCGATATAGCTTAAAGATTGCTTTAGGCAATTCACTTCATTTTATCGCCTTGTATAAGACAAGGATTTAAGAAATTATTATGACGAACTTTGTTTAGTCGTGACTTGCTGCAGCGACCGAGGTCATGAAAAATTGAACTCGAAGCTTCCCTGAGATTAATAGTCTTATTTACGCCGACACTGACCATTCATTGACAAGCACACTGCAACAGGTAAGAGAATAAGACTCCAAAATATTGTTATAATGGAATCAAAATTTATAGAATAAGAATATACTTTCGACAAGAAAAAAAAAGTATTTTTTTAAGTATACGTTTGGACCCCCTCTTAAACATTCCTGGATTCGCACTTGTTTTAATCAATCAATCAACCAACTATTCAACTAACTAACTAACCAACAAACTTCGCAGTTGAGTTAACATAGAATTCCTCACGGCTATTCAGTGTTTGTGTTAGTAGTATAAAGATAAAAATATAGAATATATTGCTTGTCCTGACCCCATACTTTCAGTAACTGACGCCGCAAACCGCTAACACCGGGTTCCAGATTACAAATTACTTTCTTAAAACATAATTTAAAAATCATATTTTGTGGCCTTCGTTGTGTTTCAGCTAAAGGATTTTTGGGATTTTTTTGCAATTTTACTTAGCTTTTTTTTTCAACTTTAAAAAGCACGCTTACTGCGATTCTTAATATTCTGTGAACTCGGTAGTTACGAGTTTCCCGTTGGAATTTGGTTTTTCGCTGCCGCCAGTCAAAAATATATAAAAGGTACCGACTGATTAGTTTTGATTGACGGCAGCGAAAAACCAATTTCACAACAAGCAGTTGAAATGTCTGAGTTCGCAGAATATTGAGAATCGCAGTAAACGCAAATTTAGAGCCGTTATCTTTTGTTCCGACTTCCGTAGTTTTGGAGCCGGTGAATATCGTCTATCGTCATACACCAACTGTCAAAGTCTATTTTTCTCGTATTCCGATTGGGCGAGAGGGTATCACGTGAACGTGAACAAGTTTTGATGTTTCCCCGGCAACGGCTATTGATAAAAACAGACTTGAAACGGCTAGTGTGCACCCTGGGTAAAATAATATTATGTTTTCTGTCTCCGAATCAAAGAAAGAAAATATTTCGTATTGGGTATCTTCAAAATAGGGAAAAAAGTTGCTCTGCGGGGGGTGCGCACCACCTGGATCCGCTCCAGGGCTCTCCTAGCCTCGTACTGACGCTGAACATATGATCTAGCGGGTTCGGGAATCGCTTGCGCAATACTAGTCTTCTTTGCAGCCGTTCTTAGTGTCGGTCTCAAAATCCCTGCCCACTAACGGGTGCTTACTGCAGCCAGACATTCCATTCCAACGGGTGAGCCAATCACGGTTCTAGTTCTAAAATCACGCGGTTAGTGGGGAGGGGTTTTGAGTAAGAACGGCTGCAAAGTAGACGAGCGCAATACACGAATCAGTCTCGAGAGAAAAGAGACCGTCTTCTCGTTACATTGATAGAAATTAAAGGCTGTGTTCTTCAAAGTCATCCAGTATTTTCTCCAATTTTTCTCAAATTCCTTTTCGTCTCGTGAACACGTGGTTGCCATGTAACCGGCATGCTTTGCGTGTTCCACCTGTACAGACCCTCAACTGATCTAACCAACTAATATAATGCTGGCCAATAGAAATAATAGAATTTTAACTTTACTATACATCTTTCAAAACTCTAATTCTACCGCCCACCGTAAGATCCTTTAAATATCCTTTCATCCTCGTTTAGTTAGTATACCAAGAGTATATGAAATAATATTAAAGCTCAGTGTTGTGATGTATTTCCGGGTCCAACTGCTCACCAAAACTGTTAAAATAAAGCGAAAAACGTACTCGATAACTTAACCTCCACCTGAAACAATTAGACTCCTTTGCACAACGAATCCTGTCATAAAGAAAAAGTAAGAAAAATCTTTATTAAACTGCTTATCGTTTAGGACCTGGAAGTCGTTTTTCCGTAGATTAACGTCGCACTTAAAAGCTTAATATACATATAACTATATATACATATAACTAATATAACTATATTAGTATATAAGCATTCGAGTAAAAATATGTTTTTTGTATTTCTGCAAAAAATGATTGTTTGGGCTATAACAGACCAGAAACGGCTTTTCTTCTTGATGCCAAAGGTATCAAGTATCCGGCACCATCACACTTTGATAGCATATGGTAGCACTCTAGCAGTCTATAGACAAGAAAACCTTGAAACAAATACATCCGGTCATAAATGTGAACATTGCAGGATATTCAGATGCCTGCTTTTTTTTTTCGTTTTTTTTTTTTTCGTTTTTTTTTTGAGTGAGTGTGAAACAATACAAGCTCGTATGGTCTCTCCCTTGATTCAAGGGTCTTTCTCCTCCGGCCGGGTTCTTCGGTTTTCCGCCTCCGCAAAATCTAACACGTTAAATTCCAACTTCACTCCGTGTGAGTTAGCCGTGCCCTGACTTAGATTAGCCCAGAAGTTCTTTTAGGGTTCGATAAAATTGGCCAACTCACAAGTCGAATTGGAATTAAGCATGTTAGGTTTTGCGGAGGGAGGAAAACCGGAGAACCCGGAGAACATTTTGTAATATTTTAGACCTGGAAGTATGGCTGTTCAAAATGTACTAGTAAACCAAACTAAGCAACTTATGGATACACATATGCGCATGGAAAATCTCGGATTCAAAATGCTTTTGCGATTTACTCGAAATCTTCAGATAAAATTTTTTAGTTTTTAGATATTTTGTTTGCCATATACCATAGTTTAACAAAATAGGATTGTTTTTTTTAGGTACAATCATAATTGCTCAGAATTTGGGGTTTAGGGGAATTCAACGATTCGTGTTTATCGCCGCTATACTAACGGAATTGTTTTTAAATTTTAAATTTTTATTAACGTCAATCTAAGTAGAATATTTTATGTGAATTTTATAATCAAACAAAGGAAAGTTAGTTTAACGGCCGCTCAAAAATGTTCGGTACGTTTGTTTAAAAACAGGAGGGAAACACCTTAAGTTTTAGTTCTCGGAGTTATTTGTTTGTCAGGAATGAGCTTTATGATAACTTGGTATGTGATCGATTGGCACTGAGTTTTTTTTTTTTTTTTGTGAGGTCCAACGGAATTCAATTTCCCTTCCACCCGCTTAAAGTGCTATCAATGACCTTCAAACATCTTCCTCTACGATTTAATTGCTAAGATAATGACTCCAAGATGTTAAACGCATCTCACCAGGTGGTAACGAATGGCCTTAATGATGCACGTATCTGAATACAGAATGCCGGAACAGATCGTGTGCAAATTCTAGGATTAACCAGAAGTTGGTAGTTTATAGTACGACATACATCCGCGGCCCTAGTTAACTGTTTTTTTTATTCGTTCAGCCTTTAGGCATTCACGTTCTTAAGTATCTAAAGTGAGTAAGGATACTCAACCTAAGCCAACAATGAAAAAAATCAAACTTCTCCTATATACTAAATTTCAAGTCTACTGACAAAATTGAGCGACTTTCTGCAGGCACAGGTGATAAAAATGATTAACTTTCCTACAATTTAATAAAATGATGGACAAATTCGCTTTAATTACTATGATCCTATAATCACTTTTGGCAACATGAGTGTATTCAACTAAAAATAGGTGAAAAATGCTGAAAATTAAGAAACAAAATAAACGAAGAACAAAATAGATAGATAATAAACTAGGAAATGAACATTTAGTGCAAAAGAATAATAATATAATGGAAAAAAAAGGAAGAATATGAGGTATAGATATAACTTGTTAAGTTCATACCATTAAATGGAATTCGAAAAAAAGATAAATAAATACTAGGAAATGAACTTTATATTAATTGCCAAAAAACGTTCATAGAAAAGTTTTTTTCTATAATTTGTTAAATTCTCTGCTGGGCTGAAAAGGCAGTTTCTCAGGGCTAAAAATAACGACCGGTCAACGGTCAATGTCCGGCCAAATTTGGTACTTGACTGGTCAAATACGGTTTTGAAAGGACATGTTGACCGGTCATATTTGGAAGAAAAAAACCATATGCCAGACATCTTGGCGTATGACTGGCCGTTATTTTGAGCCATGAGTTTCTGAAATAATGTTTAAAGAATAATTCCGATTATACGTCAAGTAATCCAGCCCAATCCGAGGTTAAATTTGTCCGCGTTTAGTTTACTTGAATCATGCAGTTACATCGGTTAAAAACTGGCTTATTTCCTCAAAATGTTTTGGATAAGATAACTTATTTTGAGTGGGAGCTCCACTTAGTGCGACCATTCTCGTTAACGACCAGCTCTAGTTACGGTCAAGATTTTGATATCCCGTTTGCATTGCCGCTTATGAGAGCCCATCCTCGCAAGCAACCAGCTCTAGTATGACCACGTTTTCGATTTCCTGAGGTGCATGGTTGCTTACAAGAGCTTCGACAAGTTGGTAGATTAATAAAGTATATCTTATCCATTTTTTCTTTCGTGTCTATTTGACACAGATTATCAGTAAATAATTTAGTATTCCATGGTTTAAGTAAAACCACTCTAAAACCGACCATTGAATCATTCTAACTCAGAAACGTATGCTGCAGGCGCACATGGTAAACTATCTTGCTATCAACGTGAATGGGCGCAAGAAACGTGATATTTACTCAATGAACCTACTACCACATCGGCTTCAAAATCGCAATCATCGTGGGATCATATCAAATGTGAACCAGAAAAATAGTGTTTTCAAGTGGGTTGTTTAATTAACAAATCTTTAGATTCATTTTTTTAACGTGTTTCAATCCAAGGCAAGTGTCGAAGATATTATTAACTTTGCTCTCCTCTAATGTGGGATTTTTTAATTTTCTGGATATTTGAGTATACCAATTACTCCAGGCTTCCACAAAGCTCAGTATTTTATTTGCTTTTGTCTTTCTTTGAATTCCTTCTTTCCTTTTTGTTTTTTTCTCATACTGTTTCCATTTGTTTTTCCTAGTTTTTCATCATTTATTTGCTTCACTTTTAGTGTTTCTATCGTGAAGTTCTCTTTGATGGTTTTCAGCAGTGAAAAACATAGAATTGTCCATTACAAGAACAAGAAAAAAAACGCGATGTTTGGACGGGAAAACACGTTGGAATGCCAAAAGACGTTATTCAATTTGCAATATAGTTCGAAATCTAGGAAAAGGCCGAGAGCGAAGATTTAAAAAGACGAAATAGCAAAACGAGAGGCTTAAGAATCAGGCCATTCATGAACAGACGTTGTCACAGAGGAAAAATACTTGAAAATTTCTTGCAAGGGCTTGGAGTAGAGAGGAGAGGAGACGTGACGAGACGAGACGAAAAAAGACAAGACAAGACAAGACAAGATAAGATAAGACAAAACAAGACAAGACAAGACAAGTCAAGTCAAGTCAAGACGAGACAAGAAAAGACAAGACAAGACAAGACAAGACAAGAAAAGACAAGACAAAACAAGACAAGACAAGATGACAAGACAAGACAAGATAAGACAAGACAAGACAAAACAAGACAAGACAAGACAAGACAAGTTAAGTCAACACAAGTCAAGACAAGTCAAGACAAGACGAGACAAGAAAAGACAAGACAAGACAAGACAAGACAAGACAAGACAAGACAAGACAAGACAAGACAAGACAAGACAAGACAAGACAAGACAAGACGAGACAAGAGGAGAAAAAAGGAGAAAAGAGAAGAGAAAGACAAGACGTTCGATGAGAGGGGGCGACTTGTTGAGCAGTATTTGATACTTAAGGCATGCATGTGTGGGTAGGTGGGTGTCTTCTCAGTATTCTGATGATATAACACATGCATGTGTGGGTAGGTGGGTGTCTTCTCAGTATTCTGATGATATAACACATGCATGTGTGGGTAGGTGGGTGTCTTCTCAGTATTCTGATGATATAACACATGCATGTGTGGGTAGGTGGGTGTCTTCTCAGTATTCTGATGATATAACACATGCATGTGTGGGTAGGTGGGTGTCTTCTCAGTATTCTGATGATATAACACATGCATGTGTGGGTAGGTGAGTGCCTTCTCAGTATTCTGATGATATAACACTTGAAGTGGGATGTTGATTTCTTGTGCTAACTCATTCAACTGTCTTACACAATTAAACACACAACTATGTCATGTCTACTAAGATTTGGAGGCGATGCTTTAATCTATAACGATAAACCAGGTTTATTTAGTGTTGAGTAAGACTGAGATGGCGATCGGGGTTGGCGTTCGGCTGGTTAACTAGCTGTTTATCTTCGGCGGTGACCCTGCGGAATTTGAATAGACAATGGAAAACCATTCTACTTTAATAAACCATTCCCATTTAATTGGTTTTTATTTTGATTACTTCGCTTTCGTTCATATATATATATATATATATTATTTCATGTTTTTCGGGGAAGCTTCTTTGTTGGGTTTGTTGATTTTTCGTTCGTTCGTCCGTTTTTCATTCTTTCGTTTCAGTGTTCGTTTGTTCGTTCGTTAGTTCTTACGTTCTATCATTGTTTCGTTTGTTCGTTCCGGCGTTTGCTCGTTTGTTCGTTCTTTCGTTCGTTCTTTCATTGCGGTTTCGTTTGTTCGTTCCGGCGTTTGCTCGTTTGTTCGTTCTTTCGTTCTTTTGTTTGTTTCTTGTGCTTTTATTTTCTCGCTTGATTGGCTAGCCGGTTAGTTAGTTGTTTTACCTCTTAAGCGGACACCCTTGGAATCTTTTCTGGTGTCCGCTTAACAGAGGTTTGCTTATCACAAAATATCGGTTAACCTTCAATTGCTGTTGTATTGAAGGGTGTCTGCTTAAGAGAGGGACCACTGTATATTGATAGTTCAATAAATATATGACCAAATAAATGAATGAATGAGTAAATAAATACTACCTCTTAACACTTACAATCAAGAGTGCATATGCATGTTTGTTTAAGTCGTTAACTAACAAAAGCAAGTTTTCTCTGTAATTTTGCCAAATATCATGAGAATCGAATGAACTTAATCACAACGAACAGAATAAAGATACGATTCGATCTGTTATCGAGAAGTAGTTTCCTTTTTATCACAAATAAACTCTACCGTTTCCTAACTTAGAAGGTATTAAACAATTGCTTGGGCTTATACCGGCTGTCGGATGCTCAGAAATAACCGCAGTTCAACACGGCTTAGACAAAAGAGTTGACTCTTCTTTTATCCATATTCTCTGCTTTAAAAAATCAATAATCCAACCTTGTGAGTCAAATGAACAATAGAAGAAATTTTTTCTTTATGGAATCGTGCACTTTATTTTTTTGAAGCTATTTTTGACAAGATCGCCATTAATGAAAGAAGCCTTTTAGACCTCACTAAACGAGGTCATGGATCGCGACTGGCTGGTTAAAAATTGAGTGGGATGGATTAACAATCTCTTTATCATCATACAGGATGCTGGAATACGAGTGTTGATACAGAAGGCCAGTTTTGTTGCTGATTATGTAACCCATTGTTAGCACATGCTAGCGAGGATACAGAACAGACATGGCATCAAAAACAATTGTTCTATTTTTTGATTGGTCGGATAGGGTATAGAATCCATTTATAAAAACGCCCCACATTCAGTTCTCAGACTCATTCATATCACCATCAGTATCATCAAGTCGAGCTTGTCGGTTTTCTAATACCAGTAAGTATTTGGTATTATGCATGCTGTATGTTAGCAGTGTTAGATAAAGATATATAATGTTTGGTGTTCTCATGTTGTTGGATGTTTTGCTGTAGCTTACCTTCACAAGATGTAGCGGTTGTTGTTGTTGTTTTTGCTGGGATATCTGTGCATTTAGGCGGTTTATGAAATAGGAAATCCATTCGACAACAGCAAAAAGTTGAAAATGTGACATTTGTTTCTGATCGAGTAAAACTGAATCAGATGGATAGCGAGGGCTTCCATGCCCGTTTTTCTGCATGTCATCTTTTTCTTCTGCATCAGATCATTTTTTCTTAATTCTCGCCGTCGTCTTCTTCTTTTTCTACTCCTTCTCCGTGTCCTTCTCCTTCTTCTTTTCTTCTTCTTGTTCTTCTTGTTCTTCCGTCTTCTTCTTTTTCTTCTTCTTCTCTTTTTCAATGTACATGTCCTTCTTCTTCTTCCCCTCGATGTCCTTTTTCTCTCTCCTCCTTCTTCTTCCTCTTAGCTTCTTGTGGAGCATAACGCGAGGAACAAATCTTTCCATCTTGGTCTGTCCATGACAGCAATTTCTGCTTCCTTCCAACACCGCATTCTCCTTCTTAAATCTTCTTAAATTCATCATTCTTCGTCTCCTACTTTTTCTCCTTTTTCTTCTGTTTCTCCTCCTCCTCCTCCTTCTTCTTCTTCTTCTTCTTTCTTTCTGTCATCTTCATTCCCTCCTCCACACGATCTCTTTCTTATTCTTAATTCTTTTCGTAATAGTGCTCAACAAACTGAAAGGAAAAGAGATCTTGATTTGAATGACTGAGATAGTAGTCACGTTGTGTGTCAAGTTTAGCTTGTTATATAATGTACCGGGCGGTATTTTTCAGTTTTTTCTTAAAAAACGCTTGCACATAATATATAAAGCTACAAAGTTTAGAGAAAATGATGTTGGGTTTTTATCGACTTCGTAATTCTTGATGACTTAATCAACCCCAACAGTATAATACATCAAGCAATTTATTCTTCAGTTTATTTTCTGTACTCCTCCGTTGAATTTACTCGTTTGTTCGGTAATTTATGTTTGTTTTTCCGAATCTTCGACGGTTTTAATTCTACCGAACCAATTTGGTGTCATACACCAACGTTTATTCGGTAATTCTTGGGAGTTAAGTTACGATTTTTGGCTTATGGCAACATTTTATAGCCCAACACCAACGCCGTGCGTTGGCCGGCCAGTTAAGCCGTTGAATCAGTGAGAGCACAGACAAGCAAAATATATTGCATCAGAGAAGAAGGAAAAAAAGAAGAAGAAAAAAGAAATCTCAATAATGGGGGAGATTTCTTCTTAAAATTAAGCTATATTGAATATTCAAGTGAAATATTTACAGAATAGCGAGTAATTGTATTTTTCATATTCTCCCTAATTAAACAATTAAAACAGTCCACCGAAAACTGTTTGAATCTAAGTTAATTTCATTAAAACTATCATTTCGTTTGGATGATTTTTGATTTTTGATTTTGACGTTTCTTTATATATATGTTTATTCGTGTGTTTTCATATGTTTATTCGTGTGTTTTCATATGTTTATTCGTGTGTTTTCATATGTTTATTCGTGTGTTTTCATATGTTTATTCATGTGTTTTCATATGTTTATTCGTGTGTTTTCATATGTTTATTCGTGTGTTTTCATATGTTTATTCGTGTGTTTTCATATGTTTATTCGTGTGTTTTTATATGTTTATTCGTGTGTTTTCATATGTTTATTCGTGTGTTTTCATATGTTTATTCGTGTGTTTTCATATGTTTATTTTAAGGCTCTGACTAAGAATGTGCTATCAAGAGACTGATCCAGATGGGATGCTGTTTAATAACATGCCGTGTAAAAGTGCAGATATTTTTGCCGTCTTTTCTCACAGTTCGGTTTCTTAAACAGAATTCTGTATTATTTATTTATGTACGCACACACATTTTTGTATTCAGTTTTCTTCTTCATTTTTTAGAGACAAACTTTACTCTACACTTTCTCCTTTCCTCTCGAAGAAAAAAATGAATAGTTTCGAACAGAAAACCGCTCTGAATAACCCGAGCTAGATTTGCACACAAAGAGATATCGATGCAAGCCGGGTAACGAAGTACGAGTGCGCTAAAAAGACAGGTGACTCGCTCAATTCGAATCAATATCGACAAGACAGTCTACTAATTTCTAATAGATTTAAATCTATTTAATCAACACTTTTAATAAGGTTTTTTTCCTTTGTTTTCTTTGTAAACATTAGATGTAATGATTCTATGCATAAACGGGAAGAAATCGGTCTTCAAAATCAGTGTTCATCTTTGCGTGTATAGGTGCTCTGTTCAAAAACATCTTCACATTGAGGATCAAATAGAAATAGGATATTTTTCGTCACGGGAAGATCCGTTCACTCCAGGTAACCTTGAAGATAACTTTAAATTAACTGACTATGTAGATTTTGATTCGAATATACTTTGTGCATGCTGTTCAACTCCTCGCATCTACCCTAAAAATGTCGTTTCACTTGTTATTATTTCGGCATTTAAAAAACATTTCGGCTCGAAAAAAATGTCACTGCTTCATTGTAAATCATCTTAATGGAAAAAATGTATTTGAATCATTTAATTTTCTAAGACTTATAACGCCATAACTGAACTGAAGGGGGGGAAACCCAGCGTGCTACATCAAAAGTTTTTATCCAACGGCATTTACTAATCATGCGATCCATGCATCCAATTGTTTTTTCCAGTCAACAGTCGGCAGACCTTCCTTGATTGTCCATTTGCCACATTTTGATTTAAAAAAAGGAAGAATAGAAAAATCACCGGATCTTTAAATGTTGATGGAGTACTAATTTTATGCCATGTTTTGAAGGAAACGGTTTTTTTTAAAGAACATCAAGTCAGCACTGAAATATGGAACCCCTTGAGGGACATCACTAGTTCCTATTTTTACGGATTACTATGCCACATTTGCAGTCACTTCGCCACTAGTTTGCTTCCAATTTTACTGCCATTTTGCTGCCACTTTTGCTGCAATTTTTACTGCCGTTTTTACAGGCACTTTAACTGCCATTTTTACTGCCATTTTTACTGCCGATTTTGCAGTCACTTTTACTGCCACTTTACTGTGCCACTTTTACTTTGAGTAATGTCCGCTGCCATTGTTGTTCGCGGGCCGATATGAGGCTTTCGATAAGCGATCATGGCGATCATGGTGTAAAAAAATGGATCATCAGGTGTCTATCAGTTATTTTATCGACGATTTTAAGGCATGGTCGCTATATTTGATATAACAACAAAAGAAACCACAGAAAGATCTTTGTAAAGTTTTCTATAACATGTCGGCTACGAGTATTCATTAATTCAAACAGCCTCAAGCTGAATAAAATATGTGTATTTTTAGTGCTAATTAGTACAGCAATCATCTGATGAGCCAAACGTGTTTTCTGTGCATTGGCAGTTCCGTCCATCAAATTGCTACCGGACTTTAATTATGATAGTTTGAGTTCTTTCTTTTAGAAAAATCTTTTAAATAGCCACTTAGTCCGTCAGAGTTTATTTTTGGCTTCAAGTTTGATAATAATATAACATGATGATGATTACTACTGTTTTACTGTTTTTGTCTTTTACACCGTACTCCAAGCTGCAAAGCTCTTAAAGCTGGAAACCGAACTGAAGTACAAAAAGCTTAGATTTGAGCGTACAATTTGACTAGACTAAAGGGCTCAGTGGATCTAGATTTTATCCAGTTAAGAGGTTCAATTATGCTCTGGAAATTTGAAGACCGGGTAAAGAGGACGTCAAATCGCCTCAATTCCGTTATTCTGCTTCCCGGAGTTCCTCCAGAAACAGTTTGCCTTTCTTTGATAGTTCCGATAATTAGGAAATGCAGAAATTCTTTTATGGATCAATTTTCTTATAATTGCTCCAGGATATCCTTTCGTTTCTTCCTATACATCAAACATTTAGTTTTATCTTTCTTGTTGTATTGGTATATAGCCAAATATAAGCAAAATAAGCAAATAAATAAACTGGAGAAATGGCTAGGTAAAACTTGAAAGGACAAATGAATGAAGTAAAACGTAAAAGAAATAATACTGAGTCATGTACCACCTGCTGAGAAATATTGTTTTCTAAGATCTTTGCTTAAAAATAGCTGATCAAAACTGTATGTCACCGCAAAAAGGAGCGCCAAAAATAGTCTTTTATGTGTAATGGCTTCCCACTTCAGTCCAATACATGTCAGCCCCCCAGAAGGGTCGATTTTGTTGTTGTATTTCGAAAATAAAGGAAAAATTAAGTACCGGCAAAGTATTTTCCCGTTATTTAATGTGTAAATTACCCTGTGTTTAACTAATTTTTGACCATCTCAAAAGTCTTATAAAAACTTGTTTGCTTTCCAGCTGAGCGGCATTAAATTTTCTAACCAATCACAGTCCGTTGTGATTTTTTATGGCTGGCCCTGTGTTCAAACACTTTTTTCTACCTGAAAACTATTGACAATTGAATCCAATACATTTTTTAAAAGTCTCAGAAAAGTCCTAAACTCTTAATCAGAGTGATATTTCATCTTTGATTTATCTAAAAACCACTTGAGAAAATAATTTTCGAAACAAAGCGTGAAGGGCCGCAGGTTTTGATCAACAATGCTTTGCGCGATTAGTTCTTCTCTCAGCTGTTTATATTTAGCTCATCAAAACATTCGAATAACGTCATCAAGCGTAGAGCGGGGGCACGAAACTCATGCGAAGAATTGATGTGCAGTGCACTAGATGCCCATGAACTTGATTTTGACTATCTGACCATGCAGAATTTACCTTACTAAGACCCGGTTTAGGCGTCGAAGTTTTGGTTTTATAGATGCGTTGCTTATCCTAGAGTTTGTTCTACAAAGAATTCTGGGTATTGTTATCTTACCTCTTTTGCCGAAACTTTCGTCTCAAAATTAAAGCCTGTGATTCGCTCAGACTAATTATGACGTACGGCAGCCGGCACGAAAATAAATTAAAAAAGATGTCTTAATTTTACGACAGACGTTTTTGTCTCTCTCTGAACAACTCATACTTCAAATTACGGTTACTTTCTTCGTCAAAACGTAAGAAATTTCTTTAAAAAATTAGTGGCATTTTAATCAATATCAACGTCGGGGAGACGTTAAACTTGCCATAGCGTTAAAATTGCCAGTGGCGGATCTGGTGTACAGCAGACTCGGTAAGTAATTAATAGTATGTGATTACTGCTTGTTGCTTGCTGAAAATCATCTCGACGATGCCCGACTTTGTTTTTGGATCATTTCTTTCATATTTTTCTGCTGAGTTCATCACCTCTCTGATTTAAACTGAGTTGTTTCAGTTCCCTAAAGTATACGCCACTGTATATAACTGAATGTGGTGTTGCACATACCGTAACAAGCCTAATTACGCGGACTCGCTTGTTCGCGATATGATACGGGAAACTCGTGAATAAAAACAATATCAAGCTCTTAACATGTATCTACTAGTAAAGTTAATAAATAAAAATAAAATAAATAAAGGTCATTTGATATATATTTATATTTTTTAATTTTAGGCCTATAAGAATTTCCAATATATATTTTATATATTTTAAATATATTTAATCATATTTAACCTTTATTATGGTTTTGTCGACTACAAACAACCTAAATATCTCAACACTAACTTCTGTGTTCTGTGCTCTGGAATTACAGTCTTCCTAAAAATTTTAAATCGGCTTATACACTCAAACGCTTTGGAACCGTTATTAATAGGACACAATCCTCCCACGGACGAACAAATACTTGTATACAGCTATTTCAGTCAAAAACGGTTGAAGGAGCGAACGGTAACGTAAAATAACCTAGTAAAATGAGACCTTTTCATTTGAACATTCACAAAATAAACGAGCCATACTACTTCCCATCTAAGGTATTCACTGAATGGTGCCGGCATTTTTTAGGATGTCAATGGGGTTTACAGTTAACTGACAATTGGCCAAAAAATTAGTAGTTAATTAACTGACAAATGAAAGTTTTAAAACAGTTAACTGATATTTCTGTTATTTTGGTTCAATATTATGGCCAGCGCCTGTAAGATTAATTAGCAATTAACTGACAAGTACCCCCACCCTCTTTTAGGTATAAATATGAAGAAATTCTTGTTAATTGTCTCACACTTCCTTTCGGTCGTGCAATCCCAATCCCCGATTGCCGATCGCTTAGCCCCTTCAAATTTTTTTGAAATAGCTGTATACAGACTTATTCAAAACATTAGTACAATGATTATCTTTAAAACACAAATAAAATATTCTTTTTGTGGAGTAATTTATTTCAGTACTATCGATTTCAGTTAGAAGAGACTTTAACATCATGAAAAAATTATGATTTCCTAAGATGCTATGATAAAAACAAAGACAAATTATAGTTCCACTACAAAATTAAAATGATCCACTAGCTTTCTCTGACATGATAGCATATTTCGTCGTTGTTGGGGAAAATATTTCGTTTTGATACGAGATAATAGAAAATACTTGGAAATCAGTTTTCGCTGTGGCAAAGAATGCATTGCGCGTCTAGATTCCAAATCACCTGGTAGAATGTTCGATTACAAAAGCGGTATCCAGTTTCCTCTAGCATGGGACAACATTTTTTTGCGAGCATGTCCTTTGACGATATTCAGTAAGAATTTTTTGATTATAGCTAGATCATTACAGCCGAAATTACCGCAACCTCCTGCGATTTGCTTTCAGAAAATCATTACTGGCAGTGTTATTATTTTATCGCGGTAGGTCGTAATATTCTTCATTTTAGAGTTAAATGAAAACAATTTCAAAATATGAAGTGCAATGAATTGAAGAGGTTAATGACACGAATTGTTGGTAACTTTTTGTAGTACACACGAAACTATCTCTTGTCCTTCCCGACTTCTTTCTTTTTTCTTATTAAAAAAACGTATTAGATTGTTTGGGGGGGGGGGGGGGGGGGGACAACTCCACAGTATAATAAACGTTGAAAGGTTTAAATAAATCCAGCAGAGATAAGTGAAAGAAATATTCTTTGTTAAATTGAGAAAGCCGACATTATAAAAACTCTTCTCGGGTACTTGCTCCAAAAAACCCTCAAAGAATAAGCCCATATGCTTGATAGAAACAAAACAAAAATGTGATAAAAAAGAAATTAATGTTTCTTCATCTTAATTTACTTGTATCACAATTAATTTTTCAACTTCCAAGTGACCTTAGGCAGCCGTTCTGAATATAAGCCTTTCAGCTGCAGTTCTGCAGCATGTAGAGTAGTTTAAGGTGCAGAAATCAACTTAGATTGACCAAACGCCGGCTTCCGTCTTTCCGTTAATTTCGAAACTCTAACGACCTCAATCTAGCCAATCCAACTTAAATCTTTTAGCTAAATAGGTCCATGGTAAGCTTAATGGACCAAGGGTTGCGGTAAATCCAATCAAGAACTAAGACCTATAAATTGGCTCTGGTACTGAATGCAAACTTCAGTCCAGGGTCGTGCAATCATGACTCACCAGAATTGATCACTCGTTCACTATTCAGGAGAGATACGCGCGCCGGCAAGGTCAGTCGTCAGGCAATCCACGTTTTTGGTGAGCATCTAAGATAGCTTGACTTATTATTTTCATAACCTCAGTTACGGTTTAGCAATTTACGAAGAATAAGTAAAAGAGGCAGATGTTACATCTTACTGATTTTCTCTTCAACAACTCATTTTTCAAAACGTTTTTTGACGAAAAGTTTAGTGTACACTTTCGTAAAAACTGAGAAACTGAAATTGTATTTCTCATGAGAATGAGTTTATAGTTTTAGTCGATGAGCTCTTGATTTCTTCTTAATCAGAACTTAAAAAATGATTATTTTTGAGTAATTAAATAAGTTCTCTTTGCCAGACATTTTGGATAAATAATTTCTTAAGATAAGAAAATTAGAAACATGGCAGAATTAAAAAATTGAGCTAAAGTATAGCTTTAAAATCAAATTTCCTATCGCATGGAACAGCTAAGAATCACTTATTACTTTCCGTTGGAGCACTTTAGAACATTTAAGACAAGATAGTCGGTAAATGAAGTAATAACTTCAAAAACAGCCGGAATGTTTTTTTTAACTAAGAAATCTCCAGAAGAAGAGGAGAGAGAGAGAGAGGATTCTCCTATTTCTTACGAGAATGTTCTGACTTGCTACCTCACTCGTGTTCCTCTACGTACTACACTCACGAAAGATGAAATGCAATCGTTTGATCGGAGTTGAATTAGCCTAAACACCATTTTCACTTGTTATAAGGAACTCTAAGCCATCATGGCATAAATATATAATGCGTCGATATTAAATACTCAGTAAAGACGGTACTTATAGTCCACTAAGCTTGGTTTCAACTTTTTTGAGTCATTTAGATAAAGAAATAAATTAATGATCTTTGTCATTAAATGTTTTAAATAATGTGGGAATCTACTTAAATCTACAAATGATTGCAAATTCAAGCACGTTTTTCCAAAGCTGTTAGTGCAATTCCAAGCGGAAAAAGTGTGGCGCGAAAAACTTGTAAAAGGACAGGGTTGATTTTAAGATGATTGAATCTATTTAAGGAAAGGGACGAAATACGTGTTTAGCTGCAATGCAACCTGACCAGGCACGCACGTTTACGAACACCTCGAACTGAAGTAATCGAGAACTACCGATCTTGTTTAAACGGTTTAGGAACTCAGTATATAATGTGATTTTTTTTCCGGTGCAATTTGGATTGGTGAAATTTATTTTTTGACTCAAATTTACATTAGTTCTTTCTCGAAGTTAGAGAGGAAACGAGAAAAAGTTAAGGTTGAAGGCAAAAACAGAAGCAGAAATAGATACTCAAAAATAGATTACTGAAGGTCCGGACAAATGATTCTTAAGCGTAAATGAATTCGTACACTTTTTGACATCGCTTTATTCCTTCACTTAGGCCCCGTCCGAATTACGCTAGATAAATTTGAAAACTGCGTTTTCAAAAAAAATATACGTAAACTGAAAACGGATAAAATGTGTCCACCGTATAACGATCATCGGCCGCAAAAACGCTTGACCATGGGCACATTTAAGGGCAAGACTCGGGAAGAGAAATCACATGACTATCTTGACGTCAGCGTTTTTAAAAAGTTCCGTTTTCAAGATGTTTTCCGAGGCTTACCTTGAGCAACAGAGAATTACTCGAACTGACTGGAGTATAGATATCAGGTACTCACCGCAGCACGCAGAATCGCCGGACATTTTGCGCGCGAAGCTCAAATATCAAGCTTGAATTAACAAAGAAAACGATCAAAATTACGTCAGTACTGGTGGTTTATCCGCTTCTAACTATTAAACCTTTTGAGAGTTCACTCTGTTTCAACCGGATTCTTGCAGTTGAAATGTCTATCTAAGCATTGACATGTTTGGCTTTTCTTTAAGCTTAGGAGATCATATTGAAAATCGATAGCAAAAGTTGGGTATATTTGATCTCTTTTAGTATGGGAGAGGTATTTATGCAACTTTTAAACATCAATAACGTGAACATTTTCAATAAAACTTTGTTTCATCCTGATTATATTTAGTATATATCTAAATTCAGTAATGAGTGGAAGTTTACTCTGGTTTATGGCCAGAAACATGTTGGAAACCTTGTCTGGCTCCACGATAATCAACCCAGAGTAATTAGTATTCATGATTTTTGATTCTTGAATTCAAATTCGTATTTCCCGCCTCATCTTAGCTCCACCTCTTTAAACCCTCTTGGGAATTTCCAAGCAATGTCGATGGATTTCCGACATGTTTCACGATGAACCCGAACGAACACGTAATCCCAAAGTCTGTGGGATTGTCCGAGAGTTCTAGGGCTTCTTGATATTGATTAAAATGGCAATACCAACAACATTTCAAACACATCCCAGTATACTGTTTGATCACTTTGTTAAGTTTTAAATGGTTGTTTTAAAAACACTATTTTTAAGAAAAAAAATTGAACAGAATAAACCCTGTTTGTGTTTCACTGGACAACCAGGGTTGAGAAATAAACTCAAGCGTCTTTATTCGACTGTGAATCAAAGTTTCACTGAATGATTACAAGAATCACAAAGTTGTTTGTCAGTTTCACTTGACAACCAGAGTTGAGAAATAAACTCAAGCGTCTTTATTCGACTGTGAGTAAAAGTTTCACTGAATGATTACAAGAATCACAAAGTTGTTTGTCAGTTTCACTTGACAACCAGAGTTGAGAAATAAACTCAAGCGTCTTTATTCGACTGTGAGTAAAAGTTTCACTGAATGATTACAAGAATCACAAAGTTGTTTGTCAGTTTCACTTGACAACCAGAGTTGAGAAATAAACTAACTCAAGCGTCTTTATTCGACTGTGAGTAAAAGTTTCACTGAATGATTACAAGAATCACAAAGTTGTTTGTCAGTTTCACTTGACAACCAGAGTTGAGAAATAAACTCAAGCGTCTTTATTCGACTGTGAGTAAAAGTTTCACTGAATGATTACAAGAATCACAAAGTTGTTTGTCAGTTTCACTTGACAACCAGAGTTGAGAAATAAACTCAAGCGTCTTTATTCGGCTGTGAATCAAAGTTTCACTGAATGATTACAAGAATCACAAAGTTGTTTGTCAGTTTCACTTGACAACCAGAGTTGAGAAATAAACTCAAGCGTCTTTATTCGACTGTGAGTAAAAGTTTCACTGAATGATTACAAGAATCACAAAGTTGTTTGTCAGTTTCACTTGACAACCAGAGTTGAGAAATAAACTCAAGCGTCTTTATTCGGCTGTGAGTCAAAGTTTCACTGAATGATTACAAGAATCACAAAGTTGTTTGTCAGTTTCACTTGACAACCAGAGTTGAGAAATAAACTCAAGCGTCTTTATTCGACTGTGAGTAAAAGTTTCACTGAATGATTACAAGAATCACAAAGTTGTTTGTCAGTTTCACTTGACAACCAGAGTTGAGAAATAAACTCAAGCGTCTTTATTCGACTGTGAGTAAAAGTTTCACTGAATGATTACAAGAATCACAAAGTTGTTTGTCAGTTTCACTTGACAACCAGAGTTGAGAAATAAACTCAAGCGTCTTTATTCGGCTGTGAATCAAAGTTTCACTGAATGATTACAAGAATCACAAAGTTGTTTGTCAGTTTCACTTGACAACCAGAGTTGAGAAATAAACTTAAGCGTCTTTATTCGGCTGTGAATCAAAGTTTCACTGAATGATTACAAGAATCACAAAGTTGTTTGTCAGTTTCACTTGACAACCAGAGTTGAGAAATAAATACGTAAACAATCTTCGTTGAAGTTTCGTAAGAGTTTGATTGACGTTTTTTGTATTCCCTAAAGAGTACTCATATATGATTGACAGCATTCAGTTAATCCCGGGAGGCCGCCAGGTAAACCAATCATAGCTTTCCGACTTCATTGTTTTCGGTTTGTCTTTGGTTAGCGGCAACAATGATTGTCGCAAAACCAAAGAGATGCGGCTCATTCACCTATTGGGTACTCATAATCCCAATGGGATGAATGAACGCTTCGCTTTTAATTAGTCTAATTCTTTCGTCTTTTTATTATTTCTTATTGTTTTTTTCTTGTAACCTTGCCTACCTTGCTCTCATTGGCTATCTATTTTCTATCTTTATCATATATACACTACCTTCCACTCTTATTCTCTCTTTTACTCCGACGAAGGACTAGCGTCCGAAACGTCAGTAAGTGATCTCTCTTATTTTTTACGGTGTAAAATTTAACTTTTTATCCATACAATCACAGCTTTGATAGTTCATGCATAAATTTTCTCTGGGCTGGGGTGATAATTTGATTGATCATTGATGTCCGTAAAACAATAGCGATTCTGCGTGATATTTTCATAACGTTCAGAGTTAATCTTGTCTCAATTTACCAAACTCGACTTTTTTTGCAGGTTTGTAAAGTACATATTAAGAAGAATCTGTGAACCTTTTGAAACGAACGTACGACAGAATGGATCTACCTCATATACTCGGTGCAACTTACATGACTATTATTTCGTTCGGCGGAAGTACATTCAATGGAATTGTAATAATTGTCCTGGTCAAAAACATTTCGACCATTACAGTTCCCAATGTATTCATCCTCAGTGTCTGTGTTAGTGGATTCCTCGCCTGTTCTGTGGCAATACCGCTGGCCATTTGGTCTGTGACGGCGGGAAAGTGGAACGACGCGAGCTGTCAAGCACATGCCTTTTTTATCTATCTCTTTGGGATGGTCTCGATGTTGCACATGGGAGCCATAGCAGTGGAGAAATACTTGACAATCGTCAAGTACACAAATACTGCCGGACACTTTTTTAGCCTCAAGCAGTCATTGATAGTTGTCGTGGCTTTGTGGGTGTATTCAATCGTCCTTAGCACGCTACCGTTATTCGGTTGGTCAAGGTACGGACCAGAGGCTGCTAACGTCACCTGTTCCTTAAAATGGGACCAAAGAGACGCTTCTGACATCAGCTACTTTGTGATCATGTTCCTGGGGTGCTTTCTTGTGCCAGTTGGTGCTATGTCCTTTAGTTACTATCGTATCTTTAAAGTCAGGCAAAAGGTTAGTGCATCAAGTTCCAACTGTGTCTTACACCTGTCAGACCACGCCAAGGCAGAACTAAAAAAGGAAATCAACACTGCAATTCAGCTACTGATTCTTATCTTTGGGTATCTATTAGCATGGCTGCCATATTCCATTGTCGTGATATTAATAATCGCTGGCGAGAAGCAGACGTCTGTCCTGTTGCTGGTATCAAGCTTGTTTGCCAAGGCATCCTTCATGTATAACCCTGTGCTATACGCCTTTATCTCCAGACAGTTTCGCAGGAAATTCATCAGAATGTTCTGCTCTGGTATATCGATTAATCAAGTTGGTTCAGAGTGATCTAATATCCAGGAAAAACCAGCAAAATAGAGTAGAACATTAAATTAACTTGAAACACAATTGAATATCCAGAAAACTCTTCCACCAATACGGCATTCACGAGCAAACTTCTCAACTGAAAGAAACAACAACAAAAAGACATTCTACATTCATATATACTGTTGATGTTTTGGGGCCTAAGCGCCTGATCTTAATTGGAGCGGGGGAAAAGAAGAAGTGATGCATGTCACATTTCGAATACATCCCGGATGTATTATCCACAGGCAGCCCAAACGTAAAACTCTTTAACGCGTCTAATCGTCGAGTAACTAGAAAGTCTTAAATATGCTTTGAGTTGCATTGATTTGAACGAACAATACGTTCAAGTTGTCGATGTATTGAAAAGCATAGATTAATTACGCGAAATTAGGCCACATTTTTGATCGCTTTGGAAACTAGCGACTCTAATCGTTTCCATATTGACTTGTTATCTATGTGCATGCTTTATAAAAGCATTGTTGTTCTTTTGGGATGACTGATAATATATCAAAATATCAACCAAAGCAGCTGGACAGGACTGAAAAACGTTTGCGCATGCGCCAAATTGTCCAAGAAAACAAACATGGCTGATCGAAAACTTATCGCCTAACACAATAATTGGACAAACTTTAGGCATTGATTAATATAATAAAATATAAAATTGTCTTAGCTTTAAAAAAAAAACTTTTGCACTATTGTAGCTGATTTTGAGATTGTTTCCAAAAAAATAGACATTTTATAGGAAGCAAGTGAGCCCGCGATTTTACCTACAACCGCTGGCTCTTTTTTCAGCCTTGTTAAGCAGTGGTTGTTTCGGTTGTTTCTTGATTAATCACTTCACAGGAAAACCAACCCATGTGGTGAAACTAGAGCAGCTCTTTTCTGTTTTAGGGTCGGAGGCCAGAATATTTTTTAAAGATAAATACTAAATGCTTTATTCACGATTCTTCTGAAAGTGAAGATATTGTTTCCGTTCCAGGTTTCGAACTAGGATATGTAATGTAAGAAAATCATAATGGGGTTGAAACGTGTAACACCATCACCATGCTCCGGAATATTCAGATATACAAATTAGGAGTTTTGAAACCATATTTGGAATGTAAGTTTGATTCAAGATGTCACATATATCACATATCATACTGTACTCCGGTTTTCCTCCCTCCCTAAAAACTTTGGACTTATAAATTGTCTCACAACCGGTTTTAAACACGTTAAAACCAGTTTGAATTTTCACGCATGTCACGATATAAAATAGCTACTGACTATTAACGAGCCCGCTGATTTTATCCGCTGGCATGGTCTGAGCCTGCGTTTACCACTTCACCGTAAGTGACGTTCTGACGACGTTGCATTTTCGCGCATGCTCGACAATATCGAGCAGATTTGTGGTGATGTGTCCTTTCCTTCTCGTTAGAGGAGAAGTGTAACAAAGGGGAAGTCCCTGCATGTAAATTAGGGCATTAGTTAGTGAGCTGAATATAAATGAATGATTGTTTATCTTTTAAAGAAATAATTTTTCCACATTCTGTTTGTGGAAGTTTGATTGGATCTATTCTGGATCTTCTTTAACTTCGAGGTAAGAACTTAAGGGTACTTAATCAAATTAACCAAAATAACCACTGTTTTCATTGCTATGTGCTGATCAAGACAACAGTTCAGACAATACGTATGACGGATCCAAAGGTGTTTCCCTCCTGTTTTTAAACAACCGCACCGAACTTTTTTGAGCGACCGTTAAACTAACTTTCCGTAGTTCGATTATTATGAAATTCCC
Organism: Anthopleura xanthogrammica; assembly: GCA_964019055.1. Classification (NCBI taxonomy): domain Eukaryota; kingdom Metazoa; phylum Cnidaria; class Anthozoa; order Actiniaria; family Actiniidae; genus Anthopleura; species Anthopleura xanthogrammica. Next base: position 2,345,143 of record OZ025213.1, read on the forward strand.
GCGGAATATTCTCCTTAGATTGAAGTTATAAAAATGTAAAATGTAAGCGAATTAACTTTAACGTCGCAACGATAAACAACTGAGAATATTTGATTTTAGCTAAGCCTAAATTCTAAGCTATTACGACGTTACCTAAAAAAAACCTATTCTATTAAACTATGGTGTATGGCAAACAAAATCTCTAATTAAAACTAGAAAATTTTATTAGACCGATTTTGAGTAAATCGTCAAAACACTTTGAATCCGAGATTTGCCGTGCATATGTGTGTATTCATAAGTTGCTTAGTTTGGTTTATGAATTTTTAACAATCTTACATCTAAATCACGACAAAATGTTCCTTTAACTTATAATATGCAACCTTGAAAGTTTAAAGGAGTTTCTCCGTCGCGTTTTCAGTTTGAGATCTAAAATAATATATTTCGCCCTTCATGAAATATAAAGAAAAGCGCTAAAACTACAGTATTTGGCACTCAGTCAAAAAAATTGTGTGTTTTTCTTCGCAACGAAGACGTTTGCGCTTATACACATCACTGGTACTCTTCTATGTCTTCTGATCTTAACCAAAAGTAGCTCTATTATCTTTTAAGCTTTAAAGTAGAGTCTATAAATTATGTGACAATAACTATGCTCTCACAGTAGGACTAATATTAAGGCAAGTACAATCATTTTGGTGTCCCCGATTAGTAGGGCACCTGTGCCCAGCTATAAGAATTTTAGACGATAATAAAGTTGTTATTATTATTATCCACCTCCTCCTCCTCCTCCTTCTCTTCCTCCTCCTCCTCCTCCTTCTCTTCCTCCTCCTCCTCCTTCTCCTCCTCCTCCTCCTCCTTCTCCTCCTCCTCCTCCTCCTCCTCATTATTATTATTACTGTTATTATTTGGTCAGGCTTATTGCGGACTATAAACGCAGGCACAATTAAGAATTAGAATAAATAATTTATTGCATATTCAATGATATGTTTTTTAAAGGAAAAGGCTGTACACATTTTAAATAGTATAAATGTTTGTACAAGTTTTAGTAGTTAAATTCGATTTAAAATGCGATTTTGTAAAGTTGATATTTGACTGCATTCTAGATAGCCCAAACTAAAATATTCTAAAGCCATGCCTGGAGCGAGCTTCAACGATGTATGTCACTCATGACAGGATCGTAAAAAAAACATTCATTAAAAAATGCAAAACAAAACCGAAAAACAAAGACAAAAATTGAAAGACATTTGACTTGTTTTTGCTATTGTTAAGCATGATATTTTCTCGACCTATTGGTGCCATTTTCGTGGCCATATACCTTGCGTATAAGACTATGACCTTGTAATTATGTTTGTTATCATATACGATGACATTGCAGTTGTAAGAAAAAAAGCTGTTCAAAGCTTTTCTAAAAAAGTATATTCTTGTCGATAAAGCTTATAGCTATATGAAATCGTTATACTTAGTACAAAAATAGTTAATATATTAACATTAAAAAATAATGAACTTCACGTCCTGCCTCAAATTACTATGAGCTATAAACCATATATCCCTAGGATAAAAATTAAAAGAGCCTCGTATAGACTTACTCTTGAAAACTCTCTTCATTCATACACCAACATCTCCTCTTGACAACTCTCTTACACCAACATCTCCTTCTGACAACTCCCTTCATTCGTACACCAACATCTCCTCTTGACAACTCTCTTCATTCATACACCAACATCTCCTCTTGACAACTCTCTTCATTCATACACCAACACCTCCTCTTGACAACTCTCTTCATTCATACACCAAAATCTCCTCTTGACAACTCTCTTCATTCATACACCAACATCTCCTCTTGACAACTCTCTTCATTCATACACCAACATCTCCTCTTGACAACTCTCTTCATTCATACACCAACACCTCCTCTTGAACTCTCTTCATCCATACATCAATATCTCCTCTTGACAACTCTCTTCATTCATACACCAACATCTCCTCTTGACAACTCTCTTCATTCATACACCAACATCTCCTCTTGACAACTCTCTTCATTCATACACCAACACCTCCTCTTGAACTCTCTTCATCCATACATCAATATCTCCTCTTGACAACTCTCTTTATCCATACACCAACACCTCCTCTTGACAACTCTCTTTATCCATATCCATTTCGGATCTGTCTGTTTTCGTTTCAGACTTTCTATTCAGCTTTTTTAACTTTCTATTTATAAAGGTAAAGTACTGAAGAATAATGGAGAAAAAAGACTTGACGTCTCCCCTTCTGTTTGATGCAGAAACCGGAAGTGTCTCTAATGAAGAAGTGTACGATCCAAACGCTGTTGAGATCAAACCCAAGAAAGCTAACAAAATTCTGAAGAAATTTGCAGTGTTGTTGTATGCCATTTTTCTCTTTGGGAGATTGTTTACGCTAATCATCTACATTGGTAGAGCTATTAACTGCTGTACCAAAGAAACGAAGGCCAGTTTCCAGTGCACCAATGGTATCTTTGTCCCTCATGACATGGAAGTTGAGGTGGTTTGGATTCTTTGTAGTGTTATCAACATGGCCATGTGTCTAATATTCATAGTCTTTTGGCATGGAGTTGCTGGGATGAAACTACTTGTTCAGAAGCTAATCAAACTTCCTGGATTCTGGACCCTAATTTTTCTGTTCCTGGTCAGTTGTTCGGGGCTTTTTATTATGACAATTAAGAACAATAATTCGTTTTCCCAAATTGCTATGATTTTTCTGTTTGGCGTGCAAAACATTTTCATAACAACGACAATTGCTGTTTTGAACTACACGCAAGTTTCTCACTTTATAGAACTGCAAAGCTACCCACGTAAAGTTCGAATTCTCATCAAGCTTACTCACGTTTTGATATTTCTTGAATTTTTTTCATTGTTTCTAATAGGAACAATGCAGTTTGGTTTCCAGGTTACGGAGCTAAATCATTCCGCAAAGGTTTCGAGTAGCTTTCGTAAGGTTTTTGGTGAGATGCGCCGTGTTGGCGAAGTGATATATTTCTACAACATCGTAAAATTCTTGTGGATCAAACTATTTGTTGATAATCGGGAATTTTTAAGCCATATGCAGTTACTATCTGATTATTACTAATAATATAATTGTTGTTTTGCTGGGCTTTCTTAGGCGGGCTCCGCCTCAGGTCGCTGCGTAAAGATTTCTCAGTGACAATACATATCAATAGAATGCCCTTAATTGTCATATATTGTATATTTGTAATATAAGCTTCCAGGAAAAATATCAAATGACTTCACCTCAACCAACACGGCCAACATGATAGACCCTTCTCCAAAATGGCGGCCGAAAATTCAAATAAGTTGGAATTATAAACCATTACCAGCACTAGGAAGAGCACCTTCACTTTAGTAACCCAACGAAGATTCATTATGTCACTGGTGTAATATCGGCTGAGAAAACTTTTTGTTTGGAAAATCGACAAATTTACAGACGTTTGGGGTATAGCTGGGGGTATAGCGTATACCCCCAATCATACAAACGTCTGTAAATTTGTCAATTTTCAAAAAAAAGTTTTCTTGGCCCACATAACGCCTGGAATAATGAATCTTCTTTGGTTACTAAAGTAAAGATGCTCTTTCTAGTGCTGGTATTGGTTTTTTACAGTCAGTTGAATTTTAACTCATTTGAATTTCAGCCGCCATTTTGGAGAATGGTCTATTTAGTTGTGGCTCAGTTTGTTGGGCTTTCTTAGGCGGGATCCGTCCCACGGATTGCTACGTAAAGGTTTCTCAGTAACATTTTATATCGATTTAATTCCTACTTGTAATTTTGTATATATTTGTAATATAAGCTTCCAGCAAAAATATCAAATGCCTTCACCTCATCCAACACGGCCAACATGATACTGTAGTGGAAAATGGGCACTCCAGGGAATGGACAACGCTTTTGGGCAGACAGTCAATACATCTAGCAAGATATAAACAGAAAACATAGGAATATAATCTTGGACATTCAAGAAACTGTGTCAAGTCTGGTTGAGTGGGGTTAATCCCTGGATGGGTTGCCTAAACATTATTTATTTTTCAAGCTTTTGTTTCAATCTATTTTTGTGTTTTTTCTTTTCAACTAAAAACATTTAGAACTTTGCTGTAACTGGTAACTGTCTGCCTAAATGTTTGTCCAGAATATGTGCTCCCTTGTGATGTCATATCCGCCTTGTTGAATGACTTTAACAAAGGATTTGGCCCATGGCACGGTCCTCTTGTCTATCAACCAATACTTCTTTTGTCTTGTTGTTGTAATGGGAAAGGATAGACAACCAAAATTGAAAAGAGGCATCTAATTGCTATTCCCACATGTTGCTTGCTTCAGTGCTATTTGCACCATCTGTAAACTCTTTCAAAAAGCAGTTAAAGCAGTCAAATTCTAAAGCGGAATATATTACACACTATCGAGGCTGAGGTTGAGGGACGACAACCGTGAAATGGTCTATTCAGCAAATGAGTGTTCTAGTGCGATCAACATTAATCTCAAAATAACTTCCTGTTGAACAAAAATAGAACCATGAATAATTAAGTAAAACATGAGTAAACAGGTTAACAACGACCTGAATTTAAGTCACTAGCATTAGCTAAAAAAAAGCATACGTTAACCTAGAAAAATGTACAAAAAGTTTTTTTTCCTGTTTTAGGGTCGGATATTATAGGGTATTTTTTAAAGGTAAATAATCAAGGTTTTATTCGTTATTCTTCTGAAAGCAAAGATATTGTAACAGGTTTCGAAAGTAGAATATGGTAATGTATGAAGGTCACGATCAAAGTATTCACTATCTTTTATTTCAGTGTCATTGTCAAAATTACCTGTCAGAAACGAAGAATTTTTTCTTCTTCTTTCTTCCTTGTATTCAATTCATGCACAAACTACTGAAACGTTATACTTCCTCCAGTTGTTCACCAAGGCTGAGAGGAATTAATTTTTTTTTGTAAATAAATTTTTCTTGTTGTCATTCTCTGAAAATGAAAGATTTTTTCTTTGACATTGTATTCATATTGAACACATATTTCACACCAATAACCATATGCCCTAGAAGTAGGACGCACCATTTAGAAAATCCAGTTCCAAAAACTGATGTATGTTTAAGGAGGCTCCCTAGAGTTTACAGGTATTTGGAGCTATAAGAGAAATCCTTTTATAGCAAAAGCATATCTGCATATCGATGCCTGATAGACCAACCGTATTAAAGATTATGAGTTTAGGATTTGTTTGTGGTAGTAATGATCACGTACAATGTTACCATAGCAACGCTGCATCTGTCATAAAAAGGCCTATTTTTAACATTAAAAAAATAATAACTCGAATTCTCCATGGTCAATATTCTTCTAATTACATAATATAAAACCCCGTTGGGTTTTTTATAATATAACTGCGGCTTAAAAAAATCTTGACATCAGAACGTGAGATATTGAGAAATTTCGATTTTCCTGGATTAAAAAAAAATCTGATGTCAGGATTTCAGTAGCATTTTGTCAGTTGCCTTTTTACAACATTGTGAAAAAACTGTATACGTTTGGGAACATTTCACCATGTAATTTTGAGTTAATTTCATTTTGAAAATTAACGTACGCAAAATAAAAATTCTTCAAGTTTAGTAGTTGCGCATGCGCAAGCATGCTCATTGCATTCTGAATAAATGAACTGTTTTGAACGTGCAAGTTTGTCAAAGTCGTATAAAAATCACTAAACACAAGGGTAGATTTCACGGAGCTTTATTTGCTGCTGCTTCTGTTGCTACTGGTTTGAAATAATTGATAATTCTGGACAAAATGCGAGTAGTTTTTGTGACTCTTGGTGCTTTGCCTCTGGACGTCGATGGAGGAAGAGTAAACTCTAGGGAGCCTCCTTAAGTACAATTTCATAGAAATCCTGCTGTGCCATTTAAAGAGATAAAAGACCATTTTCTTAAGTGGGCGAGACAATACACACAATTATTAATTCATAGTTTAGATAACAAGTAAGGTTTCTATTTCAGTTCCTAGTTGACAAAGGGAAAGTCCCTAGCTCCATGTAGTTGGTATTCACTCATTGGTGAACCATTAACACACGGAACTGAATATAAATGTGTCTGGACTTTCGAACCTCGACCACAGCAGGCTCTAGAGTCATCTAGGCTCACGATCTGAGGACGGTAGTTGAACGACAACTTCTCTCTATTTCTGTTTGGTGGAAGTTTGATTGAGTCTATTCTGGATCTTCTTTGATTTCACGGTAAGAACGTACTTCGAGAGTTCTAAATTAATCAAAACTAGACGGTTTTGGAGCGTTCACTGGGTTGCTTTTGCAAGTATTCTAGAGCTCGATGATGAACATTCCAAGACTCGCCAAATCTCCAAGCTAATCCCGCTTACTTATTTCGCGCAGGAGTTTTCCTTTCCTGTGGATTGAACAACCTTTTATCCTACTTTACTGGTACGACAACAGGTTTGATTGCGTTACTAACGCGTTTTAACGAGTATTAAGTTACTTGTTTACGACTAGCATGTCTGATGAAATAACTATATATATTTCAGGATCGAAACTGCTCACTGCCAAATAAGCTTTTTTTATGTCAAAATGAATCTTTGGTTATAGAGCATTTTCACCCACTCACAAAGTAGTTATATGGTTGTACCAAAGAAAAAAAATGTTCTGCAATTTTTTTACGTACCCCTTTTATTACTTCTTTATTTTTTATGTGCCTTTGGTAACCAGTGTGGATGTTGTGGCAGTATATCCCCCCAGATATCCATTTATTGTTGTTTCCCTAGCTTATACGTAATTAAACTAACTATTCAATAGCTTACGAAAAATATTTGTATTTTGGAAAATAGATTAGTAGTATAAGAAAGACGCATCTTTCTCAGAGAGTTTAAAGTTATGATGATCGCGACCCGGAAAAAGAAAAAAAACGAACCACCATAGCAACCCAGTAATAACCTTAAATCGCAATGAATTCGAAGACGCTTGCGCTTATACACATCATTAATGGCCTTCTTTTACGTCTTCTCAGTTATCTTAACCAAAAGTAGCTCTAAAAAGACTATTATGTTTTAAGCTTTAAAGTAAAGTCTATAAAGGATGTGACAATAGCTATGCTCTCACAGGAGGACTAGCTAATAAAGGCAAGTACAATCATTTTGGTCAATCCTATTGCTGGCTCTATAAACGCAAGTACGAGAAACGATTTATTGCATATTCAATTATTTAATGAAATAAATCGGTTGTACATATTCCAAATAGTATAAATGTTTATGTACAAGATTTAAAATGCGATTTTGTAACGTTGATATATAACTAAAATATTCTAAAGCCATGCCACAAGCTTCAGCGATGAAGCATAATCGAACAATGTAGGTCATTGTAAGCCATGACATGCGAAACAAAAAATATGTAAATAAATAAAACCAAAAAAGAAAGAAAAAAAAAGAAAAAAATTGAAAGACATTTGACTTGTTCTCGCTTCTGTTAAACATAATATTTTCTCGACCTATTGGTGACATTTTCGTGCCCATTTACCTTTATCTTTGATATTATATACGATGACCTTGCTTTCTTGCTTTCTAAACTTAGCATATTCTTGTCAACAAAGCTTATTAAGAAATAAAACATTCGAGCACATTCGACTTCGTCTCGGGTTTTCACTGATCTGCTCTCGAATTCTCCCAAACGCGTAGCCTCGGTTTTCACCAGGCTATGAAGGCATCGGAAAAAATGTTTTATTTCTCTTAAAAAAGACTTTTTACCTTGCCCTTGCTTGTTACGTCGTTTCCGTGCCTTCATAGCGTGATGAAAACACAGCTCTCGACCAATGAGAGCGCGCGTACTATCTTAAGTATTTTTTAAAACTATATGAAATATAGCATAGTAAATATAATATATTAACATTAAAAAAATGATCAACTTCAAGTCCTGGCTCAAATTCCTATAACACATATTATTATATTCCTGGGATGCAAAAAAAAAAAAGAAGCCCAAAGCCTTGTATACTAGCACCTGACAACTCTTTTCATTCGTACACCAACATCTCCTCTTGACAACTCTCTTCATTCGTACACCAACATCTCCTCTTGACAACTCTATTCATTCATACACCAACATCTCCTCCTGACAACTCTCTTCATTCATACACCAACATCTCCTCCTGACAAATCTCTTCATTCATACACCAACATCTCCTCTTGACAACTCTATTCATTCATACACCAACATCTCCTCTTGACAACTCTCTTCATTCATACAGAAACATCTCCTCCTGGCAACTCTCTTCATTCATACACCAACATCTCCTCCTGACAACTCTCTTCATTCGTACACCAACATCTCCTCTTGACAACTCTTTTCATTCATACACAAACATCTCCTCCTGGCAACTCTCTTCATTCATACACCAACATCTCCTCTTGAAAACTCTTTTCATTCGTACACCAACATCTCCTCTTGACAACTCTTTTCATTCGTACACCAACACCTCCTCTTGACAACTCTTTTCATTCATACACCAACATCTCCTCCTGACAACTCTCTTCATTCATACACCAACACCTCCTCTTGACAACTCTCTTCATTCATACACCAACACCTCCTCTTGACAACTCTTTTCATTCATACACCAACATCTCCTCCTGACAACTTTCTTCATTCGTACACCAACATCTCCACTTGACAACTCTCTTCATTCGTACACCAACACCTCCTCCTGACAACTTTCTTCATTCATACACCAACATCTCCTCTTGACAACTCTCTTCATTCGTACACCAACACTTCCTCTGGAACTCTCTTCATCCATACATCAATATCTCCTCTTGACAACTCTCTTTATCCATACATCAATATCTCCTCTTGACAACTCTCTTCATTCATACACCAACACCTTCTCTTGACAACTCTCTTCATTCATACACCAACATCTCCTCTTGACAACTCTCTTCATTCATACACCAACATCTCCTCTTGACAGATCTCTTCATTCATACACCAACACCTCCTCTTGACAACTCTCTTTATTCATACACCAACATCTCCTCTTGACAACTCTCTTCATTCATACACCAACATCTCCTCTTGACAACTCTCTTCATTCATACACCAACATCTCCTCTTGACAACTCTCTTCATTCATACACCAACATCTCCTCTTGACAACTCTCTTCATTCATACACCAACATCTCCTCTTGACAACTCTCTTCATTCATACACCAACATCTCCTCTTGACAACTCTCTTCATTCATACACCAACATCTCCTCTTGACAACTCTCTTCATTCATACACCAACATCTCCTCTTGACAACTCTCTTCAGTCATACACCAACATCTCCTCTTGACAACTCTCTTCATTCATACACCAACATCTCCTCTTGACAACTCTCTTCATTCATACACCAACATCTCCTCTTGACAACTCTCTTCATTCATACACCAACACCTCCTCTTGAACTCTCTTCATCCATACACCAACATCTCCTCTTGACAACTCTCTTCATCCATACATCAATATCTCCTCTTGACAACTCTCTTTATCCATACATATATATCTCCTCTTGACAACTCTCTTCATTCATACACCAACACCTCCTCTTGAACTCTCTTCATCCATACATCAATATCTCCTCTTGACAACTCTCTTTATCCATCTCCTTTTTGGATCTGTCTGTTTTCGTTTTAGACTTTCTATTCAGCTTTTTTAACTTTCTATTTATAAAGGTAAAGTACTGAAGAATAATGAAGAAAAAAGACTTGACGTCTCCCCCTCTGTTTGATGCAGAAACCGGAAGTGTCTCTAGTGAAGAAATGTACGATCCAAACGCTGTTGAGATCAAACCCAAGAAAGCTAACAAAATTTTGAAGAAATTCGCCGTGATTTTGTATGCCATGTTTCTCTTTGGGAGATTATTTATGCTAATCATCTACATTGGTAGAACTTTTAACTGCTGTACTAAAGAAAAGAAGGCCAGTTTCCAGTGCACCAATGGTATCTTTGTCCCTCATGACATGGAAGTTGAGGTGGTTTGGATCCTTTGTAGTGTCATCAGCATAGCCATGTGTCTAATATTCATAGTCTTTTGGCATGGAGTTGCTGGGATGAAACTACTTGTTCAGAAGCTAATCAAACTTCCTGGATTCTGGACCCTAAATTTTCTGTTCCTGGTCAGTGGTTCGGAGCTTTTTATTATGACAATTGAGAACAATAATTCGTTTCCCCAAATTGCTTCGATTATTTTGTTTGGCGTGCAAAATATCTTCATAACAACGACAGTTGCTGTTTTGAACTACACGCAAGTTTCTCATTTTATAGAACTGAAAAGCTACCCACGTGAAGTTCGAATTCTCATCAAGCTTACTCACGTTTTGATATTTCTTGAATTTTTTTCCTTGCTTTTGTTGGGAACAATGGAGTTTGGTTTTCAGGTTACAGGGCTAGATTATTCCGCAAAGGCTTCGAGTAGCTTTCGTAAGGTTTTTGGTGAGATGCGCCATTTCGGCGAAGTGATATTTTGCTACAACATTGTGAAATTCTTGTGGACAAAACTATTCGTTGATAATCGGAATATTTTAAGCCATATGCAGTTACTAGATGATTATCGCCAATAATTATAAGTTGTGGTTTTGTTGGGCTTTCTTAAGCGGGATCCGTAGTCCAAGATCGCTGCGTAAAGGTTTCTCAAGTAACGTTCCATATCACTGAAGTGGGTTTTCAGGATTACCAATATAAAACTTGGACATTCAAGAAACTGTGTCAAGCCTGGTTGAGTAGGGTTAATCCCTGGATGGGTTGTCTAAACATTATTGATTTTTCAAGGTTTTGTTTCAATCTATTTTTGTGTTTTTTTCTTTTCAACTAAAAACATTTAGAACTTTGCTGTAACTGATAACTGTCTGCCTAAATGTTTGCGTAGAATATGTGCTCCCTTGTGATGTCATATCCGCCTTGTTGAATGACTTTAACAAAGGATTTGGCCCATGGCGATGGCACGGTCCTCTTGTCTATCAACCAATACTTCTTTTGTCTTGTTGTTGTAATGGGAAAGGATAGACAACCAAAATTAAAAAGAGGTATTGTTTAGTGTATCTTAATAACAATACTCATTTCAATAAAGTTAGTCACTTGAAAAGCTACAAAGCTGAGACCGTAAAGGATTATGGGTAGATACATTTTACATGTTTCAATCACTTGATAACTATTGGTGATCTTTTACCAGATACAGCTTCACCTCCTGTGAGTATCCTCAAGCTGAAATTTGTATCAAAAAGCTTTACTTGTTGGATATGAAATGTTCCCCATGATCCTCAGCGATCTCAGCTTTGTAGGTTTTTGGTGACTAACTTTTTTGAAATGAGCATGTATTCAGATTCTCATTTTCCTATCTCAACAGGAGTGCATGCTATAAAAAAAGGAAAATATTGACTTTATATTAATATTCTAGATCTTTGAATAACGAAATGCATGCTATTCCCACATGTTGCTTGCTTGCTTGCTATTTGCACCATCTGTGAACTCTTTCAAAAAGCAGCTAAAGCAGTCAAATTCTAAAGAATATATTACACACTATCGAGGTCGAGGTTGAGCGACGACAACCGTGAAATGGTCTATTAAGCAAATGAGTGTTATAGTGTGATCAAACTTAATCTTAAAATAACTTCCTGTTGAACAAAAATAGAACCATGAATAATTAAGTAAAAGATGAGTAAACAGGTTAACAACGACCTGAATTTAAGTCACTAGCATTAGCTAAAAAAAATCATACGTTAACCTAGAAAAATGTACAAAAAGTTTTTTTTCCTGTTTTAGGGTCGGAGGCCAGGGTATTTTTTAAAGGTAAATAATCAAGGTTTTATTCGTTATTCTTCTGAAAGCAAAGTTATTGTTTCCGTAACAGGTTTCGAAAGTAGGATATGGTAATGTATGAAGGTCACGATCAAAGTATTCACTATCTTTTATTTCAGTGTCATTGTCAAAATTACCAGTGTCGGAAACGAAGAATTTTTTCCATATTCTTTGGTTCCCAGAGTCGTTTTACATTTTTACAATGTTTTTTCTTCTTCTTTCTTCCTTGTATTCAATTCATGCACAAACTACTGAAACGTTATACTTCCTCCAGTTGTTCATCAAGGCTGAGAGGAATTAATTTTTTTCTGTAAATAAATTTTTCTTGTTGTCATTCTCTGAAAATGAAAGATTTTTTCAATAACATTATATTCATATTGAACGCATATTTCACACCAATAACCATATGCACTAGAAGTAGGACGCGCCATTTAGAAAATCCAGTTCCAAAAACTGATGTATGTGTAAGTATAATTTCATAGAAATCCTGCTGTGCCAATTAAAGAGATAAAATACCATTTTCTTAAGTGGGCGAGACAATACACACAATTATTAATTCATAGTTTAGATAACAAGTAAGGTTTCTATTTCAGTTCCTAGTTGACAAAGGGAAAGTCCCTAGCTTCATGTGGTTGGTATTCACTCATTGGTGAACAATTAACACACGGAACTGAATATAAATGAGTCTGGACTCTCGAACCTCGACCACAGCAGGCTCTAGAGTCATCTAGGCTCACGATCTGAGGACGGTAGTTGAACGACAACTTCTCTCTATTTCTGTTTGGTGGAAGTTTGATTGAGTCTATTCTGGATCTTCTTTTTCACGGTAAGAACGTACTTCGAGAGTTCTTAATAAAATTAATTAAAATAACCTTAATTAAATCGCAATGAATTCGAAGACGCTTACGCTTATACACATCATTAATGGCCTTCTTTTACGTCTTCTGATCTTAACCAAAAGTAGCTCTAAAAAGACTATTATCTTTTAAGCTTTAAAGTAAAGTCTATAAATGATGTGACAATAGCTATGCTCTCACAGGAGGACTAGCTAATAAAGGCAAGTACAATCATTTTGGTCAGTCCTATTGCTGGCTCTAAACGCAAGTACGAGAAACGATTTATTGCATATTCAATTATTCAGTGAAATAAATAGGCTGTACATATTCCAAATAGTATAAATGTTTATGTACAAGATTTAAAATGCGATTTTGTAACGTTGATATTAACTAAACTGAATATTCTAAAGCCATCCCGCGAGTTTTAGCGATTCAGCATAATCGAACAGTGTATGTCTATGTCAGCCATGACATGCGAAACAAAAAAATATGTAAATAAATAAAACCAAAAAAAAAAGAAAAAAAAAGGAAAAAAATTGAAAGACATTTGACTTGTTCTCGCTTCTGTTAAACATAATATTTTCTCGACCTATTGGTGACACTTTCGTGGCCATATTCCTTGCGTATTATCTTTAATTTGTTATTATATACGATGACCTTGCTTTCTTGCTTTCTAAACTTAGCATATTCTTGTCACTGATACTGAAAGCTTATAGCTATATGAAATCGTTATAGTTAGTACAAAAAATGATAAACTTCAACTCCTGCCTCAAATTCCTATAACACATATCATTATATTCCTGGGATGCAAAAAAGGCCTTGTATACTACGGATCCCACCGAACTGTGGCTGCACATCAAAAATTCACGTCGCTACCACGCCCACATTTGTCTGCTGACACGTCTCTTCATTCATACACCAACATCTCCTCTTGACAACTCTCTTCGTTCGTACACCAACTTCTCCTCCTGACAACTCTCTTCATTCGTACACCAACATCTCCTCCTGAAAACTCTCTTCATTCGTACACCAACACCTCCTCTTGAAAACTCTCTTCATTCGTACACCAACATCTCCTCTTGACAACTCTCTTCATTCATACACCAACACCTCCTCTTGATAACTCTCTTCATTTGTACACCAACATCTCCTCTTGACAACTCTCTTCATCCATACACCAACACCTCCTCTTGACAACTTTCCTCATCCATACACCAACATATCCTTTTCGGATCTGTCTGTTTTCAACGTCTTAGACTTTCTATTCATCTTTTTTAACTTTCTATTTATGAAGGTAAAGTACTGAAGAATTATGGAGAAAAAAGACTTGACGTCTCCTCTTCTGTTTGATGCAGAAACCGGAAGTGTCTCTAATGAAGAAATGTACGATCCAAACGCTGTTGAGATCAAACCCAAGAAAGCTAACAAAATTCTGAAGAAATTTGCAGTGTTGTTGTATGCCATGTTTCTCTTTTGGAGATTGTTTACGCTAATCATCTACATTGGTAGAGCTATTAACTGCTGTACCAAGGAAGCGAAGGCCAGTTTCCAGTGCACCAATGGTATCTTTGTCCCTCATGACATGGAAGTCGAGATGGTTTGGATCCTTTGTAGTGTCATCAACATGGCTATGTGTCTAAGATTCATAGTCTTTTGGCATGGAGTTGCTGGGATGAAACTACTTGTTCAGAAGCTAATCAAACTTCCTGGATTCTGGACCCTAATTTTTCTGTTAATGGTCAGTTGTTCGGGGCTTTTTATTATGACAATTAAGAACAATAATTCGTTTTCCCAAATTGCTTCGATTGTTTTGTTTGGTGCCGAAAACTTCTTCATAACAACGACAGTTGCTGTTTTGAACTACACGCAAGTTTCTCACTATATAGAACTGCAAAGCTACCCACGTAAAGTTCGAATTCTCATCAAGCTTACTCACGTTTTGATATTTCTTGATTGTTTTTCCTTGTTTTTGTTGGGAACAATGCAGTTTGGTTTTCAGGTTACAGGGCTAGATTATTCCGCAAAGGCTTCGAGTAGCTTTCGTAAGGTCTTTGGTGAGATGCGCCGTTTCGGCGAAGTGATATACTACTACAACATCGTGAAATTCTTGTGGACAAAACTATTCGTTGATAATCGGGATGTCTTAAGCCATATGCAGTTACTATATGATTATCACCAATAATAGAATTGTGGTTTTGATTGGCTTTCTTAAGCGGGATCCGTAGTCCCAGTTCGCTGCGTAAAGGTTTCTCAAGTAACATTTTATACCATGCAATTGAAATCCAAAACTTGTCATTATTTTATCAGTATATATTGTATATTTGTAATATAAGCTTCCAGGAAAAATATCAAATGACTTTACCTCATCCAACATGGCCAACAACATACTCTAGTGGAAAAATGGACACTCAAGGGAATGGACAACGCTTTTGGGTAGACAGTCATTACATCTAGCAAAATACAGAACAGAAAACATAGAATTATAGAGAAAAAGTTACTGAGAAATTAAGTGTAGTAAGAGCTCTAAGTAAACTGTTACCAGGCAGAATTTAAAGAGGTACTGTTTAGTGTTATATACATATTCATATTCTCATATTCCAATCTCAACAGGAGTAAAATAGAAAAGCAAAATGTCGACTTTGAATGTTCTAGATATTTGAATAAAGAACTGCTCGAAACATCGAGTGCTAATGATAAAGCGATTTTTGTTTAGATCAATTTGTGAATCTTTTATGAACCAAAAATACAGTGTTTAATATACTATGATAGCTAAAACTTCCAAAATGCTGTGTGCGTTTACCATCCGAAAAAAGCGGGAACAGGAAAGCGACTTCCGGTAAATGAGTAAACGAAAACAAAATTGGTGACCTAGAATAGAAGATCGATTTTCGGAAATTTTCCAAATATGTGAACAAGAATGTTTTTTTTTTTTTCTGATATCTGACAAAGCGAACATAATGCATTTTGGTCTAGCTTGAACAATGCCATATAAGGCATGGTGAACAAAAGATGTTTGTCATGAGTTTAGTAATCCACGTTCCACCGAGTTGGCTGGCTCAGAAATAAGCCATATATGCGGTACCGAAGGGAAGAAGTTCTTTTTGAACAGGAATTATGAAATAAAAACACTGACATTTCCCATAGTTTCGATCCATGAGAAACTCTTAATACCTGCCCATAGTGGGCGGGCGAATACTGAATGGTCCTGTAATGCAACACCGTCTTGATACTACACGATTACTTTGAATGAAAACAAAACCGGATTTTATTTCAATTTGAAAATCAAAAACTAATTGTAGATGCTAGTTTCGATAGTAATATAGGATTACCATAGATTTCAGAAGACACAGAAATGCGTGCGATGATTGAAACTTTCATTTCTTGAAATAATATTTATTTTAGGTGCGATTTCATGGTTTCATTTTGATCGTCACTTCAGGACAAACCTTCGAAACAAAACGTTGTGCAAACTTGACTCGAATCAAAATGACCAGTGAAAGACTTCAGAAAGTTCTTTGTATTCTATTTGGCATGTTTCTGATCTGGAGAGTCGTGGGCGCTTTTCTGTACGCCACCCGGGCATTTGTGTGCTGCGTAGACGAGCGAAGAATCAGCTTTCTTTGCCACAACTTTACGATGTTTTCCCATTCGTTGGAACTCGAAATTGCCTGGATTTATTCTCACATCATATCACAGATTATTAGCCTAGTAGTGCTATTCAGAGTACCAACTTTCCTTGGATGGAAAACTCTTGGAAAAAAGCTTGTCCGTTTGCCGAATTATCTGTCATTGATGTTACTCTTAGTCCTCTCCTTAGTTGGATATTGTGCCATTTTGGTTTACCACAAACAAACGGCCGTAGAGAAAATGATGAACTTTGCTTTCATTATAAAAGCAACTCTGTCAGTGATTTTGATGGGAGTTCTGAATTTTACTCTTCTAAATAGGTTATCGGGACCGCACCTTTTCTTTCGTATTATTTGCAAGACGACTCTGTGTTCATTCGTTTTGGATGACGCACTAGTCTGTTTGGTTGGCACCATCCAGTTTGCCTTCAAAGTCAATGGATTAGATCGTGTACATCATTTGTTTAGCAGTGAGTTCCACATCCTGTTTACCGCTCTTCGCCGCCTTACGTTGGTTGTTTTTTACTACAGGATCACCGACTTTTTCTGGCAGAAGATTTTCATGGATCGTCACAATCTTCTCAGCTACAACCAAGAATTTGAAGACAAGGACTTTCTTCTTGTCAACAGCAGTGAACATTACCAAGCACTGATGTGATATTTTTACTAAGAATTAAGAGAAAAATATCATATGCCCTTGGCAGGACTCGAACCCACGGTTTCGGTATACTAGTCCGACGTGTTAATCACTACTAGTATACCGAAACCGTGGGTTCGAGTCCTGCCAAGGGCATATGATATTTTTCTCTTAATTCTTTATTCTATTATTCACACCGAACGCATTTCATTTCACTGATATTTGAACTTTGTACTTTGAACTTTGATCTTTGATTTAATGCTCTTGAACTTTATTAGAACCTTTAGTTAACCAAAAGTCAAACTCGAAATAAATCAGGAACTTGGAGAGAACTTGCTGCCTACAAACCGGAAGAAGAAGGAGGATGTCCTGTCATTTGAACTTTGACCCTTGAATGGGAAGCGGGTAAAAACTCCTTATAGAGGCAGCCAGGAATTCGGGGATCGCCAAGTGAAGGAATTAGGGATAGAAAAAAAAAAGAGTTTTACGAGCTTAGTGTAGTACCAATCTAATGAAATTATTAAAAATCTCTGATGCATTTGATTCACTGATGTTGTTTTGTAGTTCGGATCATACTTTCCATGGTGACCTGCAAAGGGTAGGAGCTTAGTGCTTTATATTATATTGCCGTATTGTATTGTATATTGCAAGAACAAATCCCAAGCAAAACCGTCATTTACTGCAGTTATTTTTGTTTTATTATTATTATTTCTACACATATTTACAACTGAATGATTTGAACATAAGATTCACACTAATGGTCAGTAGAAATAAATCTTCTTTAGGATGAAAGTTAACTTAACTATTGAATAACAAACGTTTAGCACTCGCTATAATATTACTAAAGTAAAGTGCCAATATATATATAGTTAAATAATTGACAATAATCATGCACGAATGCCTGTACAAACTAATTCCATCGGGAGGCTAGATGTCTTTTTAGAATTTAGGATGACTCACTCGCCATTAACTTGTAACAAAAGTCTTGCAATGGCATGGATCAGTTCGCAAATGTGAAAAATACTTCATAAATTGTTTTTTTCTTTCGATAAGCTATTCAACATTTCCATGATTAAGTGATGTTGACAACTGCCAAACACGTTTTTTACTGCTGACAATTAAGCAACTGGGTTATATATAGAACATTCACGACAAATCATGCCCCTTTCCCCTTCGACCCAATTCCATCATCAATAATATATTATACATATTATTATTTGAATTCTAATTTCCAAGACACCCAATATGAAATACCAAACAGAGTAGATATATCATGTAATGAGTGTGTATGAACTGTCAATGTTCCCTGTTTTATCAACACTGATATAGTCTAATGGTCTAATATATCCATCACCCAATAGACCCATTGCAGCACGTTGGAATGCAGCTCAATTTGAAGGGCAAAAAAGTCATAGGTTCCAATTCTCAGGAGATTGAATTTTTTTGTTTTGTCCTCCAAATTGAGCTGCTTAATTTAAGGTCACGTGCAAGTATATAGCGATACTTCATGTTTATACTAACAATAGCATTGTGATGTTAATATGCCAACCATTTTCACAAAAGCTCTTCACAAGTTGCCTTGTTTTACCAGCCAATCTATCTCTGGTTGGCACATGAATGACAAAGCCTTACGTCACATGAAGTATCGCTATACTCTAGTCAGTAGTTAGCTTCCTATTTTCGTTTTTCAAACAGCCATGAGTCATCTGCCTGCCTCTCTTGTGCCAGATGCTCTTGCTTCAATAATCCATAAGCTGGAAAAAAAAACATGAAATTAAAAAGCTTCTGTGGATATGATTCCATGATAGCAAAACGTATATGATAGCGTGTAACAGAGATAGATGATGGCCTACTGTGTCTGAAACCGCCCGTAAAAAAACGCAATTCCTCATTCTTGAGGAAATTGCCCTAAATCCCAGATAAAGTGTTCACTAAGAAGCAGAAAATCTCTTGAAATCTTTTATCAATACACGAAAAAAATTCAAAACGTTTACAACAATTCCATTTCACTTTTGCCAAAAATGTCTTTTTTTAGACATCATTCTTCAAGTTTCTTGAAGGTGGGGAAGGTACTGGTGATGAGGAAAATTTTATTCCTAATTTAGATGTGCACAAAGAAAAGAAAGCAAAAAATACTGACTTTTTTAAGAAGCAAGGCAGGCCATGAAAGTTACAAAAAGAACTGTTCTTACCAGAGTAAACAGAGTTAGCCCATCGTCCTCCACAATCTTTCCAAAACTCTCCATTTGCTGTTCTCCCGAGATACTTGGTAAACCGTTGATACCCTCTGCACTTCATGTTACAGAATCTTTCGTCAAGGCGACCATATTTGTTGAAACTGTTACCACAGAAACAAAGGTAGCCATTTTGAAGGCCAGCATAACGGAAGTGAAGCTTAGCACAGCTATTAACACAGTTGAATTTGGGTCCAAAGAAGTTTTTGACGGGGAAAGTAAGGGCACGGTCCATCTGGTTATTATGTCCCGCAGCGTAGGGGATTTTATCGTCTCTATAGCAACCAAGATATTCTAAGATAAATCATAACATTAGCTTCATTTTTTAACAGCTTTGAATATACTTCAGGATAGGTGTTAGACTGGGATTATTAGGGTTGTTCGTTCCTTGGGTGGGAGGTTTTTTCCCCATTTCAGGAAATTGTATCACGTACTGTAGCCTTGAGTATTCCTTTGCTTTTTCTTTTAATACAATCAGTATTATGTAAAATTAGCTTCCGAATATGCGTTTTCAAAACTATAAAGTATTTCCAGCTTAAAGTTTTTTTCCCCAATATGGCGGCCATAGAATTCTTTCATACATACTGAATATAATCTATTTTTAGAATCATAGCTATTTATAGTTTTTGTCTTAATAAGCTTAATCGGAATGTATGGGATTTCTGAAGTAAATCAATTTGACTGTCCATGGAATATTTTACAATTTATAAGTGCTCGATTCAGCTCCAAATGACATAAAATGAATATCGTCAATATATCATCAAGACTGAACAATTTATCATAAAGTATCATCAATCCAGGCGAGATCATAATATATATAATACACAGTATTTTTATAATTTCACTGCTTTTTTAATGATTTTTACTGAGTGGAACATTTCGTTATAATTTACCCGATTCTACGTTGAGTTCATCGCCAGCTTTGTAGGCACTTGTTGCTCCTGTAGTGAAGTGCAAATAATACGTTCGCATGAGTAATCATTCAATTGTAATATTAAAGGCTATTAACGGCCTGTCAACCTCCAATTGAACAGCCACTATTTTCTATATCAAGAACTAATGGTAAGCATACTAATTTGGAGATTATTGAACGAAAAAGAAGTAAAAAAATGCTGGAAAATAAGAGAATAGTTTGAGGAAAAGATGCTCCAAGAAAATCACAACACGACAAACTAGCGAACACCAGTACCAGTGAAAGATCAAAACACCAGACAGTTCCACCCACAATTTTAATTCCTTCATGGAAGTTAGTTTCCTAAACGCATCAATAATCAAATCCAGGTTGAAAAGAAAAAAAACTTCCGATTGAAAAATTTTAAAACTAAAGATCTTCTCTGAGTTTTTAACTTAAAAATAAACTTATTGTTTTTACTTACCAGCAACAACGACAAGAATCAGTGCTGAGAAAATAAAAAATATAAAGTACTTAATAAAATCATTTTTAAAAGTTTCCTATTCTCTAAAGAAAGAATACAAACACGAGGGATAAGATGGTCTTACCTAAAAGTGTTTTGCACTTCATTTTCGCCCTTTTTTGAAAGGCAATATCCCAGTGGAATTTTGAGTAGGTGGACGTAAAGTCGCGCGTTGTTCGATTGGGCGTGTAGAACCCTGTTAAAACACCAGCAGTGTCTTCAAGATTGATAGGCCGACAATCAATAACAATATTCATTCGTGCATTATGTATTATGATCTAAGGGAACGA
Organism: Anthopleura xanthogrammica; assembly: GCA_964019055.1. Taxonomy (NCBI): domain Eukaryota; kingdom Metazoa; phylum Cnidaria; class Anthozoa; order Actiniaria; family Actiniidae; genus Anthopleura; species Anthopleura xanthogrammica. The sequence continues at coordinate 2,365,993 of OZ025213.1, forward strand.
GGTTTGTAAGACGATTTTTTTTTAAATAACGGAGATTTAAAGCAGAAATTCTCTGGAATATCAGGACAGGATGTATGTACAGTAAACTTGGCTTCCTAATTGTCTAGTAACTCATGAAGATAATTTTCAAGGGTTATTTACTTAAGTGTTTAGACACTTGAAGAAGGATTGTTGTTGCTCGATGGTTCAATGGGTTTAAGTGAAGAACAATCAACTGAGTGGTGCTACTGAGATGATGTCTGAGTACTGAACCGTACATACACTTGACCTAGGACTTCCCGAGAAAAAAGGGTTTTAAAAACTATTGCTAAAAATGAGAATGTTGTAAATGTAAAATTTCTAATTCCTTGATGATTTAGAGATGGTTTGTAATAAAGTCGAAAAGGATTAAGCACTATTGTGCTATATTGAATTGTGAATCATCGCTAACAACTTTCGTAAAATCTAGCTTTCTTATATTTACATATTTATATATATATATATTTATTTCTTTTCTTCGTTGTTTTCTCCGTTCTGTTCTATCAATAAACATGGCCGTCTTGTCCAGTCTCTATTTTTCATACCATCCAAGATGGCCGTCATAGTTCTACTTGTCTCACCATCCACAGGTAGCCCATTTGGGGTAAAAAAAACTTATTTTACACAGACACGTTACAATCTTGGAAACATACGGCCATAGCCTCAACAAGATACGAGGTTAGTAGCGCGGCGGACTATATACAAGTCGGTAATCTCGCGTATTCTAAAAAGGATACTTCATAAGTTACTATATATATACGATGGCACGTGGTATAATGTTTCAGTTTTCTAGGAAAATTTGACTCTTGAAAAACTGTGGACTTTGTGACTTCTTCTGCGGCTGCTGTTGGTGGTGGTTAAGGTTCATTACAAACTCAGCTAAAAATTATTACAAATCATATGTTCAAAAAAAGAAGTGTTGTAATGCCGTGTAAGAATTGCGCAAGTCCGCGAAACTGCAAAAATAAGCACGTGAATATATTCATATCGAAAGTTTGTTCATGGTTCGAAACTGAAAAGTGGATGTAACTTTGTCATGCTCTATATATCCTGATACCAATACATAGCGGATGGCTCAATTTAATTAAAATCAATGCTTTACATGCAAGCCATGGCACTCAATAAAGAAGTGGTAGTTTGTCTTCTTTACGCTCTTTTTCTTGCACTTCAGCTTATTGGAATGATTCTCTATTGTTTCCGAGCAGTAGCATGTTGTGTTGAGGAAAAAGTCTTAAGCTACCAATGCAGAAACTTCACAGTTTTTTCCCATTCTCTTGAGATTCAGTTAGCATGGCTTCTCTCGCATGTCTTGAACCTCGGGATATCCTTGCTAGTGGTTTTTGTAAGCCCTGAATTTCTTGGCTACTGCAAAGTTTATCACAAACTCATTCAGCTTCCAAAGTTTTGGTTATTTTATGGCCTTCTTACAGTAGCAATCATCGACTTCATCTTGATCCTTGGTTTCCACGAGGAAGAAAGTCGGTTACAAGAAGCCGTCGTTGCAACTTTTCTGACAGAAAACATCGTCACCGTTGTTGTAGTTGGCGTCTTCAACTTCACTCCTCTCAAAGAACTTGCACAAAGGTTGGGAACTCTTCCTGCCATTTTGATCAAATTGACTTTGGTATTATTTTTTCTGACCAATTCTTCCATGTTTCTCATTGGAACGGTGCAACTGTCATTCAAGGTCACAGGCTTGAACAATCACTTGGCGCTAGGCCTCTCAGACGATTTTAAGACGGTGTTTAGAGTCCTAAGGAATTTTGCTTACGTGGTATTTTATCTCCGTGCTGCATCATTCTTCTGGCAGAAGATTTTTGTTGACAAGCGTAACATATTAAGTCATCATCAGCTTTTACAATCTTCAAGCCGGCGTCTAACCATAAACATCTAACCCGGCGCGGTCTTCTGACAACAATCAAGTCTTTCTTCGCTCCCCATTTTTGATGTTCTAACTGAGAAACCTGCGACAGTGTTAATGAAAAGTGTTTGCCTTTCTAGGTTCAAATGATTCTAATGTCACAGTACAATCTGATAAATAATACAGAAAAATGTATAGAACATTTTGCTGTAGATTACTAAAAATGTCTTTATTGAATAACCGCAATTTTTTCATGCTTCGTGCATGTTCATTCCTGTGAGAAAATCTTTGTGTTTGTTTAATATTGTAAAGTAAAATAACTTTAAAGGAAGAAGGCAACAAAATATTGTATTATGTTTTACAAATAATGGGGACGGCGTTGAAAGTGAAATTGGATTAATAAAAAACGATATGGAATTGTTAATGAAATTTTAAAAAATAACGACATTTTATAAAAGTTTTTTACTGACATGTTTCGACAGTGACAGCTGCCATCTTAAGATTGATTATACAAGGCAAAACATAGGATATAATAAATCTATTGTGTACTAGAATTTACAATAAGAATAAAGATTTCGAGTTCTTAAAAATTTCTAATACCCTTTTTGCTTTCACAAATGCTAGAATGTTATAAATATGTATGAATTTTTTTAGAGAAAGAGGTCATGATGTCACAGATGTCACCAGCTGTATCTTACAGTGAAAATTTGCATAAATTTCCAATCGAAACTTGGCAAAATAGTGACATCTTGCTACTGTTTTGTCCAAGCGTACACCAAAACAAGACTACATGAAAACATCACTAACTATAGTTGATGCATAAGACGAAAAACAATTATAACATTTGAACAAGTTTACAACATTAATCCGTCTAATAGAAGATATTATGGATTACTTAGTTCAAGTGAACCAATCGTTGATTTTATTAGCAGTAGATTTCCAGAAGGCCTTTGACAGTATAGAAAGAAATTATATTTTTGCTACTTTAAAACATTTTGGATTTGGTCCACAATTTATAAAATGGATTAGAGTGCTTCTGAAGGAGAATATGGCTTGTGTTTTAAATAACGGAACTGCTACAAATTTCTTTGAGATCAAGAGGGGCACCAGACAGGGAGACCCTATTTCCCCGTACATCTTTATCCTTGTAATTGAAACGCTTGCCACTCTCATTAGGAAAAACGAAGAGATTCACGGGTTTAGAGCTGATGGTAATCATAAAAAGATAACACTCTTTGCTGATGACACCACTCTTTTTCTTAAAGATTTAAATTCCTTGGATATGGCTCTCGGGGCATTAAACACCTTTTACCAGCACTCATCACTTAAAGTGAATAATTCGAAATCAGAAGCCGCATGGCTAGGCAAAGATAATCCAGAGAACCCGAGGACTGATTCGATTAAATGGGTTGACCTTTATCAGCAGAGTGTTAAAATTTTAGGGATTCACTTTTCTTATAATAGAAATATTAGGGATGCAAATAACTTTGATAAGGTTTTTGAAAATTTTAAAACAGTGTTATCTATATGGAGAATGCGTAGTTTAACACTTTATGGCAGAATATTGGTGGTAAAGTCTTTGGCACTATCAAAACTCTATTATATATGCTCAAAAATTGATGTCTCTGATAAATTTATAGCAAGGGTAAAAAAAGAAATAAGTGATTTTATTTGGCATGGTAGGAAACCAAAAATCAAATACAATACTTTGATTGGTGACTACAAAGAAGGAGGACTAAGACTACCTGATTTCGAGTCTTACATTAAAACAAATCGCTTAAAGTGGGCTTTTAAACTGTTTAATGGTGAGGAAAGACCCTGGAAAATAATACCTTCTTTATGGTTAAATAGAATAGGTGGAGTTAAATCAATTGGGTATAACTTCGATCCAAAAAAAATCCCTACAATAGCTACGATGTTTTATAAAAACTTGCTAACAAACTGGGCAAAAGTTTTTGATACTAGAGGACGTGTTGATAATTATAAGGATATCTTAGAGCAACCACTATGGAATAATAGGTGTATAAATAATAACCATCAACTAGCTTCTAAGGGGATATGGCACTTGAGTGACCTGTGTGACGATTCTCTCCTTTTTCATTGGCAGACTATGGAGACCAAGGGTGTAGAAGCTGACTATTATTTTTATTGGGTGTGTTTAGTTTCGGCAATTCCTCCTCAGTGGAAGGTGATGTTAAAAGATCGCACAGAAAACGGTCAAAAAATGTCACTAATGGAAATACTTGCATCGGCAGCAAAGAAAAAGCAAAATAACCTTATATACAGGGAAATGATTGGGAAAAAATTCCAAAAGCCCACCGCACAAAGCAATATAGAAAAAAGAATTGGGAATGTTATTACAAACTGGGAAAACATATACTTGCGCATATATAGTTCAGTAATAGACACATACACAAGATGCTTTCAGTTCAAAATATTAAATAATTGTTTGTATCTAAACAAAGATTTATTTCGTTTTAAATTAATACCACTGCCAAATTGCTCGTTCTGCTCCACTCATACCGAATCGGTTGATCATCTTTTCATAGAGTGCATGGAATCCAAAAATTTTTATTTCCAAATTAAAACTTGGCTTTATCAATTTGATATAATCTTGCCAGAACTAAATATTGCTAACATTATATTGGGCGTAGAGTCGAAAAAGTGTGAAGCTTTGATCAATCAGATACTTATTATATACAAACTACTATTATATAAATATAGATCACAAGGGAAAATACCAACACTACATCTGTTTCTTAACCACCTAAGGCTGACACAAACAATAGAATATAAAATTGCTTTGAAGAGGGGAAAACTTGTAAATCACTTAAGTAAATGGGAAAAACTAATATGCTCTGACACCTGTAAAAACTAGTAATCTGTTATTAGCCTTGTTAATATTACTTTTTTCTTTTTTGTTATTGAATATTAATTGTTGTAAATTTGTATAGTGATTAATTTATTAAAGATTATAAAAAAAAAAAAAAAAAAAAAAAGTTTACAACATTATCATACAACATTGACAATGATGTTACCAAACAACACAACATCACTAAACAACACTACATAACTACAACTGCATATAACCACACATAATATAACCACATAACGGCAAAACATCACCACAACACTACATAACTACAGCATATCACCACATCACTAAACAACACAACATCACTACAACATTTTAAATCAATTAGTTGACTCTGGTTTGTTTTAAAGTATGTTTTTTCAAGACGTTTCGATCTGGACTCAGATCTTCTTCAGTTATCGTTACAACATGCGAACAATAAAGGCCATGAGTTTAAATTTAGTGATACTAAAATTGTAGACAGAGAACAAAATTGGCACAAGAGACTATTCCTAGAGGCATGGCACTCTGAACTTGATAAGAACGCGGGAAATGATCGCATTGCTATACCTAAATTATATAAAATAATTGTAAATTCTAGAATGGCGCGCGCTTAAACAATATTTTCAAATTCTACTCGCGATAGTATTATAACGAATTCACTTATCACTACAACATATAGAACCACACAATATATATATATATATAACTGCAAAACATCACCACAACACCAAATAACTACAACAAATCACTACAATATATATAACCACACATGTACACAATAACTTTCTCTCTCTCTCTTTCTCTCTCTCTCTCTCTCTCTCTTTCTCTCTCTCTCTCTCTCTCTCTCTCTCTCTCTCTCTCTCTCTCTCTGATGTGTTCTTATCTGGTTATATAGAAGCAGGTGGTGCTGGTTATCAAAAAACAACTCTTAATGTCATAGAAAATGTCAAGAATAGAAAAAACAATATATATTCATACCGCCCTTCCAACCTTTTTCGTCACCTCAGGAGATTATTTGAATTTGTATATTTTCTTTTAAGTTGAGCCGCACATGTAAACGTAGTTTTTGTATTTTGAAAAATAATTACATCGACATTCAATACTTTTATACTAAAGAATAGAAGCTGGAGACAAATAATTTTTTTCCAAGTTTAACCAAATACAAGGTTTTCAATTATATTTTAAGCACCTGTTTGCGATACGTTTTTATGTTTTTATTCATGTGCAAATCGATTCTTTAAACTATATTTTTAAGGACTGTCGTCTCACTTATAATTTTAGACAATTCAGTAGACTTCCCTATATATTGGAAATGAGCCTAGAAATTATTCATTCGAGGCACTAGACAGTGCGGATGTGGTCTGGTATCAGCCATAAGGCATAAGTTGTTTTTAAGATTAACACTCAAGGGACATGGAAACCAATACAAACAATCTTTCTGTTCAAGAAAAGTGTCCAGAATTATGGAACGAATACGATGTCAAAGTAGACAACAACATTTACATCATCACTACAGTTCTCAATATCATATTATGTGTCCCTACTTTTCTAATCAATATGATTATGTTCTTAGCCGTTTGGAGAACCTCAGCACTTCGTATGCCATCTAACATCCTCATCTCCGCCTTGGCAATGACAAACTTTTTCGTCGGTATCGCATCTCAACCAATATTTTCCATCAACAATCTTAGCATGTTCGTGTTGCACTCTGTTAAGTGTGTCATTCTATATCTGAATGGCATCTTTGCAAATCTATTTTGCAGTTTGTCTCTTCTCATATTTACTGCTATCAGCGTCGATCAGTACCTCATGATTCGTCTTCATCTCAGATACAACACCTTGGTCACCAACAAGAAGACAACCTTTTCTTTGGCTACCTTGCTTTTATTTTCTGGAATTTTTACGGCGTTATCCTTTCTTAACCAGGCAGCATACGTTATTTTACTTATGATAATCAACTGCACTTGTTTCATTATTGCAATTATTTCCTATACTAAAATCTACCGAACTGTGATACGACACCAACAAGAAATCCACGACCAGACGATGGCTGTTGCCACGAGAGGGGACACCAACAAGGTGCTGGAGTTGGCTCGTTTTAAGAAGCGTACCTTTAACATGATGTGCATCTATATTGTCTTCCTGAGTTCCTATATCCCATACCTCTGTACTGCGGCACTATTACGGATGCAAACAGAACGAGAAGTATTAATTTTGGGTGTGAAGAACTTTGCTGTTACAATCATCTTCTTCAATTCGCTAGTCAATCCTTTGCTGATCTGCTGGAAGATGAGGGATATACGAAATGCTATGAAGCGACTGGTTTGTTTTATGTGCCGAAAATATGACTGAGATAGAAAACTGATATCTTTTCTTTCGAATTTTCTTTCGAACGTCTTGATTCTTGGAGTTTCCGCTTTGATTCAGTTGTTCCATTTCATACCTTTTCACTGTTTTTTCAACATTTGAAATGACTCACTCAAGCTGCAATGATGCATTATGCTTTCAGTGAACCACTGGTCTTGTCTTTTGAAAGCGTCTTATCGAGTATATACCAATAAAAAATTTTCAACATATGGTTACAATTTCAATAGCATTTCGAAAATACAAACTAACCATTGCTACTTCAACTCCTTGTTTAGTATTTAACATTTATTTTGCCAGGCTTCCAACCTATATGGTCATACTAGCTCAGGGCATATTCAGCAGAAAAATACACGATCAAATAAATGATTCTAAAATAGCATCACTAGGGCAAGGGGATTTCTTCTCTTAGTCTATTATCTCTTTTTTCACCAATTTTCACACCTTTACAAAATTACGCAATACTGGTTTCGATCAATTTTGGACCATTGTCACATATATGAAAAATGCAAATTGGTAATTTTTGACCGGCTTTTTAGGCCATTACGCATTAAACAGTGGTTATGATCGATATTGGATCATTTTTACACCTTTTTAATAAATATGCATTATATATAGAGAATATGAAATAAATCATTTTTGGCCATTTTCAGGCTAAAAAACGATTGAATATAGTGCACGAGGGATGGAGATATGGAGCCGTATAATCAGGGTACCCATAACTCCCTATCTTGGTTAAGGGTGACGAAAATGTAGAGTCGTATGGCTAGGATACCCTTATGTTCTTATCTTAAATATCAGGGATCCAAAAGTGAAGCAATATAAAAAGGGCACCCTATATCTTTGAAAAAGGCCAAAATCGATCAAAACCACGGGCTATAGTCCATGCTTTCTGATCAAAAACCATCTTTTTTTTTTGAAAAAATACACCTTGGTTATTGGGTGTCAGAACGTAGTCCACAATCGATCAAAACCATGGGCTATACTCCATGCTCTGTGCACAAAAACCATCTATTTTTGAAAAAATACACCTTGGTTATTGGGCGTAAGAAAGTAGTCCAAAATCGATCAAAACCATGGGCTATACTCCATGCTTGCTGATCTAAAACCATGGTTGTTTTTTTTTAAGAAATACACCTTGGTTATTAGGCGTCAGAAAATTAAGCCATATAACCATGGAATTTGAAAATATACCCTAGAGAAATTGGATGAAAAAAGACCAAAATCGATCAAAACCATAAGCTATAGTCAAATCATGCTTTCTAATCAAAAACCATCTTTTTTTCTGAAAAAATACACTTTGGTTATTGGGTGTCAGAAAATGAAGCCATATAACCATGGAATTTGAAAATATACCCTAGAGAAATTGGATGAAGCAGACAGAAATCGATCAAAACCATGGGATATAGTCCATGCTTTCTTATCAAAAACCATCTATTTTTTTATTTTTTTTAATACACCTGGTTATAGGACGTTAGAAAGTGAAGCCATACCAGCCAGAAATCGATCAAAACCATGGGATATAGTCCAGTCTTTCTTAACAAAAAACATCTTTTTTTCTGAAAAAATACACCTTGGTTATTGGGTGTCAGATAGTGAAGCCATATAACCATGGAATTTGAAGGCATTCACGAGAGGGATTGAATGAAAAAAACTATGAAAAAAGACCAAAATCGAACAAAACCATGGGCTATAGTCCATGCTTTCTAATCAAAAAACATCTTTCAGTTTTTTTGAAAAAATACACCTTGGTTATTGGGTGTCAGAAAGTGAAGCCATATAACCATGGAATATGGAGGCATTCACGACGGGGATTGGATGAAAAAATCTATGAAAAAAGACTAAATATCCCTTCACTTCTCATGTTGGTTATTGGAGATGGTTATTGGTTATTGGTTGATTATCTTCTCTAGATAACTAAAAAATAACTATAATTGTGTTTTTGTAGGTATTTATTCTTCAATTGTAAATAATGAATGAATACTTGTCGTCGATATCTCCTGTTCCATTCATTCGGTCTTTTTGATTCAGACTCTTGTCACTGGAAAAAATAAGTAATTAATAACTACCTTTGCAATCTTTAAGGCTCTTAGCCCCACGCCCGACAGTGCTTGTACCGTCAGGACAGACCTTACAATACACCTGACCCTCCACGTCTTGGTAGGTACCATTGGTACATGGCAGACAGGCTTCGTCGTCTGTACTGTAATATGTTCCTACAGAACAGTCAACTGAAAGAGAATTCATAGTGGATGAGAGTCACGCATGCCCAGATGTTGATTAAACGACAGGGCTTAATAATATTTACACGACTTTCTGGAACTAGCAAGCACGTTAACAGTATTTACTAGTTCTTCTTTTAAATACTTGAGGGATGGCTTCAAAACAGTAGTCCCCTTCACAGTTCCCTGCGCCAGCTTGAAAGGTAGCCGAAAGGTTTCTATCATTGCAAGGTCACTTCAAGTCTTTCTTAGGTTTTTCGGAACGTTCCGATCGGAATGACACATACCATCTTTTTTCCAACCAGAATTTCCGGTTTTTCAGGTTAGATAATAAGTATCCCTGATTTCCCCTATTACTTGCTTACCACAAACTGAACGATCCAATCCCGATCCACTGCCCTTTTTAACCACCACTACCTTCCCTATTGCGCATGCGCCTTTGACATCGTCATCCTCAACATCCACAGTATCTGCCTGAACTTTCATTACCGATGATGCTGCACGCTAAGAAACGGAATAAATAAATCCAATCAAAAATGTTCCAAAAATTATATGACCGAATACCAACATCTTCAGTATCATGTTGTTTACTTCATGCTGCATGTTGCTTTCCAAGCTTAAAATGTATTATATTTATATGTAAATAATGTAAATACAGATGAAAATATGCTGGAAAAATCTGCAGACAAAGTTTGGGAAAATTACATATTGTTGTGACCTTTCGCTGATTGAAATCACATCACCCACACTGCATTTCGGGCTTGGTATACAACATGCAACATGCAACATGCAACATGCAACATGCAACATGCAACATGCAACATGCAACATGCAACATGCAACATGCAACATGCAACATGCAACATGCAACATGCAACATGCAACATGCAACATGCAACATGCAACATGCAACATGCAACATGCAACATGCAACATGCAACATGCAACATGCAACATGCAACATGCAACATGCAACATGCAACATGCAACATGCAACATGCAACATGCAACATGCAACATGCAACACCTTTACCAGCTGTATATGATAGCTTTAATAGCTGTATATGATGACAGAAAAAAAAACGAAATTTACCTTAATGGCGTCGTCCACAAGCTTTTTATTACCAAGCATTTTTTGCTCGATATCTTTTAACTTCTGTTTTTTAATGCTTGACGAGTCTGGACTAAGATCTATGACTTTCATTTCAATAGCGATAACATAAGCATTCTCATCAAGTCCACGTCTTTTTCGTTTGCTGTTCTTGCCGCAGTAAACCTAAGATCGAGGAAAAAATGAACTACTTTGTATATTTTCATCATACTTCCCAATATATACCCACTGCACGTGACGTCAAAGCAGCTCAATTTGGAGGAAAAGATATAAAAAATTACAATCTCCTGAGAATTGGAACTTATTGTTTTGTCCTCCAAATTGAGCTGCATTCCGAAGTGCTACAAGGGGTCTATAATGAACTAAATTATCTTTGTTCTGGTGTCTAAGCATCAACCAAAGTGTTTCGATAACATTGTCGGAAAGTACAAACTTTTAAAGGACACGTGTCTATGGAATGTCCTGGAAACGCCTTGATTGATGTCCACCAAAACCTACTCTGTCGCAAAGACGATTCCACGCGTGAATTGAAAACGATGTACCGCCGTAAAACTGAGTGGCTAACAGATTTTGGTCCAAGATGTTAAATGGGAAATTATAGAAGTTGATTTTTATGCAGGGAGGAAAACCGAAGAACCAGGAAAAAACCGCCGAGCCCCCCTCTCAAGGTACAGGTGAGGGAAGAGCCAATAATTTAACTGACCTTGACATTACCGAGTTGGCATTCCACGTTGTTGTTGCCAAAGCAAGAAAACATGCTGCTCAACATATAATCATGTCTTATGAATTCGAGGAATTGATCTTTAATTTGTTTCTGTGTTTGTTTGTTGCCAGACAAACAGCTGCCAGCATAGACCTTGACTTTCTTGGCTACTCCAGTTGGGGAACTTTTAACTGCAAGTCAAAGGAAACTTGTTACCGACTCGTGCACAAAACCATTCCCTTAAGGATGGTCAAATCCACTATAGTGAACATCATCCAACATGGCTGCCACTTTTATTACCTTAGGAATGATTACAAACCACCTATAGTGAACATCACCCAACATGGCTGCCACTTTTATTCCCTTAGGAATGATTAAAAACCACTTATAGTGAATACCAACCAACATAGCTGCCACTTTTATTCCGTTAGGAATAATTACAAACCACCTATAGTGAACATCATCCAACATGGCTGCCACTTTTATTCCCTTTGGAATGATTACAAACCACCTATAGTGAACATCATCCAACATGGCTGCCACTCTTATTCCCTTAGGAATGATTACAAACCACCTATAGTGAACATCATCCAACATGACTGCCACTTTTATTCCCTTAGGAATGATTCCAAACCACCTATAGTGAACATCATCCAACATGGCAGCTACTTTTATTCCCTTTGGAATGATTACAAACCACCTATAGTGAACATCATCCAACATGGCTGCCACTTTTATTCCCTTTGGAATGATTACAAACCACCTATAGTGAACATCGTCCAACATGGGTGCCACTTTAGTTTATTCCCTTTGGAATGATTACAAATCACCTATAGTGAACATCACCCAACATGGCTGCCACTTTTATTCCGTTAGGAATAATTACAAACCACCTATAGTGAACATCATCCAACATGGCTGCCACTTTTATTCCCTTTGGAATGATTACAAACCACCTATAGTGAACATCATCCAACATGGCTGCCACTTTTATTCCCTTTGGAATGATTACAAACCACCTATAGTGAACATCATCCAACATGGCTGCCACTTTTATTCCCTTAGGAATGATTAGAAACCACCTATCATAGCTTTTCTAAGTATCCAATAAACATTATTCTACTCTCCTATTGGATCGTTTTGTGTACCAACCTGCACAATCTTTCCACGGCCTTCCTTTAGGTAGTTGTTCATACATAGGGAACTTATACCCATACCAGGCTCCATTCATACAGGCGTACGCCAGAAATTTCGGCTCTTCATCGAAATCGTAATTTTCATTACACTGCACAGCGCAAACGTACTCTTGTTTCGCCTCGTTGATTTTGAGGTTGCAGGAACGAATGCCATTCGCGGGGGGGTCGTACAACGGACACCTTAGAGCTGAAAGGAGGAAAAACAACACATACTTTTAAATATAGGAAAATATTGTGAAATCAAAGCCTTGGACTAAGAAAAGAAAAGAACCAAAAAGCAATAATTCTCAGTCAAATATAATGGCGAGTCTATTGATCAGAGTGGATTTAGGAGTTTGGAGGTTTGAAAATAAGGAGAAAGAGCACCTTGATAAAGTCTAAAAGCAAAATTATAAATTGGCTTTCTGCTTTCTATATGTACTGCCACCCCTTTGAAATTATACTAGATCTGCCATTGGTACGGGTCAGATGAAAAATAGCAGATATCAGAGTTACACTTCATTGCTTTCAAACAATTGTTTCAAGTCGAGGCATTTGGGCCGACAATAGACCCCTTTTTAATTTCCTGAGAATTAGAACCTTTTGTTTTGCCCTCCAAATTGAGCTGCAATACAAGGGGTCTATACAGTAAATGTATAGAAACGGACCCAAATGCCACGACTTAAAGCAATTGTTTGAAGGCAATGGAGTGTAACTCTGATATCTGCTATTACCCTTTGAAACATCGATTCCCCTTTTTGAAACTACATAAATAGTTCGCTAGCTCAACTTACGGCCAACTTGAAGAGGATACGAGCAAGTTGCTGTATTTCCCGCGCTGTCTGTAGCACTGAACGTCAATGTATATGTCCTCCAGTAGAAAAAAGATCCCGGTTTATGAGAAGACGTGATTTTTGGGGTTGAATCGTAGTTATCCTTGAACTTTGGTTCAGGGAATACAACACGCTTGGGTCGTTTGTTTGTGTAAACTATGTATTCTTTGGGACAATTGAGGACTTGGGGTTTTTCTACATCTGAAAACAAAAGAAGAAGAAAAGTTTTGATACACATTTAGCACTCCCAATGAAAACGCCTACGTTCACATGTGCTTGATCCTTTGCACAAAATTCCAAAACCAAAACTTCGAATTTCATTTAATTCAATAATTGCTTGACCAAAGTAAAAGAAGCGGAGAGGAACGGATCAGAAAATAGGGAAAAACGGCTAAAAAAATACTGTCACAGGAGCTTGTCACAGGAAATATTCGAAGAGGAAACGATGGAAACATACAGGGAGAACAAAGGCAAGGGAGAAGGGGAGAAATCATTAGTATCCAATTTAATTAATACTTTATTAAAGTTTTTCGTTTGTTTATGAAGGAAAAACGGCTGAAAAAAATAGAGAGGAGCGAGAAAAATGGCCTAAAAAATAAGGAGGGAGAATACTTAAATGCCTGTTCCTCTACGCTCTAAAAGAAAACCACGTATCGAACGTCACTAACCATTAACCTTCACAGTAAAACTGCAATTCGACGAGAGCCCTGCATCATCTGTCGCGCTGTAATAAACTTTGGTGGCGCTATCTGAGATTTGGAATAATTGCACAGGCGCGATATTTGGAGAGTAAATCTTGATTGACGGAGATTTGCCGGAGTTGTCTTTGGCGGTAGCAACGGGAAGATTGACACGTGCATAAGGTTTGCCACGTTCATTACCAACTTCCACGTTTGCTGGACACGTGATCTCTGGAGCTAACGTATCTAGAAGATTGAAATAGCAAAAACCAGTCAGGTGCAGAATGTTTAGAATATACTTGGTAAATATAGAATTATGTAGTTTTCAGGAAGTATTTTATTTCAAATACATATTTAATAAACTTGAGGACCTTGTTTAGGGTTATTTGGATTACCATGAAGAATTGTAAGGGGATCGAAGGGGGCCTTCCAAGCAACAAATTGAAAGCGAGATGATTTGCCAAAGATCTATATGAAAGTCTTGAGTATAAAGCTGTTTTACCTTTGCATTTAGCACTGGAAGTAGTCCATCTTCCATCAGACTTACAAACTCTTCTAAAATCTGAGTAGGTTCCTTGGCGCTCGAAGCCCTTTCCACAGAAGAACACGCAAACAGATGAACTAACTGATTTGAAGGCTTGTTTGGTGGTCGTGCAGTTTGCAGGGAAATAGTAACCATATTCGGGTTCAGGCAAAGGGTCGCAGTAAACAACTGAAATTATAGAATGAAATTCATTTATTTGTATGCCTTCCTTGTTAGTTCTTCCTCCTTTATTTCCTTTCTTTTCCTTTCCTTTCATCCAATCTTTCATTCAGGAGTGAACAGTCATTAAAAAGATTCAAAATTGTATCTAATTTATAATTACTTTACTAAACTTACTTGACTGAACGCCTGTAACACAGCAGAGGAGGAAAATCCAAATTATCCTTGCGTTGAACTGCATCGTCCTGAAACTCCGTTCACCCTGGCGAGAAAACAGGTATTTATGTCTGCCAGCAAGATGACTCCATCTGTCAAACTTACAATATTTTGAATCCAATATCAAAAGCAAAATTATAACCCAAATGTTTAGATGTGTCGCGGTCGGAGAAAAATAAAAATTATTTTTTATCAGTTTTCACAGCCGTTTATGCCCGCCAGCAAGATGACTCCAACTTACAAAACAATACAATACAATACAATACAATAATTTTATTTACTAGTTATATGAATTATGAACATTATTTTTTTGTACATTTATCAGTTTTCTATTTCACAGAAGAAATTAATAAAGAAAATTGGTTACAATTACAAAAATAGAAAAACTAAGTTGATATCCGTCAAACTTTAGATGTTGAGATGAGTTGCGGTCGCTGAAAAATAAATAGCATTATAATTTACCAGTAAAAGCAAGACAGAATTTATATTTATTTATTCTATTAATTTGTGTACGTTTAACGAGCCTAAAGCAAAATCTAACAAAGATTCCCGACGGGGATTTTCAGAAAATTTGTCGTTGTTACTAAAACCAACTGTTGATTTCCCGAGCCAGAATACAATCATTAGGCAGGGGCGTAGCTAGATGTTTTCATAGTGTACGCACAAAGAGTTGACAATCAAATGGCAAAGATGCGAACTACTAAAATTTTGAAAACAGATGTAAGTGTAAGCACGTGCGTATGTACGTACATGGTAGTTACGCCCCCCTGTTTGGATGATTTTTATATATATTTTAAATAAGTTTAATAAGTTAGGCCCGGTTTAGACGTCAAACTCCACATGCGCCGAATCCAATGCAAACGAACAAAAACCTATTGTTTGGCTTCATTTGCACTAGACTCCGCACACGCGAAGAACAACGCCCAAACCGGGTCTAAATAAAAATATAATAACGGTGAGATCAAAAAGTAAAAATATATATAATAGAAAATGAAAAATATATCAATCAATAGAAAAACAGTGTGAAAAAACTGCATATATATAATAATTTTCAAACAACAATGTCTTTAACTTCTTCTTGAACATGTTCAGAGAATCCTCAAGACGTAGAGTGTCTGGTAAATTGTTCCAAAGTCTTGGACCAGCTATACAGAAAGCTCTCTCACCATGCATAAGTACGTGTTCGTGACTTAGGTATAGTTAGGAAGTTTTTGTTTGAAGATCTTAATAGTCTTGTGCGCTTGAGGGGCAAAAGCAAGTTCTTGACATAAGCTGGCGCAGCCTCGTTCAGAGCCTTAAAAACAGTGGTAAGAATTTTAAAACGTATCCTTGCCTCAATGGGGAGCCAGTGGAGAGATTTTAGTACAGGCGTTATTTGGGCATCAGGACGAGTCCTTGTCACTATGCGAGCAGCAGTGTTTAATACTCTTTGGAGCTTTTGTATTTCGTACCCAGGCAGTCCAAATAAGAGGGAGTTACATTGGTCAAGACGAGATGTGACAAAAGCGTGAACCAAAGATTCAGCAGTGTTTTGGTTAAGAAATTTATATTTCTCAGTACTATTTTAAGAGAAAACAGTGCTCGACCTCAAAAGCAATAGACCTCTTTACCTTCGTATGCAAATTGCCCATTTCAGACCACATGACATTCCCTTGAGAAATGTTCTTTTGTTAAAATATTTACACATGAAAGAATCAACTACCAAGAGTGGCATCACGTGGTCTGAAATGGGCACAACAAACAACGAAGGTAAAGAGGTGTATTAAATTCGATACGGCAAAAGTTCGACGTCTGAACTGTGCCTGACTAGGATATTCAAAGCCTCATTTATAAAAAACACCCTAAGAAAACGGGTTAATTTGTATAATTTAATCAAAAATAATTTATTTGCACCATAAATTAAGAATTAAATTAATTTTAAAATATATTAAAGAAAAGTTGGATGGTGCTGATGAGGTGGCTGAAATAGTATCAATTAATCAAAGTCAGATACCCCAGTTACAATTAATTATCTCGAAATTATATAAAGATTTATCGATCAAAACTACATCATTATTTAAACAGATGACAATTATACACACATACACACACATAGCAATTACAAGAAACAAAAACAAAATATAGAGAGTCTAGTCCCACGTAGTCTTGTAACATGGATTCAGAAGTTGCACGACTGTAACCTTAGCAACGAGTTTTCAACGAGGCTAGGTATTAAAAAAAAAGAGCGAAGGAAAATGTTTAAGCTGATTAAGCATTCCTCTTCCAGAAGACCTTATCATAGGAAAAAGATTGAAATGTTTATTGGAAGGGCGTCAAAGAAACTGTCTCGGAACAGCAAAATTAAAGTGTGCGCATTACAGGTATAAACTGTTATGATGAGCACTGTCGGTGACAAGACTTTGAACCCGTTCATCTTTATTATCACAGGGTTGTGAAGGTGTTTTTTGTGATCCGTGATTCGGCCCTTTTTTTGGATCGTAATTCGTGAAGTTCAAAAAAAAAAAAAAAAAAAAAAAAAGATCCGTGACCTGTGAATTTCATTCCCCCCGTGATGCGGGACATATCTGCTTATTTTGAAGACCGTGATTAGTGATTTTGCATATCATTGGCTACCATGAATTTCTGTATCAAGATTAACATTAATCGTATTTTCGTGATTCGTGAATTTGTGATAAAAAATGTCCGTGATTCGTGATCGATACCCTTATCACTTCTAGCCACGTGCACGTACAAGTTTCTTAGTAACAGCTGTACATATATAATCTATTCTCATCCATTTACTAGTATTTTTGTAATCATGATCCCTCACAAACTATCTCTCAATTAACCTTTATTAGGGTTATTAAGAGCGACTGTCTGTAAAAATCGACCAAAATCGACTTTTCGAGGCACAAGTCAAAAAATGGATTTCGCTCTTTTTTTTGTTTATTGATAGCCCTTAGTATGAAATACATCCTGGTGTTTTTAGTTTAGAAAAAATTTACTTGGTTCCCGAGAAATTTACAAAAATCGATTTCGGACCTACGCATCGAAAAAATGACCGCCGAGATCACGGAATTTAGTGTAAAAATAAGCGCATCGTACAGCTAAATCACTTATCTATATTTTTGGTCGGCATTTTTTATCGAAAGAATAGATTTTCCTCTTCCTTTTGGTTGTATTTATTTTAGAATATTTGGCGTTTTAAGATCCGAAAAAAATTATTTACGAAGCTCATTATTTCCAAAGTTTACAAATGCAAATTAAGGCCTTAAAAAACGGCTTATAAAAACTATGTGCTCTTTTTCAAAATCATAAAAAACCTACACCCAGAAGATCATCTAATGTATTTCTATCAGAATCAAAAGAACAATCTCTGGGCAAATCATTTTTACTGTTCTGTTGAGGACGCTTTTCTGTCCCTATTTGACGACAATTCGAAGAGACAAATTGTGGTCTCGTAATATCGGCGTAAAAATATATGTGCTCTTATTCCAAATCATAAAAAACCTACACCCAAAGAATTATTAAGTGAAGCCATATAACCATGGAACTTGAAGGCATTCACGAGAGGGATTGGATGAAAAAATCTAAAAAAAAAGACCAAAATCGATCAAAACCATGGGCTATAGTCCATGCTTTTTTTATCAAAAACTATCTATTTTTTTTCTGAAAAAATACACCTTGGTTATTGGGTGTCAGAAAGTGAAGGGATATAACCATGGAATTTGAAGGCATTCACGAGAGGAATTGGATGAAAAAATTGAAAAAAAAAAGAAAAAAAAAAAAAATCGATCAAAACCATGGGCTATAGTCCATGCTTTTTTATCGAAAACTATCTATTTTTTTTTTTGAAGAAATACACCTTGGTTATTGGGTGTCAGAAACTGAAGGGATATAACCATGGTATTTGAAGGCATTCACGAGAGGAATTGAATGAAAAAATCTAAAAAATTAAAAGAATAAAATCGATCAAAACCATGGGCTATAGTCCATGCTTTTTTATCGAAAACTATGTATTTTTTTTTTGAAAAAATACACCTTGGTTATTGGGTGTCAGAAAGTGAAGGGATATAACCATGGAATTTGAAGGCATTCACGAGAGGAATAGGATGAAAAAATCTAAAAAAAAAAAAGACCAAAATCGATCAAAACCATGGGCAATAGTCCATGCTTTTTTATCGAAAACTATCTATTTTTTTTTGAAAAAATACACCTTGGTTATTGGGTGTCAGAAAGTGAAGGGATATAACCTTGGAATTTGAAGGCATTCACGAGAGGAATAGGATGAAAAAATCTAAAAAAAAAAAAGACCAAAATCGATCAAAACCATGGGCTATAGTCCATGCTTTTTTATCGAAAACTATCTATTTTTTTTTGAAAAAATACACCTTGGTTATTGGGTGTCAGAAAGTGAAGGGATATAACCATGGAATTTGAAGGCATTCACGAGAGGAATTGAATGAAAAAATCTAAAAAGTAAAAAGAATAAAATCGATCAAAACCATGGGCTATAGTCCATGCTTTTTTATCAAAAACTATCTATTTTTTTTCTGAAAAAATACATCTTGGTTATTGGGTGTCAGAGAGTGAAGGGATATAACCATGGAATTTGAAGGCATTCACGAGAGGAATTGGATGAAAAAATTGAAAAAAAAAAAAAAAAGACCAAAAACGATCAAAACCATGGGCTATAGTCCATGCTTTTTTATCGAAAACTATCTATTTTTTTTTGAAAAAATACACCTTGGTTATTGGGTGTCAGAAAGTGAAGGGATATAACCATGGAATTTGAAGGCATTCACGAGAGGAATTGAATGAAAAAATCTAAAAAGTAAAAAGAATAAAATCGATCAAAACCATGGGCTATAGTCCATGCTTTTTTATCAAAAACTATCTATTTTTTTTCTGAAAAAATACACCTTGGTTATTGGGTGTCAGAAAGTGAAGGGATATAACCATGGAATTTGAAGGCATTCACGAGAGGAATTGGATGAAAAAATTGAAAAAAAAAAGAAAAAAAAAAAAAAATCGATCAAAACCATGGGCTATAGTCCATGCTTTTTTATCGAAAACTATCTATTTTTTTTTTGAAGAAATACACCTTGGTTATTGGGTGTCAGAAACTGAAGGGATATAACCATGGTATTTGAAGGCATTCACGAGAGGAATTGAATGAAAAAATCTAAAAAATTAAAAGAATAAAATCGATCAAAACCATGGGCTATAGTCCATGCTTTTTTATCGAAAACTATGTATTTTTTTTTTGAAAAAAAAAACCTTGGTTATTGGGTGTCAGAAAGTGAAGGGATATAACCATGGAATTTGAAGGCATTCACGAGAGGAATTGAATGAAAAAATCTAAAAAGTAAAAAGAATAAAATCGATCAAAACCATGGGCTATAGTCCATGCTTTTTTATCAAAAACTATCTATTTTTTTTCTGAAAAAATACACCTTGGTTATTGGGTGTCAGAGAGTGAAGGGATATAACCATGGAATTTGAAGGCATTCACGAGAGGAATTGAATGAAAAAATCTAAAAAGTAAAAAGAATAAAATCGATCAAAACCATGGGCTATAGTCCATGCTTTTTTATGGAAAACTATCTATTTTTTTTTGAAAAAATACACCTTGGTTATTGGGTGTCAGAAAGTGAAGGGATATAACCATGGAATTTGAAGGCATTCACGAGAGGAATTGAATGAAAAAATCTAAAAAGTAAAAAGAATAAAATCGATCAAAACCATGGGCTATAGTCCATGCTTTTTTATCAAAAACTATCTATTTTTTTTCTGAAAAAATACATCTTGGTTATTGGGTGTCAGAGAGTGAAGGGATATAACCATGGAATTTGAAGGCATTCACGAGAGGAATTGGATGAAAAAATTGAAAAAAAAAAAAAAAAGACCAAAAACGATCAAAACCATGGGCTATAGTCCATGCTTTTTTATCGAAAACTATCTATTTTTTTTTGAAAAAATACACCTTGGTTATTGGGTGTCAGAAAGTGAAGGGATATAACCATGGAATTTGAAGGCATTCACGAGAGGAATTGAATGAAAAAATCTAAAAAGTAAAAAGAATAAAATCGATCAAAACCATGGGCTATAGTCCATGCTTTTTTATCGAAAACTATCTATTTTTTTTTGAAAAAATACACCTTGGTTATTGGGTGTCAGAAAGTGAAGGGATATAACCATGGAATTTGAAGGCATTCACGAGAGGAATTGAATGAAAAAATCTAAAAAGTAAAAAGAATAAAATCGATCAAAACCATGGGCTATAGTCCATGCTTTTTTATCAAAAACTATCTATTTTTTTTTGAAAAAATACACCTTGGTTATTGGGTGTCAGAAAGTGAAGGGATATAACCATGGAATTTGAAGGCATTCACGAGAGGAATTGAATGAAAAAATCTAAAAAGTAAAAAGAATAAAATCGATCAAAACCATGGGCTATAGTCCATGCTTTTTTATGGAAAACTATCTATTTTTTTTTGAAAAAATACACCTTGGTTATTGGGTGTCAGAAAGTGAAGGGATATAACCATGGAATTTGAAGGCATTCACGAGAGGAATTGAATGAAAAAATCTAAAAAGTAAAAAGAATAAAATCGATCAAAACCATGGGCTATAGTCCATGCTTTTTTATCAAAAACTATCTATTTTTTTTCTGAAAAAATACATCTTGGTTATTGGGTGTCAGAGAGTGAAGGGATATAACCATGGAATTTGAAGGCATTCACGAGAGGAATTGGATGAAAAAATTGAAAAAAAAAAAAAAAAGACCAAAAACGATCAAAACCATGGGCTATAGTCCATGCTTTTTTATCGAAAACTATCTATTTTTTTTTGAAAAAATACACCTTGGTTATTGGGTGTCAGAAAGTGAAGGGATATAACCATGGAATTTGAAGGCATTCACGAGAGGAATTGAATGAAAAAATCTAAAAAGTAAAAAGAATAAAATCGATCAAAACCATGGGCTATAGTCCATGCTTTTTTATCAAAAACTATCTATTTTTTTTCTGAAAAAATACACCTTGGTTATTGGGTGTCAGAGAGTGAAGGGATATAACCATGGAATTTGAAGGCATTCACGAGAGGAATTGAATGAAAAAATCTAAAAAGTAAAAAGAATAAAATCGATCAAAACCATGGGCTATAGTCCATGCTTTTTTATGGAAAACTATCTATTTTTTTTTGAAAAAATACACCTTGGTTATTGGGTGTCAGAAAGTGAAGGGATATAACCATGGAATTTGAAGGCATTCACGAGAGGAATTGAATGAAAAAATCTAAAAAGTAAAAAGAATAAAATCGATCAAAACCATGGGCTATAGTCCATGCTTTTTTATCAAAAACTATCTATTTTTTTTCTGAAAAAATACATCTTGGTTATTGGGTGTCAGAGAGTGAAGGGATATAACCATGGAATTTGAAGGCATTCACGAGAGGAATTGGATGAAAAAATTGAAAAAAAAAAAAAAAAGACCAAAAACGATCAAAACCATGGGCTATAGTCCATGCTTTTTTATCGAAAACTATCTATTTTTTTTTGAAAAAATACACCTTGGTTATTGGGTGTCAGAAAGTGAAGGGATATAACCATGGAATTTGAAGGCATTCACGAGAGGAATTGAATGAAAAAATCTAAAAAGTAAAAAGAATAAAATCGATCAAAACCATGGGCTATAGTCCATGCTTTTTTATCAAAAACTATCTATTTTTTTTCTGAAAAAATACACCTTGGTTATTGGGTGTCAGAGAGTGAAGGGATATAACCATGGAATTTGAAGGCATTCACGAGAGGAATTGGATGAAAAAATTGAAAAAAAAAAAAAAAGACCAAAATCGATCAAAACCATGGGCTATAGTCCATGCTTTTTTATTGAAAACTATCTATTTTTTTTTTTGAAAAAATACACCTTGGTTATTGGGTGTCAGAAAGTGAAGGGATATAACCATTGAATTTGAAGGCATTCACGAGAGGAATTGGATGAAAAAATCTAAAAAAAAAAAAAGACCAAAAACGATCAAAACCATGGGCTATACTCCATGCTTTTTTATCGAAAACTATGTATTTTTTTTTTGAAAAAATACACCTTGGTTATTGGGTGTCAGAAAGTGAAGGGATATAACCATGGAATTTGAAGGCATTCACGAGAGGAATTGGATGAAAAATCTAAAAAAACAAAAAAAAGACCAAAATCGATCAAAACCATGGGCTATAGTCCATGCTTTTTTATCAAAAACTATCTTTCTTTTTTTTGAAAAATTACACCTTGGTTATTGGTTGTCAGAAAGTGAAGGGATATAACCATGGAATTTGAAGGCATTCACGAGAGGAATTGGATGAAAAATCTAAAAAAACAAAAAAAAGACCAAAATCGATCAAAACCATGGGCTATAGTCCATGCTTTTTTATCAAAAACTATCTTTCTTTTTTTTGAAAAATTACACCTTGGTTATTGGTTGTCAGAAAGTGAAGGGATATAACCATGGAATTTCAAGGCATTCACGAGAGGGATTGGATGAAAAAATCTAAAAAAAAAAAAAGACCAAAATTGATCAAAACCATGGGCTATAGTCCATGCTTTTTTATCGAAAACTATCTATTTTTTCCCTAAAAAAATACACCTTGGTTATTGGGTGTCAGAAAGTGAAGGGATATAACCATGGAATTTGAAGGCATTCACGAGAGGAATAGGATGAAAAAATTGAAAAGAAAAAAAAAAAGACCAAAATCGATCAAAACCATGGGGTATAGTCCATGCTTTTTTATCAAAAACTATCTATTTTTTTTTGAAAAAATACACCTTGGTTATTGGGTGTCAGAAAGTGAAGGGATATAACCATGGAATTTGAAGGCATTCACGAGAGGAATTGAATGAAAAAATCTAAAAAATAAAAAGAATATAATCGATCAAAACCATGGGCTATAGTCCATGCTTTTTTATCGAAAACTATCTATTTTTTTTTGAAAAAATACACCTTGGTTATTGGGTGTCAGAAAGTGAAGGGATATAACCTTGGAATTTGAAGGCATTCACGAGAGGAATTGAATGAAAAAATCTAAAAAATAAAAAGAATAAAATCGATCAAAACCATGGGCTATAGTCCATGCTTTTTTATCAAAAACTATCTATTTTTTTTCTGAAAAAATACACCTTGGTTATTGGGTGTCAGAAAGTGAAGGGATATAACCATGGAATTTGAAGGCATTCACGAGAGGGATAGGATGAAAAAATCTAAAAAAAAAAAAAGACCAAAATCGATCAAAACCATGGGCTATAGTCCATGCTTTTTTATCGAAAACTATCTATTTTTTTTCTGAAAAAATACACCTTGGTTATTGGGTGTCAGAAAGTGAAGGGATATAACCATGGAATTTGAAGGCATTCACGAGAGGAATTGGATGAAAAAATTGAAAAAAAAAAAAAAAAAAAAAAAATCGATCAAAACCATGGGCTATAGTCCATGCTTTTTTATTGAAAACTATCTATTTTTTTTTTTCAAAAAATACACCTTGGTTATTGGGTGTCAGAAAGTGAAGGGATATAACCATTGAATTTGAAGGCATTCACGAGAGGGATAGGATGAAAAAATCTAAAAAAAAAAAAAGACCAAAATCGATCAAAACCATGGGCTATAGTCCATGCTTTTTTATCGAAAACTATTTATTTGTTTTTTGAAAAAATACACCTTGGTTATTGGGTGTCAGAAAGTGAAGCCATATAACCATGGAATTTGAAGGCATTCACGAGAGGAATTGAATGAAAAAATCTAAAAAAAAAAAAAAGACCAAAAACGATCAAAACCATGGGCTATAGTCCATGCTTTTTTATCGAAAACTATCTATTTTTTTTCTGAAAAAATACACCTTGGTTATTGGGTGTCAGAAAGTGAAGGGATATAACCATGGAATTTGAAGGCATTCACGAGAGGAATTGGATGAAAAAATTGAAAAAGAAAAAAAAAAGACCAAAATCGATCAAAACCATGGGCTATAGTCCATGCTTTTTTATCGAAAACTATGTATTTTTTTCCTAAAAAAATACACCTTGGTTATTGGGTGTCAGAAAGTGAAGGGATATAACCATGGAATGTGAAGGCATTCACGAGAGGAATTGGATGAAAAAATTGAAAAAAAAAAAAAAAGACCAAAAACGATCAAAACCATGGGCTATAGTCCATGCTTTTTTATCGAAAACTATCTATTTTTTTTCTGAAAAAATACACCTTGGTTATTGGGTGTCAGAAAGTGAAGGGATAAAACCATGGAATTTGAAGGCATTCACGAGAGGAATTGGATGAAAAAATTGAAAAAGAAAAAAAAAAGACCAAAATCGATCAAAACCATTGGCTATAGTCCATGCTTTTTTATCAAAAACTAACTATTTTTTTTTTGAAGAAATACACCTTGGTTATTGGTTGTCAGAAAGTGAAGGGATATAACCATGGAATTTGAAGGCATTCACGAGAGGAATTGGATGAAAAAATCTAAAAAAAAAAAAAAGACCAAAAACGATCAAAACCATGGGCTATAGTCCATGCTTTTTTATCAAAAACTATCTATTTTTTTTTTGAAAAAATACACCTTGGTTATTGGTTGTCAGAAAGTGAAGGGATATAACCATTGAATTTGAAGGCATTCACGAGAGGAATTGGATGAAAAAATCTAAAAAAAAAAAAGACCAAAAACGATCAAAACCATGGGCTATAGTCCATGCTTTTTTATGGAAAACTATCTATTTTTTTTTTGAAAAAATACACCTTGGTTATTGGGTGTCAGAAAATGAAGCCACATAACCACGGAATTTGGAGGCATTCACGAGAGGGATTGGATGAAAAAATCTATATAAAAAAAGACCAAAATCGATGAAAACCATGGGCTATAGTCCAAGGTTTTTTATCAAAAGCCATCTATTTTTTTAAAATAATACACCTTGGTTATTGGGTGTCAGAAAGTGAAGGGATATAACCATGGAATTTGAAGGCATTCACGAGAGGAATTGGATGAAAAAATTGAAAAAAAAAAAAAAGACCAAAAACGATCAAAACCATGGGCTATAGTCCATGCTTTTTTATCGAAAACTATCTATTTTTTTTCTGAAAAAATACACCTTGGTTATTGGGTGTCAGAAAGTGAAGGGATATAACCATGGAATTTGAAGGCATTCACGAGAGGAATTGGATGAAAAAATTGAAAAAGAAAAAAAAAAGACCAAAATCGATCAAAACCATTGGCTATAGTCCATGCTTTTTTATCAAAAACTATCTATTTTTTTTTTGAAAAAATACACCTTGGTTATTGGGTGTCAGAAAGTGAAGGGATATAACCATTGAATTTGAAGGCATTCACGAGAGGAATTGGATGAAAAAATCTAAAAAAAAAAAAAGACCAAAAACGATCAAAACCATGGGCTATAGTCCATGCTTTTTTATCGAAAACTATCTATTTTTTTTTTGAAAAAATACACCTTGGTTATTGGGTGTCAGAAAATGAAGCCACATAACCACGGAATTTGGAGGCATTCACGAGAGGGATTGGATGAAAAAATCTATATAAAAAAAGACCAAAATCGATGAAAACCATGGGCTATAGTCCAAGGTTTTTTATCAAAAGCCATCTATTTTTTTAAAATAATACACCTTGGTTATTGGGTGCCAGAAAGTGAAAGGATATAACCATGGAATTTGAAGGCATTCATGAGAGGGATTGGATGAAAAAATCTAAAAAAAGAAAGACCAAAATCGATCAAAAATATGGGCTATAGTCCATGCTTTCTTTTCAAAAACCATCTATTTAAAAAAAAAATACACCTTGGTTATTGGGTGCCAGAAAGTGAAAGGATATAACCATGGAATATGAAGGCATTCACGAAAGGGATTGGATGAAAAAATCTAAAAAAAAAAAGACCAAAATCGATGAAAACCATGGGCTATAGTCCATGCTTTCTTATCAAAAAACATCTATTTAAAAAAAAAATACACCTTGGTTATTGGGTGTCAGAAAATGAAACCATATAACCACGGAATTTGGAGGCATTCATGATATCCCTTCACTTCTTATGTTGGTTATTGGGGATGGTTATTGGTTGATTATCTTCTCTAGATAACTAAAAAATAACTATAATTGGGTTTTTGTAGGTATTTATTCTTCAATTGTAAATAATGAATGAATACTTGTCGTCGATATCTCCTGTTCCATGCATTCGGTCTTTTTGATTCAAACTCTTGTCACTGGAAAAAAATAAGGTTCTTTAGTGTTGCATCTGTATCACGCTAGCTATGTCCTGTCTGTCATCATAGGCGTTGGAATTGGGGATGCCGGGGTTGACCTGTTACCCCTACTTTTTGGATTTAAGCATATGTCGAGAAAACATAGCAAAACTTTGGGTCTATTTTGGGTTTGTTGACTGAAAATTGTGAGTACACTTAACTAGAGGTAAGGAGAATGTTTGCAGGGAGGTCCGCTTATGTCATGATCATTTTCCAAACGGTTCCGCCGTCCATGGTCATACACTTATTATAAATATTAATGATTAGGAATACAAAAAAGACAATGAGTAATGAAAAAGCGAGTAAAAAAATACTTCCCCACTCCATGGTTTGAATATGAAATCCCCGCCCCACCCCAACCCATGGTTTGATAATGAAAGCCCCGCCCCAACCCAACCCATGGTTTGATAATGAAAGCCCCGCCCCAACCCAACCCATGGTTTGATAATGAAAGCCCCACCCCACTCCAACCCATGGTTTGATAATGAAAGCCCCGCCCCACTCCAACCCATGGTTTGATAATGAAAGCCCCACCCCACTCCAACCCATGGTTTGATAATGAAAGCCCCGCCCCACCCCAACCCATGGTTTGATAATGAAAGCCCCGCCCCACCCCAACCCATGGTTTGATAATGAAAGCCCCGCCCCAACCTACTCCATGGTTTGATAATGAAAGCCCCACCCCACTCCAACCCATGGTTTGATAATGAAAGCCCCGCCCCACCCCACTTTAGGTTTGTTTGCTGATTTGCTCATTAGTGTGCTCTCATATTTTACCTCAAACACAAAAGTCTCCTCTCAAATCGTCAAAGTTGATATGTCCCCAGGGTCCAGTAGCCAGATCCACAAGCCTGACTTTAGCTTCTTTGCCTTGGTATCCACTCACATCCCAGTAACGTCTTGTCATAGACTCAAAGCACCGCCCAGTCTCTTTCTTCACCACAAGGCCGTCTACCACCAGCTCAGCTCGTACTTGTGTGACTTCACAGCCGCCACCAATCAGAAAAGAGAGGCTTTTGCCTTTGATGTAAAAGGTTGGGGAAGTGAGTGTACCGGTCGGTACGTCACCTTGTACTTGTCCTGCAACACTAGATGGACTGAGGCGATTTTCGGCACCTCCTATCCACCAGTCTCCGTGTTGTTGCGCGGACTCACGGTTCCTGTGCGTTGGGTTGTCGCCATATGTCGGTTGGTTATTGAATACTGTGCCGGTTTTAATCCAGTGATCAATGCCTTTTTCAAAGTCCATTCCACAGTCTAAAAAAGAGGCAAGCAAGCGTGTTAACCTAAAAAGATTATGTCTTACTTTGCTAAAAAAAAAACAGAACAGTCAAAGACAGGTTACTGCTTCTTTTGCAGACATATTTTGTTGCACTGAGGAAACCGATACTTCCCGACTACTGACAGTCTGATAAGGTAAACTTACTTGATTTGCATTGATCTCTGGCAGTCGAGCCTTCATCAACAGTTGTCATACCAGAAGGACAATTTATGCACGAGGTCTGTTTGGGGCTGGGTTGGTAAGAACCACGACGGCACGGCAGGCAAGCTCCAAGACCATCATGCTTTGAAAAATACCCGGCAGAGCAATACTCTGATACAAAGCAATTAAACGTTATGGTCACTTTCCATAAGAGAGAATAATTTAAAATTTAAAAAGATTACAGCTATCATAAGAAATAGGTTGGTGAAGGTTTTATTGTATGTTGCTTGTTGCATGCTGCATGTTGCTTACCAAACTTGAAATGTATTATATTCATATGTAAATAATTTCAGCACAGAAGAAAATGCAACATGCAACATGCAACATGCAACATGCAACATGCAACATGCAACATGCAACTTGCCACCTGAACATGCGTTTCAACCCCCTTATGAGTTTCTATTGTAACCCTTCAAAGCAAAACCCTATTCCCAAGAGAAAGAAAATGGTAAAAAAATACGCCCAGTAAAATGGATGTACTCACTTTTACAGTCTTCCATGGTGGCTGTACCAACATCGAAAGTGCTGGTGCCGTCAGGGCAGGATAAACAAGACGTGCTGTGGTTGTTTGGTTGGTATTTACCTACTGCACAGGCAATACAAGTCTCGAGGCCTGTGCTGGAGTGATGACCATTTTTACAGATACCTATTAATACATTGTTATAACATTAAAATCAAGTCCTTCTCTCTAGTTCGTTTATAGAAAGCCCCTCTTGATTTTAAACTGCGATAGAATCCATGGCCATTATATGTGGATACTCGGGTGACACCTTCTAGGAGGAAGAATTAAGATCACCCAAACTATTCCTCGTCACGGCTGAGCTCGTTCCTCAAAATCATGCAGGAGCAGCTGTCCACACCCTTCGCCCTCCCGTTCCCCTAATTTCACTAGACTTGCTACAAACCGAAAACGAGAAAACAAGCTAGTGAACATCTTATTTTTGTGAGCGACACAGCCGCGAGTGGTCTACTTGTTTCGCTCGCTGGAATTAGATTTGTGCTTAAATTGGCTTGCTGAAAAAATTTACTGATCGCATGAAAGACTTCTTGATAAATTTAGCGCAAAACAAAGTCCATCCCCGACCAGTAATTAATAACTACCTTTGCAATCTTTATGGCTCTTAGCCCCACGCCCGACAGTGTTTGTACCGTCAGGACAGACCTTACAATACACCTGACCCTCCACGTCTTGGTAGGTACCATTGGTACATGGCAGACAGACTTCGTCGTCTGTACTGTAATATGTTCCTACAGAACAGTCAACTGAAAGAGAATTCATAAAGGATGAGAGTCATGCATGCCCAGATGTTGATTAAACGATAAGGCTGAATAATATTTACACGACTTTCTGGAACTAGCAAGCACGTTTGCAGGCTTCAAAACAGTAGTTCCCTTCACAGTTCCCTGCGCCAACTTGAAAGGTAGCCGTGCCTTTGCATCGAAGCGAGACGAACGGTCAGCTTGCAATGATAGAGACATGTGAATAACTGTCCAAGGTGTCAAAAACGTCTCTATCATTGCAAGGTCACTTAAAGTCTTTCTTAGGTTTTTCGGAACGTTCCGATCGGAATGACACATACCATCTGTTTTCTAACCAGAATTTCCGGTTTTTTCGGTTAGATGATGTATCCCTGATTTCCCCTATTACTTGCTTACCACAAACTGAACGATCCAATCCCGATCCACTGCCCTTTTTAACCACCACTACCTTCCCTATTGCGCATGCGCCTTTGACATCGTCATCCTCAACATCCACAGTATCTGCCTGAACTTTCATTACCGATGATGCTGCACGCTAAGAAACGGAATAAATAAATCCAATCAAAAATGTTCCAAAAATTATATGACCGAATACCAACATCTTCAGTATCATGTTGTTTACTTCATGCTGCATGTTGCTTTCCAAGCTTAAAATGTATTATATTCATATGTAAATAATGTAAATACAGATGAAAATATGCTGGAAAAATCTGCAGACAAAGTTTGGGAAAATTACATATTGTTGTGACCTTTCGCCCACACTGCATTTCGGGCTTGGTATACAACATGCAACATGCAACATGCAACATGCAACATGCAACATGCAACATGCAGCATGCAACATGCAACACCTTTACCAGCCTTTTTTGAAATAGCTGTATATGATGACAGAAAAAAAACGCACTTTACCTTAATGGCGTCGTCCACAAGCTTTTTATTAGCGAGCATCTTTTTCTCGATATCTTTCAACTTCTGTTTTTCAATGCTTGACGAGTCTGGACTAAGATCTATGACTCTCATTTCAATAGCGATAACATAAGCATTTTCATCAAGTCCACGTCTTTTTCGTTTGCTGTTCTTGCCGCAGTAAACCTAAGATCGAGGAAAAGATTAACTACTTTGTACATTTTCATCATACTTCCCAACATATGCCCACTGCACGTGACGTCAAAGCAGCTCAATTTGGAGGATATAAAAAATTTCAATCTCCTGAGAATTGGAACCTATTGTTTTGTCCTCCAAATTGAGCTGCATTCCGAAGTGCTGCAAGGGGTCTATAATGAATTAAATTTTCTTTGTTCTGGTGTCTAAGCAATTCACTTACAGTCATTATATATTAGCGCGTGGAATCGTACAACTTGCCGTCGCCAGCACAAAAGAGAGTTTTGGTGGACATCACCAAAGTGTTTCGATAACATTGTCGGAAAGTACAAACTTTTAAAGGACACGTGTCTATGGAATGTCATGGAAACGCCTTGATTGACGTCCAACAAAACCTACTCTGTCGCAACGACGATTCCACGCGTGAATTGATAACGCCGTACCGCCGTAAAACTGAGTGGCTAACAGATTTGGGTCCAAGATGTTAAATTGGAAATTATAGAAGTAGATTTTTGTGCAGTTAGGAAAACCGGAAAACCAGGACAAATCACCGAGGGCCCCCCTCTCAAGGTACAGGTGAGGGAAGAACCAATAGTTTTACTGACCTTGACATTACCGAGTTGGCAGTCCACGTTGTTGTTGCCAAAGCAAGAAAACATGCTGCTCAATAGATAATCATTTTTTACGAATGCGAGGAATTGCTCTTTAATTTTTTTCTGTGTTTCTTCGTTGCCAGACAAACAGCTGCCAGCATAGACCTTGACTTTCTTGGCTACTCCAGTTGGGGAACTTTTAACTGCAAGTCAAAGGAAACTTGTTACCGACTCGTGCACAAAACTATTCCCTTAGGGATGATTACACACCACCTATAGTGAACATCATCCAACATGGCTGCCACTTTTATTCCCTTGGGAATGATTACAAACCACCTATAGTGAACATCATCCAACATGGTTGCCACTTTTATTCCCTTAGGAATGATTACAAATCACCTATAGTGAACATCATCCAACATGGCTGCCACTTTTATTCCCTTAGGGATGATTACAAACCACCTATAGTGAATACCAACCAACATTCTAACATAGCTACCACTTTTATTCCCTTGAGAATGATTAGAAACCACCTATCATAGGTTTTCGTGAGTAGCCAATAAACACCATTCCATTCTCCTATTGGTTGGTTTTGTGTACCCACCTGCACAATCTTTCCACGGCCTTCCTTTAGGTAGTTGTTCATACATAGGGAACTTATACCCATTCCAGGCTCCATTCATACAGGCGTACGCCGGAAATTTCGGCTCTTCATCGAAATCGTAATTTTCATTACACTGGATAGCGCAAACGTACTCTTGTTTCGCCTCGTTGATTTTGAGGTTGCAGGAACGAATGCCATTCGCGGGGGGGTCGTACAACGGACACCTTAGAGCTGAAAGGAGGAAAAACAACACATACTTTTAAATATAGGAAAATATTGTGAAATCAAAGCCTTGGACTAAGAAAAGAAAAGAACCAAAAAGCAATAATTCTCAGTCAAATATAATGGCGAGTCTATTGATCAGAGTGGATTTAGGAGTTTGGAGGTTTGAAAATAAGGAGAAAGAGCACCTTGATAAAGTCTAAAGGCAAAATTATATATTGGCTTTCTGCTTTCTATATGTACTGCCACCCCTTTGAAATTGTACTAGATCTGCCATTGGTACGGGTAAGATGCAAAATAGCAGATATCAGAGTTACACTTCATTGCTTTCAAACAATTGTTTCAAGTCGAGGCATTTGGGCCGACAATAGACCCCTTTCACGTTACATCAAAACAGCTCAATTTGGAGGGCAAAACAAACGAATCTCAATTTCCTGAGACTCTCAGAATGAATTAGAACCTTTTGTTTTGCCCTCCAAATTGAGCTGCATTCCGACGTGCTGTAATTCAAGGGGTCTATACAGTAAATGGATAGAAACGGACCCAAATGCCACGACTTAAAACAATTGTTTGAAGGCCCGGCAATGGAGTGTAACTCTGATATCTGCTATTACCCTTTGAAACATCGATCCACCTTTTTGAAACTACATAAATAGTTCGCTAGCTCAACTTACGGCCAACTTGAAGAGGATACGAGCAAGTTGCTGTATTTCCCGCGCTGTCTGTAGCATTGAACGTCATTGTATACGTCTTCCAGTAGAACAAAGATCCCGGTGTATGGGAAGTCGTGATTTTTGGGGTCGAATCGTAGTTATCCTTGAACTTTGGTTCAGGGAATACAACACGCTTGGATTGTTCGTTTGTGTAAACTATGTGTTCTTTGGGACAATCGAGGACTTGGGGTTTTTCTATATCTGAAAACAAAAGAAGAAGAAAAGTTTTGATGCACATTTAGCACTCCCAATGAAAACGCCTACGTTCACATGTGCTTGATCCTTTGCACAAAATTCAAAACCAAAAATTCGAATTTCATTTAATTCAAAAATTGCTTGAACCAAATAAAAGGAGCGGAAAGGAACGAAGAAAGACTGTTCAATTAATACTTTATTAAAGTTTTTCGTTTGTTTATGAAGGAAAAACGGCTGAAAAAATTAGTGAGGAGCGAGAAAAATGGCCTAAAAAATAAGGAGGGAGAATACTTAAATGCCTGTTCCTCTCCGCTCTAAAAGAAAACCAATCGAACGTCACTAACCATTAACCGTCACAGTAAAACTGCAATTCGACGAGAGCCCTGCATCATCTGTCGCGCTGTAATAAACTTTGGTGGCGTGATCTGAGATTTGGAATATTTGCACAGGCGCGATATTTTGAGAGTAAATCTTGATTGACGGAGATTTGCCTGAGTTGTCTTTGGCGGTAGCAACGGGAAGATTGACACGTGCATAAGATTTGCCACGTTCATTACCAACCTCCACGTTTGCTGGACACGTGATCTCTGGAGCTAACGTATCTAGAAAATTGAAATAGCAGAAACGAGTGAGGTGCAGAATGAATTAGATATACTTAGTAAATATAGAACTATGTAGTTTTCAGAAAGTATTTTATTTCAAATACATATTTAATAAACTTGAGGACCTTGTTTAGGGTTATTTGGATTACCATGAAGAATTGTAGGGGGATCGAAGGGGGCCTTCCAAGCAACAAATTGAAAGCGAGATGATTTGCCAAAGACCTATATGAAAGTCTTGAGTATAAAGCTGTTTTACCTTTGCATTTAGCACTGGAAGTGGTCCATCTTCCATGAGACTTACAAACTCTTCTAAAATCTGAGTAGGTTCCTTGGCGCTCGAAGCCCTTATCACAGAAGAACACGCAAACAGATGAACTAACTGATTTGCAGGCTTGTTTGGTGTTCGTGCAGTTTGCAGGTAAATAGTAACCATACTCGGGCTCAGGTAAAGGGTCGCAGTAAACAACTGAAATTATAGAATGAAATTCATTTATTTGTATGCCTTCCTTGTTAGTTCTTCCTCCTTTATTTCCTTTCCTTTCCTTTCCTTTCCTTTCCTTTCCTTTCCTTTCCTTTCCTTTCATTTATTCATTCCTTTCTTTCTTTCTTTCTTTCTTTCTTCTTCCTCCTTCCTTCCTTCCTTCCTTCCTTCCTTCCTTCCTTGCTTCATTCATATTTTGTTCTTTCTTTCCTTTTTCCTAGTTCTTTCGTTACATTTTGAAATCTTTATTTTCGCTGCTCTATTTGAATATTAATCATTTAATCTAACCGCCCCCAAATAAGCGCCACAACCGAAACACTAAACATTTTAATACGCGCGCTCAATCAAATAAATACGTCGTTGCCCAAGAATATGGAATGAGAAACAGTGTTCCAATATATCTTACCTTTCTGCCTTCGTTCAGGTTGATCTGGTGGACACTGTTTGTTCACATTGTCACATCCACTGGGATCAAGGACTTGTTGCCATGTCTTCGTGTAGATTCGTGTTCGTGTTTGAGAGGCGCATTGGTTTTGATATGGTGACTCAGAGTCACTCCACTGGGACCAGGACTGTAAGTGGCAGACTGCTTTTGAACATTTGTCTATGAAAAATAACATGCAGTATAGAATAGAATAATAAGCAATTATTGGACGAGGTTGAGCAAAATATCGTGATTTGTTAGTGGCGAGCAAGCAATTATTTGCCGATGCCGAAGGCAGAGGCAAATAATTGCTTGCAAGACACTAACAAATCTCGATATTTTGCGATAACCGAGTTCAATAATTGTTTTATCATTCAAATTATTTTTTCTAATCTTTGAGGGGCAGTGCGAGTCAAACAATAACAAAGAAATCAGCTCATTTTTTCAGGGAAGCGAGCCATTGTCAAATACAGCGTTACTGCGCATGAGCAAATCGTTATTTGCAGTAAGATGGCTCTGCACCGTAATGCGCATGAGCAGACCGTTATTTGTAGGCAGTTATTTGCAGTTCTCTCGGCCAATCAAAATGACTTAAAAAATAATTTGAATGATAAATTCTTTTGTGTGTTATGCACTAGTCTCCTTTGCAGCCGTTTTTAGTGGACCGACACTAAAAACGACTGCAAAGGAGACTAGTTATGCACTTGCTTACTTGCTTTCCACCCTAAAATTTGTAATTTCATTTATTCGTGTTACCTAGGTAGATTAGCTCCGTAGTTATTCTAGGTAATCAATACCATAATTTTGTAAATATAGATATATAATTATTACTAATTTTTTGTAAAGCTTTTTTGGTATAAATAAATATTATTGTATTGTATTGTAGTATTTTGATAGGCTGGTATAGTTGAAAAAATCACAACTTTCAAAGATTTAAATACTGTGAATGTGAATATCTTTTTACGAATCCTTAGAATAAAACGTTTGACGGCAAAAACACTTTTCAAATAAAACAAATATTTCAATACGTCACACCAGCGATGTACAGTGCATTATAAAAAATCCTTTATTTATAGAGAGTAGAACACCTAAATAACATTGAGTTAATCATGGCGGCCCTCTTAGCTAATATATGATGATAAAACTAAGTAGAATACTTAAAAATATAAAATATATTGAAAGACTTTAGCTGATAAAAGAAAGAAAGAATAAATGGGATAGCATGGGAATACAGGTGAATATAGTAGAGTAGAAAAATTGTAGTAAAAAAAATATCGAGGAGAGCTTTGAACACCGATTGTCCGCCATTAGTGTCACGTGCCAAAGGTATCCCATAATAATACTTCAAAATACGGTAGCGACAAGGGCTTCTAGTAGATACTTACGATGACAGTCTCCCAAATACCTCTTGCCAGGTGCATCAGTGGATTTGCCGCCAGGGCATGAATTACATGACGTACTTCTCATATTTGGCTGATAAGTACCGATAGGACATGGAGAACACGGCTCGTATCCCCGGGAAGAGTAGGTACCAGGAGCGCAGAGACCTGAAGAATCAGGGAGGTTACAACATATGACTAATAGAGCAGTTTTCGTATGACTATGGAAAACGTACGGAACGGACCGCGCCTCAGTTGCCGTGACCATGTCAGTGCCGTGCCGTGTATGAAAACATTCGACATTCGGTGCCGTGTCCGCGCCGAGCCGTAACCGTGCCGTGTGCTGTGACTTTTTCACACTCATACGAAATCGGCTCTATCAAACATGCTCGCACGTTTTTGTACTGTGATGCAATAACGCTGGTAGTTGTAGACCTCTTAAAGCACTTCGGGATGCAGCTTAATTTGGAGGACAAAACAATAGGTTTCCAATTCTCAGGAGATTGAAATTCGTTCGACGTCTTGCCATCCATAAGAGAAGCAAGCCGAATAACATGAGTGTTTCTTTTGCATTTTGGATGTTTTACAACTTGCTAAAGTGTGTATATCACAGCACAGACACACATGCTTGACACATGCTTCAAAAAACTGCATTCAAAACTTAAAAACGTTTAGATTAAATTTGTGGAGTTGTTTTGCAGCATGGGTGGCTGGTGATGGAAAGTCTTGAATAGAGCAACTTTTGCATGACTGTGAAAAAAACGCACGTTTAAGTTTGTAACTTGCCGTGAATGTGCATGTGCTGTGTCCAAGGAGGACGAGTCGATTCTCGCGCTGTGATTGGCAGTTCGGTACCAAAACAGTGCCTTGGTTATGCCAGTCATACGAAATCTACTCTACAGTTTTTACACTCGATAAATGTATTCCTTCGGGACAACTTACGTTTACATACAGGAAGAGACCCATCCCAGCCATACCATTGACAGGTCCTTCTTTCGTTACCAACACGTGTGTAACCATAGCGACAAGTGAACCTTACTATGCTCGTCTCGTAGAAGTTGCTACCAATCAGATTACCGTTTGCAGGCGTTCCAGGATTTCCACAGTTCCTTGCTGGGGATTGAAACCTAAAATGATTAGACTTCTCGGCTTTACAATGATGAATTGAAGAAAAAGCATTTAAAAAAACTACAATGAATTTTTTCCTTTTTTTAATATTAAAACAATTAAAACCTGTTATGCTGCGAATGCAGCAAGCACACCGAAAGCGCTCAAGAAGCATGGAAAGTGTTCTTGCATTTTTTCGTGCTTTCGTCACTTCCTGTCCAAGGAATGGCACGTCCAGTGAAATGGGAAACTATTAGGGCCATCTATATGGGGGGAGGGGGATAAAACGAGGAAACTGATAATAAAACTGAAAATAAATAGACGAAACTGATCTATTTATACGAGCGTGTCTTACACGAGACGCAAAGATCATGAATAAATGGTTCACATCTCATCAGTGTTGAGTTTCAATCAGCTGATAAAAGTCTTTGAATATCATTATCTGCTCCAAATGGTGGTCAAACACTGACCACCATGTGCTGTCAGCAAGAAAGAATTCTATTGAAAACTTGCGATTCAGCTGAGGAACATTCTGCACGAGACAGGAAATGACGTGAAGTGAAACCAAGCAATTGGGGCTGATTTGTTGATAGAGTTTCCATGTTGTGTTGCGCATGCGTACATTGCGTTCGTGTCTTAGCCAAGACGAATGCCATTCATACGAAACGTTTTCGCGTCATATTTTAGGCACGTTTTAACTCATATCAGCTCGTAACCAAGTTCTTAAACAAGACGAGTCTTCTGAACAATAAGACACGGACACGAATGAATTTTGTACCGTTTATACGGTCAGTTTGCGTCTTAAGATTCCCGTTTTTTCCTCCCGCAAACGGCAAACGTGACCAAGTTTTCTTCGTTTTCCTGTATTTCACTTTACGTTTTGAAAACTTTCTTAACAAAAAGAAATATTATTTTGTTTATCTACGACTTGGAGATTTTTGCGATTCCTTTTTACTAATTTTAAAGAACTTTTCACTGGTCAACTGACGTTTCACGTTCGCCGTAAACGGGATTCTTAAACTCTCTATTATGTAAGACGAGCCTTACGTAAGACGCGTCTCATTTACCCCCACCCCCCCCCCCCCCCGTATAAATAGCCCTTTATATCATTACCAAGTTAGATAGGTGTATACTGTCAACAATGATAAGATTATAGAAGATTGGATGTAATGATGACTCACAGTTATAACCAAACCATCCGAGTTTATAGTTTCCTATAATTCCATCACCACCTCCACCGCCGATCAAAGTAGCTGAGTACATCGTAGCTCCTCTGACGGTAGCGAAATTCTCTTTATCGCGACATCCAACATTATAGACATACCTATAGTTTAAATACAGAATATTAATCGTGAACGATAGTCTCCTTTGCAGCCGTTCTTAGTGTTGGTCCCAAAATCTCTCCCCACTAACGGCTGCTTACTGCAGCCAGACAATCCATTCCAATTGTTTGATTGCAACCAATCAGGAGACAGACCCGTGACGGGCTGCCCTGTTGATTTCCCGCCAAATCATAAACAAATATGAGCTGTCGGCTTTTCTCTAACATTCAAAACAATGAATGAAACTCCTTTTTTTTTTTATCTGACGCGCTTCAGTCCTCGATTTTAGAACTAGAGCCGTGATTGGCTAAGCCGTTGGAATGGAATGTTTGGCTGCAGTAAGCAGCCGTTAGTGGGGAGGGATTTTGAGACCGACACTAACAACGGCTGCAAAGGAGACTATCGTTGACCTCGTCGTCGTAGATTTTGCAAATCTTAAGGTCGCTATTATGAAGATAGGCGTAACTCACCTCACAGAGCGCGAGGGGTCATTGAAAGTAAGTTTCCAGTTGCCCAACTCTCCGTCATTACAACCATTTTCCATGTAAACAGCATAAACATTTTTTGCGCCTCCAAAATAACAGGATTTGGACTGACTCCTTCTAACTGCTGCCGTACTGCTACTACATATTTTTACATCCCCTGTAAGGAAAAGTGGAGGAAAAGCGAGTTAAAATGGGGAATATTTCTTAAAGCCGTTATAGAATATTTTTTTATAAATCTCGCGTTCTGATTGGTTCGGAGCGCATGCTTTATGAGAGAACATAGCACGCATGCGCACACTTTCTATTTTGTCATTCGTGTCCAAAATAATGGCTATGCTAATTTGTATTTCATGAAATAAATAAAAAACTTGCTTGCTGTGCTGTGTGAAGTTATAAAGCACTTGAGAATCTGCAGAACATTCATGAAGTGTTGAGAACGCTTATGAACACATCACACTTGCGCGATTTTATTTCTTCAATAGACTTCTTTCTTGGATGTAAAATACATAATGCAAAAGAATATGAAATGTTTTAAAAGGTTATCTGAGCCACGTTGGTTTATATTTTTTATAACAAAGCCAGCGTAATTTGGCGTAAGTATGCAGAGAAAACTTCATTGCGCACGGCACGGTCACGGTGAAAATAACTGGAGATTTCTTAAACACGAATTCACAGCTCGCTAAATCACCAAGGGCACGGGTAACGTTATGTGCTCACCGTACTATTACCGCAGACCTAGTAGTAACTGTTATCACATTTTGAGTACCGTGTCCAGTTGAAAATAAAATTATTTGTTTGAGTTTTATCAAGGCAACTGGTAAAGAAAGAAATCTACTCAAGGGAATGACACTTGATGACTTACTGAGGATATTGCTACACTGTAGAGTATGCGGGTTCCCACTGTAGGTATAGTCACTTCCGTACAGATTCTTACATCGCCATCCATAGTAGTACTGATACTACATACCAAAAAGAAAACAAAGTATCAGTGCATATATTGAAAGTGTGCACTTGATGCAGGGATAGTTTGGGTGCATTCGGGTTTTATGCAGGATGGGTAGAGATGGGGATTTTGGAGGGTGGATAGAGGTATGGATAGTCGTCTGACTATTGGTAAATTTGTGTAACATAAGATTATATTTTTGACTTTCCTCCAAGATTTCATATGTGAGCGGAATTCGCAAGGGATCCGAGAAGGACGTACTCTTAGAGAGTGAGAACGAGAGTGAGAGAGAGAGAGAGAGAGAGAGAGAGAGAGAGAGAGAGAGAGAGAGAGAGAGAGAGAGAGAGAGAGAGAGAGAGAGAGAGAGAGAGAGAGAGATCTGTATACGCAGAAGATATCGCTTTCCTTCTAAATAAATAAACAGATTTTAACACCATTCGCGTCACGCATGACTTACCAAGGCATGACCGCTGACCACCTCTTCGACTTCCTCTTTCGAGCAGCCTTCATCATAACACTCCTCCCACAGATCACGCTTTCGCCTGCCATGACTTTCACGAAAGTTATTTGCTTGGTCTCGTTGAAGAACTATTTCCTTTGGGTCACTCTTGAACTCTAAAATTTATATAAATCTAGTTACTCAGGGACCGCGCGAGGGGAGGGGCTGCTAGAGCTATAGCCCTACCACTTTTTCCCTTTTCCCATACTAGTCTCCTATATTTTCAAATATAATTTTTCCCCACTTTTTCCCACACTAGTCTCTTAAATGACCCCACCACTTTTTCCCATACTAGTCTTTTAAATGGCCCCACCACTTTTTCCCATACTAGTCTCTTAAATGGCCCCACCACTTTTTAGGGTGTTCCTGCTCCGCGGTCCATGTTACTTAAGCAAATCGGTCAAAAGGCTTTTCGCGGTGGGCGCGGATTCTTGGAATTTGCTTTTAAGAACGTAATTTTAAACTTATTTTGTTGCAATAATTTATGTACAGTTTATTAGAAACTTGTATACTTTCCGAACTTCAATGTTTGTTTAGCGGGTTTGAACTGACGCCCGATTTATGACATACAAATATACGAATGCACGCTAATACATAATGAGTTTTGATTTCCAATCAAGCCATTTTTCTATTTTTTCTCTCTTTTAATTTCTTTGCTTGTTTCTTTGTATTTCTGCCTGCCATCGTTATCCAGCTAGGAAAAATTTGGCTTGTCTTGTTTTAAGTGCTATGTATAAGCTATTGAATAAGATATTGAATGCCGGCTGCTTGTTTGAAAGTATTAGTCATGAGTTACTAACCTTTTTAACCAAAAAAGCTTAGAGAGAGGGGGGGGGGGGGGGGGGGGGGGGGGGGGGGGGGGGGGGGCAAAAACCAGCCCGAGTTTTCTTTAAACTGTTTTTTCTCTTCAAGTAAAAAAATTGTTTCTTATGGTATTTCTAAATTTGTCCTCAGTTTTGGATTTTTATGAATTTCAAATTTGAATTCACACACAAGCCCCTTTAAAGGGACACTTTGATGAAAACGCCCCACTTTTTTGAATGATTCAAATATTTGAGGATAATACGACTCAATTATGATTATGAAAACCGGATTGACAAAAATTTTAGCTTAAGAGCCACTTGCAGTTAAGAAATTTTGGTTTAAAAGCTAAAAAGAACAATAGGGTTGAGTAAATGACGTCATTTACTCACAATTTAGATGCTGAAAAAATTGATAATTTTTATCCACGCCCCACTTTTGATTGTGAAGAAAATATTGTTTGGCTACTATTGGGGCCATATAGATAAGTTTAACCAAGTTTCAAGTCCTTTCCAATTTTCATCGATTTTCATCCAAGTGCCCCTTTAAAGAGACTTATAATTTAGTAGTTATTGAAAGAGAAAGGTTAAAAATTATACCTGGCTTCAAGACATTTATCCTCAGTCTTGGATCTTGCTCAGCAAAAAGCCCTTCGACTAACGATATAATTAAAAATAAAGCTTGAAGAAGAGTAACTGGTTTCAGGACAGGAGCCATTTTTACCCCTCAATATTCAACTTGGAATGATCGCAGTTGTGTTAATTCAAGTGAGAAAATAACTTCTTTCGTGTTGATTCAGCTGGTGAAAAATGTGACTAATATTACTTTTTCACGGGAATTAAATCATAATAAGAATATTGATTTTCAACGTAAAACAGCTTTGTTGTTACAGCTTTTTAAAAGGAGTCTTGCGGTGAACTTTCATGAACAGCTTTCATTTATAATTACTATAAATTCTGATTTATTAGTAAAAGTAGCCGACAAAACCATGACCAAATCCCATTTGCCTCAGTATTGTAAAGACAAGTATTTCTAAAGTTGAATCTAAAATTTCTTTATTTCTTTGTACGTGGGATCGTATACTATTTGAATTTAGCAAGGCTTCTTCCACGTTAATTTAATAGATCCAAGCTTTCGGACCAAATCGTTTCATTATCAGGGAATGAATAACGAGATGTTCAATTAAAATCTATTAAATTAACGTGGAAGAAGCCTTGTTAAATCCAAATTTTTCTAAAGTTTTAAACAGTATGATTAACAAATCTTAAATGATTTATTTAATATGAATTTATTTTGATTAAATAAATAATCAATGACAACCAGAATGTCGTTGCTATTTGCTTTTCCATCTTTCAGGAAAGTAGATTACTAAAAGCTCATTGATGCATCTCGAATTAAGTTGAATTACGGGGCTGAAATATTGGACCCATGACAAGGGACGTCCATAGAAAATGACTGATAAGGCCGGGACTTCCCTGGGACACGAGGAAAAGGCCTTCACTTCTCTGGGACACAAGACAGGGAACTACGATGGGACATGAGACAAGGGAACTCTCTGCATGATACACCGGACAAGGGACTTCCCTGTGTCAGAAGACAAGGAACTACGATGGGACATGAGACAAGGGAACTCCCTGGGACACCGGACAAGGGACTTCCCTGAGACACAGGAATAGGAACTACGATGGGACATGAGACAAGGAAACTCCCTGGGACACCGGACAAGGGACTTCCCTGGGACACAAGAATAGAAACTACGATGGGACATGAGACAAGGGAACTCTCTGATACACCGGACAAGGGACTTCCCTGAGACACAGGAATAGGAACTACGATGGGACATGAGACAAGGGAACTCCCTGGTACACCGGACTAGGGACCTCACTGGTACACCGGACAAGGGACTTCCCTGGGAATCAAGAATAGGAACTACGATGGGACATGAGACAAGGGAACTCCCTAGGACACGTGACAAGGGACGTCCATATATGGAAAATAACTGACACAAGGGAAAGGATTTTCCTGATACGAGAAAAGGCACTTCGCTGGGTCACTAGACAAGCCACAACTTCTCGCACAACAGACCGGTGGCCAACCAACTGAGCCAAATGGGATGCTTTGTTGACAAGGCTTTTCCATAAAATGAGAGCGATCGAAATAACATTTTTCGATCGATCCCCTCTGTGACCGGTTTACTATATA
The DNA here is from genome assembly GCA_964019055.1 of Anthopleura xanthogrammica. Classification (NCBI taxonomy): domain Eukaryota; kingdom Metazoa; phylum Cnidaria; class Anthozoa; order Actiniaria; family Actiniidae; genus Anthopleura; species Anthopleura xanthogrammica. The sequence continues at coordinate 2,409,416 of OZ025213.1, forward strand.
TTACACTTTCCAGGAATCGATCTTAATTTGGCCCCTCACTGGTTCCATAAATTATAGTTAAATTATGGGAAATTCTGTTTGTCGAGTCACTGAGAAAGACCTTTAAAAGAATTACAAACTTGAACCTCTAAAATTAAATGTCAAATCCTGTGTTGAAACTGTTGTTTAGGTGCCACAACCTTGGAAAAATGAGATACAACTGTCTGTTGCTTCTGTGGGTGGAAACGTCATTGAACACGTGTCAAATGTGTAATGTGTGGGTAATTTAAGTTTGCTGTGTGGGTGTGAACGTGGGTGTAGGTTTCGGTTTGTGATGTATTGTGTTTGTGAGTGTAGTTGAACGTTTAGTGAATGGGTGTGGTTGCGAGTAAAGATGTTGTAAGTGTTGGTGTGTGATTATGGCTTAAAGTGTAGACGCATGTTTGGTGTGTCGTGTGGCTGAGAGTGTAATAGGTGATGGTGTGTGATTGTGGCTGTAGTCGTGTTTGGTGTGTCTTGTGGATGAAAGTCAGCAGCCGTGAGTTAAGTTGTTGGTAGGTGATGGTGTGTGATTGTGGCTGTTGTTGTGTTTGGTGTGTCTTGTGGCTGAGAGTAAAGTTGTTGGTAGGTGATAGTGTGTGATTGTGGCTGTAGTCGTGTTTGGTGTGTCTTGTGGATGACAGTCAGTAAAGTTGTTGGTAGGTGATGGTGTGTGGTTGTGGCTGTTGTTGTGTTGGGTGTGTCTTGTGGCTGAGAGTGAAGTTGTTGGTAGGTGATGGTGTGTGATTGTGGCTATTGTTGTGTTTGGTGTGGCAGTGTGATTGAGAGTAAAGTTGTTGGTAGGTGATGGTGTGTGATTGTGGCTGTTGTTGTGTTTGGTGTGTCTTGTGGCTGAGAGTAAAGTTGTTGGTAGGTGATGGTGTGTGATTGTGGCTATTGTTGTGTTTGGTATGGCAGTGTGATTGAGAGTAAAGGTGTTGGTAGGTGATGGTGTGTGATTGTGGCTGTTGTTGTGTTTGGTGTGTCTTGTGGCTGAGAGTAAAGTTGTTGGTAGGTGATGGTGTGTGATTGTGGCTGTTGTTGTGTTTGGTATGGCAGTGTGATTGAGAGTAAAGTTGTTGGTAGGTGATGGTGTGTGATTGTGGCTGTTGTTGTGTTGGGTGTGTCTTGTGGCTGAGAGTAAAGTTGTTGGTAGGTGATGGTGTGTGATTGTGGCTGTTTTTGTGTTTGGTGCGGCAGTGTGATTGAGAGTAAAGTTGTTGGTAGGTGATGGTGTGTGATTGTGGCTGTTTTTGTGTTTGGTGTGTCTTGTGGCTGAGAGTAAAGTTGTTGGTAGGTGATGGTGTGTGGTTGTGGCTATTGTTGTGTTGGGTGTGTCTTGTGGCTGAGAGTAAAGTTGTTGGTAGGTGATGGTGTGTGATTGTGGCTATTGTTGTGTTTGGTATGGCAGTGTGATTGAGAGTAAAGGTGTTGGTAGGTGATGGTGTGTGATTGTGGCTGTTGTTGTGTTTGGTGTGTCTTGTGGCTGAGAGTAAAGTTGTTGGTAGGTGATGGTGTGTGATTGTGGCTGTTGTTGTGTTTGGTATGGCAGTGTGATTGAGAGTAAAGTTGTTGGTAGGTGATGGTGTGTGATTGTGGCTGTTGTTGTGTTGGGTGTGTCTTGTGGCTGAGAGTAAAGTTGTTGGTAGGTGATGGTGTGTGATTGTGGCTGTTTTTGTGTTTGGTGTGGCAGTGTGATTGAGAGTAAAGTTGTTGGTAGGTGATGGTGTGTGATTGTGGCTGTTTTTGTGTTTGGTGTGTCTTGTGGCTGAGAGTAAAGTTGTTGGTAGGTGATGGTGTGTGGTTGTGGCTATTGTTGTGTTGGGTGTGTCTTGTGGCTGAGAGTAAAGTTGTTGGTAGGTGATGGTGTGTGATTGTAGCTGTTGTTGTGTTTGGTGTGTCTTGTGGCTGAGAGTAAAGTTGTTGGTAGGTGATGGTGTGTGATTGTGGCTATTGTTGTGTTGGGTGTGTCTTGTGGCTGAGAGTAAAGTTGTTGGTAGGTGATGGTGTGTGATTGTGGCTGTTGTTGTGTTTGGTGTGTCTTGTGGCTGAGAGTAAAGTTGTTGGTAGGTGATGGTGTGTGGACTGTGTGGTTGTGGTTGTGATCGCTGAGGTGCCTGTTTGATACACTTTATTGTGGTTGTGAGTGCGTTAATCGAATTTTTGTTGTGTGGTTTATGTGTTGATTGCAGGATGTCAGTGTTGGTGTGGTTGTAATATTTTAGTGGTGGGTAAGAAAGTATATAGTTGTAGGCTTGGTGTGTGTGTGTGCATGGTTTCAAGGTTATGGATAGGTGTTTGCATATGTTTGATTTGTGGCGAAGAGTGTTTATCAGTCAGTTGTAGGCTTGGTGTGTGAGTGTGGTTTCAAGGTTATGGATGTGTGTGTTGCATATGTTTGTTTTGTGGCGGAGAGTATTTATTAGTCAGTTGCAGGTTTCGGTTTGTAGGGTTGTGAGTACGTGTGAAAGTGAATGTGTTTATCCTCGAGCTTACCCTGGTGTGTTAGTAAAGATCGTGGTTGTAGGATGTGTGCGCAGTTATAAGGATAGGTGCGTGTTTGTGTTTGGGTGTGATTGTTGGTGTAGGGGGTGGTATCTCAGTAGTGGAGCATGGGTCTGAACTGTGGTTAGTTTTGGGTTTCACAATGTTTCTGTAGTTTTGGCGAATTGCATGATTGGACTAGAAGATGTCATGCTACTGAGTCAAACTATCCTCGGGGTGTTCTCTTAATTCCTTGTAGATTTTGTTCCCTAATCACATACATCACGGGGCGTAATATGGTGGGCCTTGGCATGGGATTATTTGATTAAAGTATTAACATGCGAGCCGGAATATTTTGGAACCTTAATGATCCCCTCCACGCCCTATCCTCGGTCAGTTATAGATTCAAGAGGGATGATTGATTCAGTACCCTTCTACCAATATTATCTATGTACATATTGCTGTCTTAGTATATGTACATAACGGCTACATGCTATTCGTTTGATATTTACGAAAGTTAATTCGTGTGGCAGGGTTCGGAGTCACTGAGGGTGGTGGAGACTCGCGTCTCACCTTTGGAGTTGCAAATTTGATTCCTGGACTCAGCATCACATGTGAATTGAATGTGAATTATACTAGAATTTGGTACTTTTATACACTAATAAAAATAGGTAACCAGCGAAGGTTGAATTTACGGAAAAATGAACAATTAGGACCAAACCCTTGGATTTCTGAACCCAACCAACTCGTCAAATATCCGACCAAAATTCTTCACGTATGAGCGGCCGTAAAGGTAGCCAGACTGACAAAAAAAGTGCGACAAAACCTGTATAAAACGTCCACCATCGTTTAACATCCTAATGCCCGCTAAATACAGGTGATAGCATGTTTAAAGTTAATTTTCGACGATAAACGGAAGCCGATACTTGAGTACGTGAGGTAACGTGTGGAGTCTACGGAAATGAATTGTAGAATATTTTATCGGTAATGTAGTTTATCTCATAACTATTTTAACAAAAAAATCAATATTCATTTAAAAATGGGATATTAGGTTCTTTCTCTGCATTCAGCACGATTGAATGTTTGACTTTCTTTCGACGCGCGCAGATGTGACCAAAATGTTTCACTTTTTCACCTGGTCGCCTTTTTGTCTTCTGTATATCAATTTTAATTTTTTTTCTTTTTCTCTCTCCTACACTTGATTATATATATATCAATGATTTCTACGAACAAAACGTGACAGAATAGTCCTTTGTGAGAGAGTATCAGATATCCTCGGAGACAAAAGACAACGTTATAGAAGTTTATTTGAGGCGCGTCTCTTCGACGTACACTCTAGACTTCATGTCTCTCTTCTCCGAGAAAAAAGACACACTATTCTATATTTTGTTTTTGGTCAATATAACTTTATTTGCCAATGGTTAACATCATTACGATATACACATAGAAGTAAACATTGGAAAAGCATGTGCGAACTCAAACATTAGTTTCCTTATTCATATTTAAAGTCAGTCGGCTTCGAATGTCGTGCGAAGGGAAGAGAAAAGCCGTATTTATTGATTTTTGCCGCTTAAATTCATGAATGGCGTTGGAAAATGAGTGTACTTCTCAGCTTAAATTGATCAGTGTAAATGAACAGGAAATATGCGATAATTTGAGTCGGAAAGAGCCCTGGCTTTATTGAATGTGGCGTTATATATTGCCGCCCCATATGCTCTCGTACTAAGTATTCCACGCTTAACAATATCGTGGCTCATATTCCATAAGATATGATATATTAGTCAAGTCAATGAACTACTCAAAAGCCAGTCCATGGAATAGAAACAGGCTTAAGGCATGTGTACTGAGTAATTAAACACTCGTCGTGTTTCGTTCAGTCGAGAATGACTTTGACAGCTGCGCGCTAGTAAACTCGGTGTATTGTTCACTTGATGTATATGACTTAGTATTACTTTCACCCGGAACGAATGAACAAGTTGACTAAATATTATGGTCTGTAAACAGACTATTGTTGCTTCCACAGTGAAGTTATTTTACAAGGTCCTTTTTAGAAAACTATATAATAAAACAAAAGGATTGAAAAAGGGATTTCCGATTTGGAGTAAATTGGTTTGAAGAAGATGGTATCGAGTATATAATATATCCCCCGAGGCGTAGAGCCAAGATTGAAGATTGAACACATTATTATACTGTATGTATTTCATGAGATTTTTATCGCCTCGCTTATAAAACTGCAAACAAACTTCAATATCTTGCTTGTTAAAATGCAAATTATTGTTGGCGCTTTTGTTTCGTCGAGAAACCAAGGATGTAACGGATAGGAGATACACCACACCACTCACTCACTCACAGTATCAAGCTTACTAATTAGTTAAAATGGCACATTAATGACAAGTTCACAATCGTTATTTGTCATTAAGACATTTTTGTTGTTATTTAAAAGCGAGAGAATAAGGAGACGAGAGTGTGGGATAGTTCGGGGATTCGCGGCTTGTTTGCTGGCTGGCACGACGCCCCGAAGAGAAAAGACATTGGGGGAACTTGTAGAGTAACTCTTTCATCAAGTAGTTTTTTGTGTTGTCTTTATTTTTTTAAAGAGGAGAAGAAAAAGAAGAACAAGAAGAAAAGGAAGGAGAACAAGAAGAAGAACAAAAAGTACAGGCCGAAGAAGAAGAAGAAGAAGAAGAAGAAGAAGAAGAAGTAGAAGAAGAAGAACCAGAAGAACAAGAAGAAAAAGAGAATAAAAAAAATAAAAAAAATCTAAGATGAAAGAGCACAGTCTACAATCGTTTAAAACAGTTCTGATAACGATAATAGTTTAAGCGACTGAAAACTAACAGCCCGTTCCCACTGATACTAATGATTATCGTTTTTTGCTGATTAATCTCAAATCTTTATCATAATATGCCAATAATCCGGGGAAACTTTTGTTAAACGTACTATCAAATTCAAACTAAATGGTTAGGAAGCCGCGATAATGCTGTTTATAGGTCTGTAGTGAGCGTCTGAGATTATAAGGGAATTGGTTTATAATATTTTAGGATAAAGTAACAACACAGTACTTAGTTCATAGTTATAATAATAAGTGATTAAGTTCATAAAAACGAAGCATTATAAGGAAACAGTTTGTCCATCAGATTCTGATAGACGGATCGGAAAGTGAACAGTTCCATACATGCCGTAACTCGTATTCCCGCGTACAGCTACGCTATCATCTGCTACTAACATCATCTTGCCTCATCCACAAACAATCAAATGAGATTTCAATGGCAACAAAAGCATACAAAGCATATTACACTTGAAGAACAAAAGTATGCAGTGACGAGGTCCGTTTTTTATCCCACGCTGCCTTCAAACAAGGCACACACACACACACGCACACACACATATAACAATCACCAGTTCTCGACAACTGACAATAACTCAGAAGAAAAAAACTTCTGAAGATAAAAAGACTTTAATCTTAGTAGTGTTCTAGCATACCGTCGTCAGGTAATTTATTTTGCGATGACAGCGCGCGGGGAAACAACTTTCTTTCTCATTGTTTGGCGACGTTTTGCTAAGGGTCTAAGCTACTCACTTCTCCGATCAGCCAATTTATCTTTTATCAAGGGCCGGTCGAAATAGGTGTTGTCCTATAAAACCCCATATGGTTATCCTTTATAATGTCTTTTTTCCCTCTCAATCATTCACGAGGGTGTTGATATTTTTTCATTAGTGTATTATGATTTTATTATGATTCAATGAATTTTTTTCTCGCTTAACTTCAAAAGAACACTTTCACACGTGTCCTCTTTCATTGATCGCTTCTCCCACCAATAACCCGACTAAATATTGTCACTTTGTATATTACTTTTGTTTCAAGAATTTTATATGTATCTTTGTGATTATCGGTCGTCTTAGGTAGTGTATCGCTTGTAAATACCGTTTTTTTAATCTACACTTACTGAGAAGAAAACATGAAGATTGATCGATCTCCCGCACAGAGTTTAGGCTGTGTTCATTTTCCTTTACGTTCTTCATTCACTTCATTACATTGGACATCACAAAAGAGATTCTCTGTAGCACAGTGGTAAACCTGGGATGAAGTTTTCAATAAAATACCTTGATTGGAAAAAATAAATAATTCAAAAAATTCCACCGCGTAGTTGATGCTGGGGATCAATTTTATACAAGTACTGTTCTTAGTATTTGTTGCAAAAACCGTTATCAATAATTGTGTTGGATAATGCACTACAGTTTTGTTATTCCCTCCCTCCCCCCCTTCCCTCATCTACCTCTCTTTATTTATTTCTTCATATAAAAAATTATTTTGATATTAATAGATTTTTTGTGAAATTTTAATAATAATAACATAACATACGAGTACCGGTGTAGCTTTCCCACCTATTTTTTTGCTGTATAGAAAAGACTGTACATCGATGGATCTAAGGATCATAGGATCAAATCCTTTGCCTCCTCAAACTTATTCCCACACTGACAAAGCATTTTGACGACTTATTTAAACTAAAACCAAAGAAAAAGAGGAATAAATAGATTAAAATATCTCTTAGCATATCCTAGAAAGAAAGAATAGTAACATTTGAATAATTAACAGATTAAAAAACAGATTAAGATTTGAAAATCTTGTGAAAGAAAACACGAAGAACCACCGAGGGCTCTGCAACTTTGTTCGTCATAAATCTAATAATACTTTATTTGAATAAGGACGTGAAATACGGTTGGCACTGTTATATCCTTGGGTATTGTAATAAGTAGAAGTATTATAGGACAATAGATTTTTAAAGCCTGAAATAATCAACATTAGCTGAGAGAAAACAAAAGAAAACTTTCCATTGTCACCTGTTCTACACATTGTACTCTCCACCAAAAGTTCCAAAAATCATCAAAAAGTAGAATAGAAAAAAGACAAACATCAAGGAAAAGCTATACTGTGATATAAGATTAATTCTTTATTGTACCAAGGGTCAAAAAGTGGTTTTATTTCAAGCTATTTAGCGGTCATTTAAGAACGAGACTCGTGAGGGGTTTCCCTTGATCCGACTGGCCATTTGTATCCAATCTGTCCCTATTCGATACGGCTCTGCACAGCATAGGATATTCTTTTTTTGATTATATTATTCCTTTTGAAGGCTGATACAGATTGATCCGCACTGGATGCTTTATTTATTTTGTAGTTCCCACTTTGATTAGCTCGGTGGGGATTCTTTGTTTCATACTTCGCTTTAATCACAACCTGACTTTTCTAGAATTTTATTTCTTATTTCTTCCCTATTCTAGCGCCTTCTCTACTGTTACTCTCACTAAATACCCTGCTTTGATCAACAAATCTTTATCCTAAGGTTTCATCGAGAAATAGTTTCAATAATTAAGCAAAAAAATCTTTCAAAATGAACAAATTATATTCTCAGTTCATTAACTATACTATGAAATTAAATCCAATTATTCGTGATTTGGTTTTAATATAAGAATCATATATAATTTTTACTAAATTTGATCAAGTTAGTTTTCATTTTTAGAGAACTATTGTCTAAGCAGTTTATACTTTATTACGTTTGATAATTTTTGGAAGCAGAATGTTTAAATAGCGTATTATTATGTAATGACGAAGGGAGGATTTGCCAAATATGTACTTGTATTCTTGACCGCTGTAGTTTAGATCTTTACACTTTAGGCTTTCAATTCATTTATCGCAAATAAAGGTATAAATTGAACTTGTAGTGTATAAGTTGATTTTCTTATATTGTCTAATATTTGCTTAAATTTTGCTTAAATCTATTACAAACACACTTTGAGCAAAAATCTAAACTTGATGATATTCAGCAATTACAATTTGAGAATCTAAGTTAATCCGTTTTTCGTTTATTGATTTACTATTAGCGACATTACTTCCTATGTGTACTGCCTTCATGTACTAAGATTAAACAAATCAGCTATAGAAATATGAAGAGTGAATTCTAGTTCACTGGTACACTACCTTAAGACTGATTTTGACCAGTTGTTATCATGTGAAAAGTTCTTGTACATATTCATAGGATCTAAGACCTAAAGGCTGTTAATTTAGAGGTGAGAAACACCTTTAGAATTCACTTTTTTTAAACTAATTAAAATCCCCAAGAGATATTGAATGAGAGTCGGTACTTGTACGTAGAAATAAAATGGATGAAAATCGATTGAAGAATGCCTTTCACCTGGAGTGTTCGGACTACGAGAAACGAACGTCTTGTGAGCTCGTAGCGTGTTGAAAATACATGAAGCAAATGAAAGTCCAGCCGTTCTTTTCTTATCATTTATCCTGGCTTTTAAACTTAGCGCATCTTAGTGCCATTTGATGCGGAAACTGATCAAAACTGCGATAAATTTTTTGACTGTCCCTCGAAAGGCGGTGCCTTGTAAGCTTAATTTTGCATTTAGACAACTTTATGAACCATTTTGTGTCGCACTTTAATCTTTAAAACACATTCATCTATATTGTTCTCTTAGATTTCATCAGATATGTACTTTCATGACTACGTTTTAGGACGCTTTTTCTTACAATCTTTCCCGAGATCTAAAGTCGTACAATTCTGTCAAAAAGACTTCGGATCAACTCCCTTTAGTGATGCAAATGACATCATAGTGAATGGACCGACAGTAAACTGCTACAAATTGTGAACCGTCCTTATGGTGAGCTCCTGGAAAAACAATTTCATTCAGCCTTTCTTTGCCCGTGTGTGTATGGTAAAAAGCTTTAAACATAAGCTTGATATGAACAGAATGCTTCAGTAAAAATATTCCACTCTCGATATTAGACAGCTAGTACTCTGAGACATTAGGAACAAAGCATAGATACGGTCTACAAAGAATTCTTCCTCGTAATTTATCACCCATAAATGCTTACTATAATCTTAACATTAAACTTTGAATCTGAAAAAGCAAACTAATCTATCTCCTTCCAATATATTGTTCATTTACGCCGAAGTCTATTGTCCTCGTCAAAGAATGAAAATATTTTTATTTTACCATTTAAAAATTCAAACACTTCTAAAAAATAAGAATAAAAATTTTAAAACTATGGCTTACAATTAACATTATATTCGATATTTCTATTATTATTTCTTAGGTTTTTTGGTTAGAAATACAAAGCCCCTGAAATGTTTGATTGTTTAATAGGCTGATTCAGTTGCTAATGGTCAAATAGTCTTTTATTTTCTAACTAAGTACTTAATTATCGCCTTGTATTTTCACGTATTGTAATCCCTGACACGAACATCCATTCTGTAGTGAACAGTTTGAAGGTTTACAAAATTTTGTATAAAATTTAGATAACTCGGTTCATACAGTCACTATAAACGAATCTGTAGTTCCTTGTAGGTAGTAAGGTGCGACAGTGAATGTAAAAACATGTGTTAGGGAATTTTATTTGTCCATTTTACCCGGAATTGAAAACGAATAAATATATTTACCGGAACAGTCGTTTACATTACAGACTTCACTCGTAAGGTTTATCGTTGTTGCCATCTCATTTAGATCAGTGAAGAAAGTATAGTGATAGTGTTTTTTAGAGATAGTGTTGGTCTGTATTTCGGGCAGTCTCCTCTGTGTCTGTGTGTCTTCTATGTCAGTCACTCTTTTTAAGGAATTTTATTATGCTTTTTCTATGCCTGTGTGTGTGTGTCTTTATCTCTCTTTAAGATCTGTGTGGAATTTTAAGCAGCATAAACGCCTAGGTTTTAGTGTGTGTCCTTGGAGATGTGTGTGTGTGTGTGTGTGTGTGTCTGTCCTTGCTTGTTTGTGAAGTTTCTTTGCTGTCTTCGTGGAGTTTCAGCAGTATAGACTCTGCGTTTTAGATGTGTGTAACCATGGAGTAAAATTGTGTGTCTGTTTGTAGTTCAGTCTCATATCTGTCTGTGTGTGGTTAAGGCAGTGCTAACTCTAAACTTTCTCGAAGAAGTATTAGTGATGCCGCACTTCTCTGTGTGCATGTGTCTTTCCTGGAATAGTGTACCTCAGTATTACACTAAGTGAGTGTTTATGTGCCACTGGGTGTCTGTATATCTTTCGGTTTTTCTGTCTGTCATTTTTCATTTTCTTTAGAGTGCAAATAAATTGTTGTTGTTGTTGTTGTTTTTGTTGTCTGTCTGTCCGTGCTTGCTGGCTTATCTGTCTGTGTGTCTTGAGCACTCACACCATCGATCGAGTCGTTTACTGTTAGGTGCGCGCCTTTACCGTTTGACACTATATTTGTCTTATCATCATCGTATCTCCATCATCTATGTTCCCCCTAAAGTCTCGATCATCATCCCTCTTAATATCCAGTAATAATCATAATCTACTGATGAACATAAGTACATAAGTTTATTATTAACAGATTCAACAATGTTCTCCAAGTCAAGCCCTACAATGCCGTTTATTGGGGACATTTTTTCATTCTATTTCTCGTCGCTTTTACCACAACTACCAGATCCAAAAGTATCGCGGGCTCACGTGAATATACAAAAAGGAAACAATACCCATCCTCGTTGGAATTTTTTTTCAAATTTTCTTTTTCGTATTCTCACTCTGTTTCATCTTCTTAAAGCAAACACTAGATCGTATCAAATCCCGCCTTCAAACCTTCGTTCATTCGATCAAATCAGCCCGAGATCTGACTTCTCTACTTAAAGTTTTTTACACAGTTTTTAAGAAAGAAAACTTTGATATTCAAACTGATATTTTGATATCATTGTCAGACTAGTTTATCACTACTGAACTTACTCTGTACTTAGATTTTCAACTTTGTTTAAAATCGTAATCCAACAATCAAGAGTTCTTTATCTCGAGAAAAATATTTAGATTGAATATGACCACAGTGTATGTATATATATATATATATATATTTTTTTTTTTTCGCGCCAAAATTTTCCAAAATTATAATCAAAGGTGGAATGTGCGAAAAGTTTGTTCGTGGCTGATTTGAAATGTTTTAATTTCTTTTATTTTCTTATTTCTAAGTTAAATTTTGTTTATTTTTTCTTAGGAGTTGATTATCAGGCATGTTTGTGAGCCGGCTGGCTGGTCAATGTTTTAAATATGCGATTTTTCATAATTTGCAAAAAAAACTGAATCGAGATAAAAATCAAAAGTCGGGAAAGTAGCAATGCATCAACGTCAGAGGAACCTCAGAAAAAATTTTAATTAAAAATCCATTCATCAAACTGTGCTAAAATTGGATTTTCATTTTGGAGTAGTCCATCTTATCTTGATTTCCCGCGATTTCCCCCCCAACTTTGTAGATTTCGCAGATAAAGAGATAATTCTCGTAGCCCAAATAATATTTTTTCATATAAAGCTAACAATTCTTTCTTAATGATATTCTATTCATCTTGCTGGGGTTTGAATAGATTTAGTTTAGTAAAGATACTTTCTTACTTACAAACTCACCAGCCATCACCTTTCTAAACTTGTACATTGAAACCTTTTTCTTTCTCATTTATTAATATTATTCATTTAGAAAATTTGTATTTTGAATCTCGATATCCCTCGATTAGAGAGATGATGAATTATTTAAAACGAATCTACAGACGGTTTTTTTTCTTTGAGGACTTAGCCACACTTATATCCAAAAGATAAAACGGAGTCCTTTCAGAAACTTATTTACCGACTCGAGTCGTATAGTCGGCCTTTCACAAACCCCAGGGTAATACACTACTCGGAAGTTTGGACTTTAAAAGGAACCAACCATTATCAGTATTGAGATACTATCTGAAGGCCTATTTCGCCTTTTTGCACGATTCTCAGAAAACTCTCATGATATGGTCATATGATGGACATGGTAGCCAAGTGCTGCACCGCCGGTTGACAATTCATTTCCACTCAGTTGGGTTTCTTAGAGATAACGGGAAAACTCGTCTGAGCATGCGCAGTTATGACTAACACGATCGAACCAGTGACTCGTGTTTACTTCTTGAAAAAATGACCAAAACGACGAAAATAAATAAGATTTGTATAAGCTTAAAAGCTTTAATCTCCCAGACATTTTCTTTCTCGAATTTCACACATAAGAACATTGACTAAGCAAAGCGGAAGGTGCTGGGTAGGTTTTCTCTAATATTTACTCAACACCGAACAGAAAGCGAATATTTTACGGACGTAGCACACAACAAAGCCTCAAATCCTTATCTTCATCCTCAAATATGCAATTCAAATAAACTCTCAATCCACAGCAAAAAGTGTGTAAATTTTTCATTATTTTAAATTTGTACATGAAATTAAAAAGAAGAAAAGGAAAAAGCGAAGAAAACAAATCCTAATCAATATTATCTTTTGAATTGATTAGAGTTTTCCAAGGATCAAATCTTCAAGCATAAAGGTCTAAGCAGCTGACATTCCATCCAGTCAAAGTTTACTGATAATACTTTATCAGAAAAGAGATTCCAAAAAACTTCTAACTTTAATCCTAATTCTGATAGGTTTTTGAGTTGCTCGAAGGTTTGAGTTTAAGCCTGAATTCATAAGCTTTGTTATTGAGACAGCTTCACACTTATCTTTCTTCACAATTCTCATTTCATTTGCTTTTATAAAAGCATAATTTAATTCTATATTTTTTAATTACCACCGAACATTGTTATCTAATATTCCCTCCAAGTATACATTTCATATACTTATTTCTTCAAACATCTAACATTTCTTGCTTTCTCTGTGAGTTCGAAGAAGGCAGCTGATCCACTGATATATATGTATATATAAATAATATGTTTTTCGCGCGCTTTTTCCCTATCTTTTCTAAAAATAATAAGGTAATAATATAAACTATATCAGTGTTTTGGGTGCAAGAAAGCCTGTTAATTTAGTATTTAAATTTAATTGTAAGATTTCAAGACTATTTTAGGGGCTTTTAACGGTGTTTTCGTGGCGTTCGTAAGTGCTCGTTTTGACGAAGGGCGGTGGCAAGTATCGAAGACCGACTCAGTCGATATATCTTGGTTTTTAGAACCTGAAGAACGTTTTCTTGTGGTTTTTAAGAGAAGTACACAAACGATCGATAAGATCACTGCAGAGGGTTCGATATGAAGAAGCAGATGAAGAGCTGCCTAACCACGAGTTAACTCTGATAAAAAACTGGGGAATTATTTGAATGATAACAGATGAGGGTTCGAATTTGCCAGTATTTCTTACAATGACATTCATCTTCAATATATACACCGATATATTTGATTATTCATCCATCAGATTTCTACATTATTTTGGTTCGATATGATCGACACATACATGCATATAAAAGAAATGTATTTATGTATGAACGAGAGACAGTCTCATCTTGTTTCCCACTTTGTCCTATTTTTATTTTTATTTCATTCTAGACAACTTCAGTTACAGATTATATCTAGGGCATATTGTCAATTTTTACATATTGACAATATTCATTCCATTCTTTGACTTTAAACATGAATTTTGGGCTCCATTTTACAATACATACATGTATAAACACAGACAAGTAATACATCTTCACGTTCCAATTTCTTCCCATTCAGGGTGCTTGGCGGCATGTTAAGGAATGACCTGGGAAGTTTAGCCTTATTTTCGCTAAATTTGGATCTTTTACCCAAAGATTTCTACCAGTTTGAAAGTTATAACATTGAAAAAATATTGAAAATAATAAAATCCATATCGGTCGAGCCTCGCTATCCCAACTCATTTTAGTATTAAAATTTGACACGAAGAAATGGGGGTTACCAAGGTTTTAACACTAAGGGTAAAAAATGCCAATGACCGCTCTCAGAAACTAGTCTTCCAGAGTATGCTCTTTAAATCATTTGTAAAATTCTTCTTAATTTCTGGGACTATATTGCGACGAGTAACCGAGACGAAAAAAGGGATTCACTTGATCCAAACGATCAAACCCAAGATAAAAGCACCAGTGTTTGTTAGACTGAGCCCACGGGTCGAAATTACTTCTAGAAACAGTCAGGCTTCAGGCATTATTCATGATGAATAAAAAAAGATGAAATGTTCCTGAAAAGGAATTTCCATGGTGAATTCATATCTCGTTGTAAAATGCGGGGGGAAAAGCAATAACTCATACGTGTTTGCTTTGAATAAACTTCCAATACAAAACGAAGCCAAAAACATCTCTTCAGTAGACTTAACGACGAACATCATAACAGGTTATCAGAAACTATGATCAAATTTTACTAGCCCTCCCTAGTATTCCATCAGTCGGGCAAATTAAAGTTTATTTTTGCTATTAAAAATTTGATCTCCAATATCTAAAAAAAACCCCTGAACTTTGACTAAGACTGTGGGCTTGATAACAAGACCAACATCTGCTTAGATAAACCGAAACAAACTTAGTTTAAGAAAAATTACGATGGCATTGTTTGATAATTTTCCTGGATATAAAGTTCAGCGATAGTACAATTTGTAGGTAATCCCTGTAATCATTGAACTAATTTATCTCAGTCAGTGACTGCTCTGAAAACTGAATAGATCTATATTCTGATTTTTCAAGTGATTCTTAGTAAGGCACCGATAACCTTTCGATTTAGACCAAGATCATATCACAAGTTTTTGAGATTTTCTCTCCTTATCCTTGGCTTCATGACACCAAGGCTATATATATGTATAGAAACTTAAATATCAGGCATATTTTCATCGAATTTATTTTTTTTTAAAGTCAGGGAATGCTAGAATAAAATTATTCCTCCCGAGAGCTGTCGTCGAGGAGAGTAGAGAACTCGTGTTTCGCCATGGTATATTAAGCTAGTTTTTCGTTTATTAAACCTGTTAAAGCCAACTAGGAAATAACCTCACTAATTCAATTCTGAAGAGCTATGTCCTTTATTTCATCATAATATCGTATACAATTACAGCTTGAGAACAGACACAAAATTTCTAAAGTTTCTTTACATAATAATCTTTCTCGTATTTTGTACATCAATAATTCTCTGATACGAACGAGTGTCTTGTCACCTATATTTTCTAACTCTATTGAGAACAGCAACGAACAACTTTCATTGCTTTTTTTTCTCATGTCTTCATTTATTTATTTTTTTCATTTTTTTGATCAATACTTCTATCCTCTGTTTCTCTGATATAGATAGATATATATATAAAGATTTTTATATAGATAGATATATATACAATCTCGCTATCTTTTAGAACGAACGGTGCTTTACACGCTTGGGTGATATACGAGTCTACACGATAAAACTAATTACACAAAAAATATCATGAAATCAAATACCAGGATTTTATCTTGGGGAACGAAACATTTATCTCCTTCCAAGTTAAATTTTACAACAGGTCAATCTTATCATGTATGACTTTACAATATTTAACGGTGTAGTGAGCCTGTAAAAGACTCCTGTTATCGCCTAAACGTTCATTTAAGAAAGATAGTCAAGGACGCAACACAGTTGTCCTCGTTCTGTTGTCCTGGTACGCTTCTCTGTATACTGTCAGAGTTCGGGTACAAATCTTCGAGGTCTTTTTTGAATAACATATGTAAAAAGAAACGAAGACCTCAGCTTTACGAATTTTAGTATTTGCAAAGTGTAAAACACTTTTGTCGCCGGGCAAAACTGCTTTCAGTTTTGGAAGCAGCAGAATTTTTGACGCTATTTCGTCGAAAGGCGCCTTGGCCAAACTGTGTTTTCTTCTCGAAGGATTACATCTTCTTTTTTCTGCTTGGCCGGCATCTTACTTGGAAGCTCACAAAAACGTAAGCGCAGTTCAAGACGAATTCATCGATAACGAGGAATTGTAACCTGATGATGTGGAACTAGACGGCACTATGGGGCTATAAAGTCCCGGGTGGATGCTCGGTAAACCCGGCATGGACGGCCTGCTAAAAGCAGTGGTATGTAAGCCATTTGGGCCAACCATCGGACTCAAAATACTGGATGATATCACGTTCGTTTGGTTCATCAGAGGACTAGAAGCACTCAGACCCATTCTGTTTTCATCGCCCAGCTTGGGTTCTTGTTTGACGCCCTTATTTTTATTTTTACTCTTCGATGAAACTTTTCGATTTCTGGTCTGAATGCCATCTTTTTTCATCGATAGTGGTCGGTTAACCTAGAAGCCATCAAAGGAAAAGGAAAACCAGTCAGTATTGATGAGTTTAAACACTTGAATTTATTACTGCAATTAGGAAGTGTAAACTGCCGTTCCTTTTGCAAATTGCGATCGTAAAACTGTCATTACCAGAAGAAATTCAATCAATGTTCACCCCACAACAATGATCACTACGGAAACTATGATTAAACTTGGCCCATGGTGCTTACTTAGCAATATTCTAGGCATTTAAAGCTTACGATGTTCGGTAATGGAAACGAGAGTTTTATAATTGAATCGTTAACTGAAAAAGACGAAGCGAATAGTCGTTTGCATTGCCACAAAACAGCCGCATACATTCAATATTTGAACCTTGAAGATTTGATTGAGAAACGACATAAAAACACAAAGTATTTTCGATTTTTTATTCCTTGTGTTGTGGTAGACAGTTTTGAGAGCGGCAGTGAATAACTCTCAAAGAAATTCTCTGATATCCATCCAAGTTTCATGGCAACCTCATGGTTACAACCCCACGCTCGATGTGTGAGTGTGAGAGAGTTGCTGTTAGATACTTTGGCGCTAAACAAAAGCCAAGGCCTTTGGGCTATTCTAAGACAATTTCGACACATCAAAAGTATAATAAGACAATACAACTGCTTCACAGGTGCATGGAGGCTGTGTTCTTCTTATATTTTGGCTAAAAAAAATGTTTCATTTCTTAATGATAATATAATTGAAAAACTCTTCCGCCTCCGATGTTTCGTGGACAATTTTGAAGATGTTGCAATTTCCGTTTTGGACTTTCTCTTTCTAATGGATTAAAACTAGAGGGGTTTTATATTTTAGTATTTGCCTAAGTTAAAACGATATTAATCTGATCAATAACTCTATCTGTAAACTTTATTTGAGAAGAGTTCAGCCGTCAGACTTCATTTTTGACACTGAAAAGCCAAAAGCACAAACCCAAAGCCTAAGCAATCCATGGAAAGTAAACAGACAGGATTCGAACTGAAACGCTGGGTATTTTGGCTCTTAAACTAACACAGACCCAACATGACACTTGTGATGCTTATTAGGAAAGAGGAAACAACAAGTCTTCCACTTTCCAACACATACAAAGGAAACTATTAATTCGATAGAAGTGACTAATTCTAGTTACACAGGTGAATATCACCAAATATAATCTTGGTAACCAAACGACTCTAAATCGGAGTCTCTTCCTGCTAATTCGAATCCTATAATGTCAGTTAAAAGAACCTAAAGAGCTCACGGCACGTGGGCATAAGAAAAACGCGAGAGACATTAATCATTTATGTCTAATGAATCATTACCACACAAAACTTTATCGATAGTTCTCGGGTTATCAGTGTTGGTCTCTGGCAAACGAAGGAGCTTTCTTTATGAATTGTGTAAAAGAAATTAAGACGGTAAACAAAAGGACAAAAGGAAAAGATTATTTGTACAAAGACCAACACACGAATTTTGTAGATAGAGCTAAAGTGCTCAGGCACACGCAAAAGACTATTTTGCTGGAGTAAAACGGAAGCAAAATGGTACAAATACACAAGGTTTTAGTGAAAATAATCTGTCCGGATATTGCGATTAAATCACCCCAAGTTGTAAAGGCCTAATTGGAGAGACTTTGTAATAGCCTATGATCGAAATAACGGCTTTAGAAACTCCAGCTGCTCATAATTTAATGATCGAGTCAAAACTTCTTGACGTGCTGGCAAAAAAACGTACTTTTAAATAATTTATTTTGCTCTAAATATTTCCAGAGACATTTTAAGTGCAACGCTGTGCCACTACTAACCATAGCATCGGGACTAAACAACTTTTTGTCTGGTTATGAAAACACATCGAATCGAATCGAAAAAGAGCGAATTGTTGTGAGGCTTATATTTGTTTATCGCGAGCGACCCATTAAGACTAATAATTTAGCGGCGATAGTTACTGCTTATCTTGTAGTATCTAATCTTTTGTCTATTAGTTTCATCTCATTTACTTCCCCTATATTCAAAAAAAAAATCCCTTAACTACAAAGCACACGGAGTAAGAAACCAATACTTACAGCGTGGAGTTTCCAATATAATCCACAAGCATTGCAAACTGGATCTCCGTTTTGGTTCCTTCGCCAAAGGGTCGTTTGGGTTGTATGGCAATTAGCACAAGAAGTACCGGCTCGGCGGGCGGCCGACTGTTCCAAACATAAAAAAAAAACATTTGATCAGCACAACTAAAGCAATTCAAATAACATTGTGCAAGCAAGCAAGCTAACATGTCTACACCATTTGATCCCCATAAATCTCTCTAAGCTTGAGAAATGAGGTGCGATGGATGAGATGAAAACATCAACTTGTATTTAGACTAATAGATAACACAGGTTGGTCTAAATAAAACGGTCTTGATGGAGCTTTAATTTGCGGGAATCCTTGAGCAAGTTAACCACTTTCGGTGAATTCAATTAAACTCTTAACCCAATAACCAAAGTAGGTTCAATTGTTTTATTTTCCAGGGTGTGTACTTTTTTTTCAATAGCGTGTTGTCAGGATTTCTAATAACATTCAACAGATAATGTTCAAAATGCCTGTAGAGAATCTTGAAGCTTCAAGTCGCTCTGTCAACACTCGCGCGCGCTATCAACCACCGGGTGTGGTATGATCCAAATCAAGTTTCAGTTCTATATCACATATGATGTCTTTTGTATCTAACTGAGTTAAAAAAACCTAAGCCCATATCATTATCTATGACTTACAAGTCTTCTTTTTGGCTTGATTAGAGGACGGCTTGCACCGTTCATTTTGTGGTATAGGCCACAGGCATTGCACAAGTAATGTCCAGATCCATCTCTTCGCCATAACGGTGTGGAAGTTGCTCCACAATTGATGCACTCCCGTCCATCTGCTGTCGGAAAACATAATAAAACAAGTATAAAAAACTAGCAACGACTCAACTATGACTAGTCCTAAAACCTTAAATTCAATTCTAGACATATTCAGACGATATCTAATGTGTCTAATGTGTGTGCGAGATATGCAAGTGTTCCTGTAATTACTTCTTTTTCGTACACCGTAGCACTATATTAGGCTATTGTTTTGTTAGCGAGGCGAGGATCTCCCTAATGACGAAGTGTTAAAACTGACTACAGTTAGGAAAGAAAGAAAAGGCCAAAAAACTTCCTAGTTCGGAGAGGAAAGTGACCCCCAGGTTTGAATACGCCAAAACCAAATCAAAAAATTTCAAAACCTTGATTGTTATGAATTTACAAACGTTTTTTAAGAAATTTAGATTTTGATTTGGGCATCGTAAGGACAGTAAAAAGCAGTCGCAGAAAAAGTCAAAATTTGACAAAGAAGCCGTTCAAAGAAAACGAAATGACTTGGGTACAAGTCAAAATGTTCAGTTAAGATCACTAAAAAAATCATTCCGAAACAAAAGTTATGCCAATTTAAACTTTATAAGAAAACTGTTTCTGCAATAATGAAGGCGAAACAGTGATAATTGAATAAAGGAAATGATCTTTTTATAGAAATTTTATTCGTATTCACTGGGGCTCGCATTCCACTAACCTGAATTTGAACGGCTCTTGGTTCTCGTTCGAGTTAAGTTTCTATTAGCCATTATTCCCGGTAACCCCGGCCCAAAAGAAGGCATATTAAGGTCCGAACCAAAGTATTGTGGAAGAGCTTGAGGATAACCTGGAAACGATGGAACGTCGGCCCGTAGTGGAGTCCCGTACTGAAGTCCCTTGAGTCTCTTGTCATCACTCCCGTAACTGAAGAAATCACTGGATAGCGTACCTCCTTCTAGGCTTGTTTCTTTCGGTGGTGTTGGAGGAAACGAGAAGAGATGGCTGCTGGAGTGAGAGCCAGAAGTAGCCGATGATCCACTGACGGACATAGGGTTTGGACGATGACTCTGCTGGAAAGGAGGACACCAAACAGAA
Source organism: Anthopleura xanthogrammica (assembly GCA_964019055.1). Classification (NCBI taxonomy): domain Eukaryota; kingdom Metazoa; phylum Cnidaria; class Anthozoa; order Actiniaria; family Actiniidae; genus Anthopleura; species Anthopleura xanthogrammica. The sequence goes on from OZ025213.1 coordinate 2,429,880, forward strand.
GCTGGATTTGGTGTCGCGCAGTGTAGTGGAGAAGGCTTACTTTCTATCCACTGAATTGGAGTGTGGAAATGTGGCCGGCAAACTTGACTGCTCGGCACTCGCGCAGTTGGTAGAAATACTCTGCTACAACTGCCTGGTGTGCTGGGTTGGTTTTGTGGATCTTGGAAAGCTGTTGGTCCGTGTGCCGCCATTTGGTGGCACATAGAAGGTCTGTAAGACCGAGGACCAGAAGCGTACGACCAATTAGCTGCGTTACCCGAACCGTCGAGATGATGGAAAAATACATCAACCTCGTCAGGAGGCAACAGTTGTGTAGGTTCGACAATATTTATGCTTCCACTAGCACAATTTGCTGACTGTCCTCTTTCGCTGTTTGAAGATCCGTGGGGACTTTCGTGTTGTCCGTTAACGATAGGATGAATCCAACGATGCTCGGAATTAACTGTTTCCATTGGAACTATTGGTAGGCACGGTAAACCTAAAGTGAGTAAAACAGAGAGAGTGTTCAGTGTTTGTGAAGCCTTTGGACAGTGGCGTATTTAAGAGCTGATGCAGCTGTTAACAATAACTGCTAAATAATAGTTGAAAGGAATTTAATTGTAGCGTAAATTATTCTCAATGGGAATTTCAGGGTAGGCTGCAAGACGTCAGGGAACAACATACATTATAGAACGGAAGTCCCCATTCATGGCTCAACATGCAAAATGAAGTTCCGTAGTTTATCAGATAACTATCCTTGACAAATCTACAAGACACATTCAAAGAGATATGAATTTCTTCAGGGCTCCTAAGACATTAAAAGGAGATCTCCGTGAGGCAGGAGTGATAGCGCTGAGATAAGAGATTCGCATATGTAAAAACACTATAAAACTTATACACAAGGTAGGCCTTATCGCGATTCAACTATGCCCGTCTTAGTCATACTACACAAAGGTTACCAAGGAAAAAAAGAAGAAATAAACGATTCTCAAAAATTATCCATTTCACACCTAGAATAGACTCCTTGTCTCTGGTAATGACGAGTAGTCTTCGTTGTTTTCAACGCGAACACCGCGACGATCCCTGGCGTAAACTTAGTTATAGTGGGATAAGTCCCACTCAGCGCAAGTCTAAGAGTGGTGTCTGGTTATGTTCAAACACTATTTGAAAGGTTTGGTAAGCCAAGCTAGCCAAAGTTTTCGTTCCCGCTAGGTCGGCGCCAGCCTGCCTGTTAAGGCGCGACAGGTCAATGAATCAACCAATCAGCGCTCGAGTATTTTGACATTACGTTTTACTTGTCACTTTCATTAAATGCTTCATTGGTGGATAAATCGAACAATCAATTCGGTCGCCAGAATGAGATGTCAATCACGCAGTTGGGAGCCATATTTACCGATATTTTCTCACGTCAAAGATACAAGTAACATCTCCTATGCACGTGATTGCTCGACGCGGTATGTCCAGCACGGTTCTCGAAAAACTCGGTGATCCTAGAGCTCGTCATCATGCTGTTCCCTGATCCATCCCAGAACAGAGCATTAACTATTTCAACCGTTTCCCAATTTAAAAAGGAGGCGAAAGGTCCATTAGTTATCAAACACAGATCAACCTTTTTGACTTAGAGCGATTGTATTTTGTTATCATTATACAATTTTTAGACGTGATAATCAACTCGCGTTTGACCAGCTATTTACTAACTTAAGGATTTTGACAGTACTCAGTGGATGATCTTCACGGCACTTGAGCGAAAACAATATATTGTGTTTCTTTGACAACCATAAGCACTGTCTATTTACTTTTCTCACTACCGCTCCATGGAAGCATCGCGCCGGCTTTCTCCGAGAAACAACCGTTAAACTAGAATCAATTTATACTAATACAATATAGTTTTACTGGATTTTCTTTCCATGTAAAGTTCGACAGGTGGAACGTGACCAAACGATGGACCGAGATAACCTCGATAAGCCCATGCACGCACTTTCAACTGCATATTTTAGTTAATCTTCCTAATGGCTGCAGAGAAAAACACATTTAGCTCCAAAAGAAAAATTCCAAAACTCTTTGAAGAATTTCGACACTCGTTGGTCATTGTTTGGTTCGTGTTGCCGCGCGTGGGCTCGAGTTTACACCAGAAGCCTCTGACGTTGATCAAGAGTATGACAAGAATACGCTGTTATCTGACTCTCGAGTATTCGACCCGATAACTAATTTGCGTAACTGCATTTTTTTCCGTAGACACTTCGACGCGATCATGACAACCTGTTTAAACTAGATTGCGAGATGGGAGCAGCTCGAAGTTTTGAAGATCAAGAACTGCGGTGACTGCCCGATGCGGTGGAAATGAAGTTAAGAGCACGGAAGAGCCGATGGTGATGCTTTAAAACTAAGTAATAAAACTAAAGAAAAATATTGATTCTTATTTGATCGTGATGAAGCAAAAAGTCCATAAACAAGCAATAAAGGTAATCGGTCTAATCACCATGATTACATTTACAGAGCACAAAGAGAACCAGATAAGGGTAAATCGATCGCCTAATTTACACTTTAACACAAGATCGCCAATGACAGTCAGACAAAACCGTGAATCGCTTCAAATAGAATGAGTTCTACCTATGTCTACGGCTCCTGAGGGCTTCTTCTGTTAGTTGTATAGCTCTGAGTCTTGAGCAGGCGGGGTGCTTCATTAAAATACGTACCCAGCTGTAACAGTGTAATTACAACATGAAGCACACTAGTGTTTTCCTTGTATGACCCGGTCAAAGCCCACGTGTCCAAAAAATTACAGATATTATCGCACGCCCCTCGCGATTCTCAAACGATTCCTACAAGTTATGAAACAAATTCGTGACCAAATTCATGCCTCTGAAGTTTCTTTTTCCCAATCTAAAAGTTATTCTGTTTTTATGAGGAGTTCAGTTTGATTAATTCACTTATCGATTCTTCTCGAGATTTATCGTAACTTGATTATCCTAAAGTAAGAGGTCATGAATCTTTAACTACGATGACTAAACGTATGAAGAAACAAATTAAGATAGAAGTTTGCAAAGAGCGAATCGAGCGACTCTCAGACAGGAGGGAGTCAGTCCATTTAAACTCAAACAAATAAAATAATAATCCTTTGTACAAAAGTTTGAATTGCGAAGTCAGTGGTCTACCCCCTATGGTGAGCTTAGACTTTCTGTACAAGACCTGCTTAAAAGAACGGTTAATTACGCAAAAGGGTCTCTAAAGTTGAGAATAAAAGTTCTCTCCTTATGAACAATTCAAACACAAACATTTTCATGGTCGAGGTTCAGCGAACAAGTGGTTGGTAATTAAGTAAAATCGCCTCGGATGCTACACGTTTTTTTTATGTTGGTACTTGGTAAGACTTAGTACTAAAGTGCCAAATAAGATTAGACGCCTTGGCTTGACCATCGGAATCAAGTCTTTTAGCTTTTATCCAGAAATAAAACCGCCACATCATGTATATTTGATCAGGAATCTTTAAAGTCACTTAGACCTTAAAAGAAGTTGTAATTGAATTAATGAAAGAAAAAAATACAATGTAACTATATTTACCAGTGCGTCGAATAGCTGCTTCGTGTAAGAATATGGGGCACAGATTGCCAAGAATGCAACAGTCTCTGCCACCGCAAGCTGACGTCATTTCGAGAACGAAGGACTGTGGTGTTTAGCTTGCGTTGATGGTAGAGAGTTATACGAAAGTCCTGGTTAAGGCACCAAGCCGTGCAAAGACCCGTTCTCTAGCAATCGAAGCGATCAACTAACTATATCTTACTTACACATGGAGACTAAATCCCCAATAACACATATGCAAGGTTTTCTGAGCGAGATAACTCCGGAGAGGAAGGGGTTATCAGTAAGATACTTCGATTCAGGAGACTTTGTGTACACGTTCGCGATGAAATCTCCCAATGTAATCGCTGTGATAGCAGATTGAGCTATTGCTATTAAAACACAAGACTGTTTATACCAATCTATTGTATAGTTGTTTTGAGAAATTAATATCAATGGCAGTTTATTTTCAACTCTACCGCCCACCAAACACAAGCAATCGTCAAGAGTTCAGGATCAATTTCGGCGTCAGAACTTCTACGGCGAAATATTTCTGACTTGTGAACGCGAGCGATAATTTGCAAAGTTCTCAAACAGGAAACCGCCAAAGCTTTGATCTGATATCAAGGGTATATCTAACTCAAATATACGGTCTCAAGGAACATTTTAAAGATCGCCATCGCTTGTACAAGGCTCTCCTTGCGTCAAACTGTCTAACGTGATTCAACAATAGGGTTTGCTTTACTAGACTGATACATAGATAACCTGACTAGTATCCCGATAAACGCCAAATACATACAAAGATCAAGTTCATATTTTGATTACAAAAACTAACTCTAAACTTCCTGAGTTCTTCACGGCTTAGTAATTACAGTGCTAAAAGAAAACACTTTGTTTGGGTTTCACTCTCAAAACAAAGAAACACCTCTAAGGTGTAAATATCACCAAACTAAGGATGAGTATCGGCCTAGATATCACGCTCTTCAAAAGATTGTTATCTTAAGCGAAAAGCGGCCAGGGAAAAACTCAATGGTTTATATCTGTCAAGTTGCATCTAAAAAACCTACTCTGCAAGGAGAAATAATTCCCATATGAGAGTACTTTCTCGGCGGTAGGTAACAGTCTCATCGTTGGAGGCCCATTTGACGCCTTTATCCATTTAGTGCTTGTGTCTAACTGTTAGTTTGACAAAAACCAGTTACTAGCTCTTCTTACTGAAATACCACAGAGATTTCGAAAGAATTACTAGAGTCTACGCTGATATACTAGTTTATAAGTCGATATTTATTAACTTCTTGCACTTAGAGAGACAATAGAACCGCTAATACCAGAATAGGATTCCAGCCTTCATGACAAGTCAAATTGATGAGAGTTTTCATCTCCGTTTGTGGATCGGGTTAAGGCAAATCATTTTGGCCTGTCTGACGGTGCCAGCGGATGCTTAACAGGGTTAAACGGTTGGTCACTGGGTATTTTGCTAAACCGTCTGCTTTTTGTTAGAGAGAGTCATTAAGACTGATGAAATGTAACAAAAATGTCCTACAAGAGGTTTGAGTTACAGGAAAACCATTAAAGCCAAACTAGAAAAAGAACGGTGCATAACAAAAAGGTTTCTTAATCCTAGCCAGGATATTCCGCTCGGGAGAGACTCGGCTATTTAAAGATTAGTAAATATTTAGGATCAACCGCAATAATTTCATCTTTATTGTTAAGAACTTTGCTCATCTGGTTCGCATTTCTTAAAACTTACGGAAGGACATAATCCAAGGAATACTGCGATGTTCTCTCATTAGCGGTGAACACCTGAAACAACATTGCAAAGAATACCGATAACGACGCTCATCCAGAACCGCTCGCTATATCTCTCACTAAATGGATTTTTTTACTCTTAAGAACATCTAATTATGTCTTTCATTCTTCGCTCACTTAATCGCCTTGACTGACGAGCTCAAGAGTTAGAAACACCAGCCTGCGGTTACCGTGTAATGTACTTAGAGAAACCCGCGTAAACTACTTTGCGAAAATACAAAAATTTGTACATTCTATTTGTACGGAAGTACAATACATGATTTAGTAATTAAGGCCAAACTTCTGGCTCCCGAAACCTCAGAAATGCGGTCCTTTTTTGTTAATAGGCAGAAATAAAGCGAATATCATAAGCTTTTCTCAAATTAGTATTTATAAGAACTTAGGAAATACCTTTGGTAGACGACAGACTGTTTAGCATGACAATGAAGTAGAATTTCTAAGTCTTCTCGAATAACCAAATGCCGATAGGACAACTGAAGTAGACTCGGATCAATGAGAATATCCACAAAGATCTGTTTGTAAATACCATAAAACTCAAAAAATTAAAAAATAATTCCTAAATTTGCTGTACAATTGAGGACAATATTGATAGCATCTTTGGCTGTTTCACTCACTTAGTTTTTTTATGACAAGAACGCTCAAAAATCAAGGATGTTAATAAAGAACCCCACTCGCTTCAAGATAAGATGCGAGTCAAGTCAAACAACCTCTTTTATTGTCAAACCTTTCTTATCAGTTTTGTCAATTCCAGTCTTCCAAAACTTATTATTTTTCGGCTTCTAGCATAATGATTCCGGTATCGAAGTTCCTGCGAACTGAGATTGTGTAACTAACAATTTTTTTCTACAGGAGCTCGAGACCAAAGTTAGACTATAAGCATCAGTGCTGACTTCAAAAGACAATTTCTGAGTTCTTTTATCGATATGATTTTGATTAAGGAGAATTTTTGATTTTAACTTTGTTGAAATTAACTTTCAAAGATTGAAGAATTTAATTAAGCTTTCTTGTTGTTTCAGATGAAGTTGGAGATTGGATGTGTTCAAGTCAAAGATAGCGTAGCAGATAAAACATCAAGCCCTCAGAGAAACACTAAATAAAATAAGCTTAACAGAACAATTGTTCTAAGTTCTCACTACAGCACGAATCAATCTATAAAAAGGAAATAATTCATCGCCAACTGACAAGATAATATATGAAGATTAATGTACTTTTGGTAAAGGAACGCGCTTTGAAGTGGACACGGGTGATGTAAAGCTGAGCTAAAAATCGTTTACTTTGCTCTTGACTGAAAGAGCTTCGTTTTTCAAAAGAATATATCGATCACGTTCCCAGCACGACAGTAAAATATCTGCTACCTTTTTCTATTCTTTATAAAGTAGGATCTCCCACAGATGAGCAAATAAAAGGTAAAAAATTGGAAGAATTTTGAGAGGGAAAAATCAAGCTGACTCGCGCTTGTTAACGGATTTTTAGCAACACAAAAACTACTGAGCGAGAAAGAACGAGTTTTTATTTTCGGAAATTTGTTTAAGTTTAAATAAAGGTGTATACGTTTAACGGTATCTTTCTTTGTTCTAAAACAGTGTTTGCACGCCTAAGGGGATTTTAGAGAACGGTCCTCAAACCTAACATGCTTATTATTAATAGCCTCATTTCCCAGAAAATGCATTATGTGAAGCACCGAGTTACTTAGGAAGACGTTGATGTACAAATTAATTTTTTTCGGAAAGACAAGGTCGTGCTTGAAGCATTAAAATCGGTTACAGATGAGTTGGCAAGCCTCTTGACTACTAACACAGCTAGACGATTAGACGCTCGTGTGCTCAAACACCGGCAAACAACACGTAGAAATCTGGAGTCTTTATCTGTTATTTTCACTATCAATACTCGCTCTAGTGACCTGAAACTCTTTCTTTCTTCCTTTTTATTGTTGTCCATGAATACAAGCAGGCTAATAAACGTGGTACGCCAACTCAGTAGCTAGTTACCACCGCACTTGCTGGCGACTAAATACTCGTGCGTAGGGATAGAGATGAGTTTCTGGTGAACTGAATTCAATTTAGACAACCTCAACAGTAAATCCATCAACCACTACCCCTCCTGCTCGAGTATTAAGGCGAGTGGGTCATTTTATTTTATTTCATAAGAAATTCTTGGAAGGTCAGGTTGGCGACGAACAGTCGGCTGGCGGTACCTTTGTTATACTTGACAAGCGCGATGATGTAGCGAAGCTTGCACCCTCACTCCCGCAGCTTTCCATTGCAAGACAATATATTTACTTAGCAATAAAAATTAAACAAGACCAGTAAAGAAAAGCAAAGACGGGTTGACTAGTGGTCTAGATGCTCTTAGTTAACTCGATGAGATCCCGATCGTGGACCGGAAATACCTTGGACTTAAATCTGAGGACCTGATCCAGAGCTCTGGCAAGGTTTTAATAGAGCTTAAGGGACCCAAAGTCGAGTCCCCTCTAGTACTTATCAATCAATGTATCTAAAATCGATAATTGCATAATTATCACATTTCTGGATCTAAGCTTGATACAAGATGATACGATGATTGTACCTACCGGGATAGCGACCCGATGCCTAAGCAGGCAACACAGAAGACAAATTCACCTCTCTCTATCTCGTTTTGAGCGTTAGAACCCGCCTTTTACTCCCAAGGCCACATACAGCAATGTGGTGGTTTGCACCCCAGAATTTATTCCTAAATAGAATGCTAAATAATTCATTATTTGTCGTCTATTTTCAATAGCTTTCACCTTTTCATTCAGTGATTTTCTATTAATAATTGTTTGCTCTATCAGTGTTTGGAGGTAAATATTTCACACTCTTTGATCACTTTAAAACGGAAACAATTGCGTAAAGTGTGAAAATTTTCCAACTTATTCTGGAAGTGCGAATTTTTTAGGAAAAGACATTGGCAAACTGTAAACTATTGTTCTCTTATTGAAAGGTTTTAGCGGGGATATTAATTTTTGATAACTATGGTTATCCTGCCCTATTTCGCTCTAATTGAGTCAGAGTAAACCTACTTTGGTAATATTGTAAAGATGTATGAGTTGCTGTCAGATGGTGGCGAGTTTTATCTGTGAGGACAGCACCACAGACGGATCTAGCTCTAAAAAGTTATATCCCTCTGATAATGGCGTACAACCATGCGTATCTAGAACTACTTGTAATTGGTGATTATCCAACCAAAAAATATTATTCTGTCTCCTTCATGCCTACGACTAGCGGAGCCTCAAATTCGCCATCCAAATATGCACCTTGAAACGAGTGACATGAAATTTGCCTCAACGCGACCACTAAAACCCTCAACAATTAGACGAGCGGTTTGCGAAAATTAAGGCGAGTGCATCTGCAAGTATTAGTGATATGAGTAAGAGCTGTCTTCGGGCTTGTAATGAAAAAATACTCGTAATTTTACAAATGGAGGTTGCTTTGTCCAGTGCGTGACAGTCCATACATAAATGATGAAGGCAGCCATGATGGTCTAACACAGTTGTAATGGTTCTATAATAGGCTTTCCACAAACATACAAGCAGCTGTAGATCATGCCACGAGTCATTCACTCCATTCAACCATTTTACTACGAGCGCGATTTCGTACGCTGTTTGTGCTGCTACGCCGAATTCTGTTATGACCAAAATGACAGCCTAAACACACGTTAAATAATCCTGTGACTTGTGATTACCAAACAAACACGATTGTCGGAACTGAGATATTGGATTATCAAAATCACTTAACGATAACGTGGACAGATTCAATAAAATTCGGGGGAGCGATGTATAGGTATTTACGAAATTGTCTTGTTGTTTCTTGGCCAGAACACTGTGATATCGAGATAAACCTATCAAACCCCTGGTGTGTCGAATACTGATACACCAATTTTCCTTGATGTGGATGATTAAAGTGGAGTCAAAATGCATCTTTTTGTGCTACGGCTCGAGAAGCCGCGTAAATTCATTTTGTTATGAGAATAAAGGCACTAAAAGGAGATGAAATGTAACAGCTAAGAACTACTAGAGGCATGTGCTGACTGCCACTCATCTAACACACTCTGAGTACACTCACTTGCATTTGACTTTTCATCAAGGGCAAGTAACAGTGAACCTGCTGTCAAAAGTACAACTAGTGGAGAATTCTACAGAATACCAACTCACCTTACAGAATAAGAAAGCTACCAGAGAGGACAGAGCAGAAGGAACAGTGAATAATTCACTAGTAGGTTGTGTTTAAGTGTGAAGGCTAGAGTTACATGCTATTTATAAGATTTTTGTGTTTGGGCGCCGATTTGGCGCCACAAGACTCGGTCTAATTCAGTGCTTTGTCTAAGTCCGGCACATGCTTTGCTATGCCGACTACCAGGCACGCAAGATGTAGCTGAAATTTTCGCTTATAGCACAGATTTTTTCCCAATCTTGGTCCCCAAAGGCTAGTCTCTAGGAAAGTGGACAAAATGGACCACAGTCTTAATGCTATGCACTTCCATTCATGGCAAACTCACTCACGGATAGCGAGAGAACCTTGGCGCCGGGTTCTTGTGTTGAGCCGAAAATGGAATTTTGATCAAAATCCAAGGTCCATGTGAAGAAATCTGTGAACAAGCAACGTTTCTCGACTGGGTGCGAATGAGTTGCAAAAATCGTCGTACGTGTAAAAAGAAACACTTACTTGAACACTCATTGGCAGCTACACGTAAAAAACACTCGCAAAGACCTTTGTTGACCTGTCATTCATCGGAAATCGAAAATGTTGCCGATGACATGGAGTAAGCCGTACACGCAACCATAACCAAACCATATTCTTCAAGTCAAGCATCCCTCAAAACCAGAGATATTTAGATTTTTCTAACCAAATATGACCAGTCCTAAACGACTTCATCCGTCCTTCTATTTATGTCCTTCCGGTCAACGAAAAAAAATCAAATTAAGAGTATTTAATCGTTGTAGGGTCTAATGGTTTTCCAACGAACTCTTAGAACTCCCAAAAGTTTTTTCTCTTGGCCCAAAGACCGAAATATTAAATTAAGTGTCAAAATCATAATTCAATTTTACCCTTTTTGTGTAGGGTTATTATCAGTTTTGGGGATACCAATTAGCTAAACAGTGGAAAATAAATTGTATTTGGAGGAAAATTCGTCTCTTATCAATTTGACCATCAATGGCCTACCAACCCCGAAGTTTGATCAAAGAACAAGTGAATCAGATTTCAAAAACCATTTCACTCGAGATGTGAACGTCGAGAAATCAAAGTAGGCACGAGGAGATTAAGGTCCAAAAACCCATGAAACACTGAATCGAGAGATTGAATTGTTTGATCTTCATTACTTTTACTACTTTTCTGTGCATCTGTCCTCTCCAGAACCATTTTCCCTAAGTGTTCAAAATTACGTTCAAATATGGACCTGTGGTCTAAATTGAAAATAACAGAGTTCTATTATAATTGCTCTCCCAAAAAAGTAGAAAATACCAAATTAATAAGATAATACTAATTTCGCAAACATTTTGTTTACATAATCAAAGTAAGACATGTTTCTGACATCTGGGAGTCGGAACAACGCATCGTACTTTATATAGTCCCCAGGTATAACGACACTCACGTAATGAGATCCTTCTCTTTTGACATTGATATGTAATAGATTGAAAATTGTTCGAATTACAATTCTAATAATCGAGACTACAGACGCCATTAAGAAATTTTGTGCATTTAATTTCATACCAGCCTACTCACTCCACGATCAGGCGGGGTTTCCTTGACAGGATCACACACCTAGAACGTTCCTTCACTGAAAACTCGCGCTAATTTCGGAAGACGTAATAAACTGTCGTCGTGGATGTCAAAATACGATCATCTGTAGTATACCACAAAACAACCTCTCTCCTCAGGGAGACCCTGATGGTTTTGGAGCAATTATTTGAAGCATATTTTACGAGGTTTTAGATCTTTCCAATTAAGAATAAGAACGTAGATCATTTAACGTGGTTTTTTAAGCTTTCAAGAATATTTTCTTTTAATATTAAGTAAGTTTAAGACTTTTGTTTTGCTTTTTTATAGATTATTGATCTTTAAATAGAAAAGAATAGTCTTAAAAGTATGTGGTTTGAGTTTACTAGTCGGTTGTAAGCACGTCTGATAAAATTGAAAAACCAGGAGATCCTAGAGTTTTCACGAAAATTTCTCAACCTTAAAAGTCTACTTAAACTATCAACGTAGAAGGAAAAAAAGAGTTAATTTAGAGAGAAAAAAGTATTGAAAAAATGTATTGTTAAATTATTGTCTGGAATCTTCAACGTGAGAATTTTTTAAGAAGTCACTTTAGGAATAAAATCACCGAGAATAACAAATAAGTAAGATCCAAAAAACCATGTATGTACCACACAATGACAGCCCTTGATTAAGTCAATCTCAGTTTCATTGGATTTACACATGATTTGATGTTCTCCTAAGATAGGATATGTTATTCCTTCTTCAAGATAAAGTTCGCTCTTTGAATCAACTGCTTGTTAAACTGCCGTATGAAAACCAAGTATAAGGTTGTTATTGTGCTCATAAAATAACAAGGACCACTATTCGAACCCCCTTAAGCCTTTATCTCTGATAAAACCTATTGATATTTCAGCTTCGATTTCATAATATAAGTTGGGAATCTCACCTCAAGATTGATTACAAAGTTTTTCCAAAAAAATTAGGTCGATTTGGAAGTTTTGTTTTTGTAGGTTTGTGCTTTTGGTTCAAGTGCTTCGTGACTCCAACAAAGTCTTGCGCATCGAGAATGTCAAAACTAAACACGTCCTTACATCAATATCAGAAATCACAAAAAAAAATTTCTCATGCATAAAAATAAGAGAAATTCTTTGTTAAGTTATAATTTAAGAGACCAACAGATAAAACTGAGATTAAAGGCTATAAACACAGAAAAATGGATAAAGGTTTGATGCTTACTTGAATTGCGAGTTGTTTGATATCTTCGTTCCGTCTTGTGGGATGTAGCTTCGCGAACTGAATTCCACCCGCAGTTGGTTGGCCTTAAATCATGAGAATCGATTAACTCCAATAAATTGATTCATTTTAGAGTTACTTATAACGCAAATTAACCAAATTAAAATAGAGCTCATTAGTATGCATGGGCATCGTCTGTTTATTGGGAGATGAACAGAAGAATTGGGCCAACGAAAGCTCATCACGTGATATTTGAGCAAGCAGATGGCTCACAGCGGTCGTAATACTTAGCCTTTTTGAAGGGTCCACAGAAACGCAATAATGAACAAAAAATTAATAAAAGTTTAGAGAGAAAAAAGGACAAAACGATAGAAATGTAATAACGAGGTGATTCTAAATAGAAATCCATCGAAGTTTCAAGAAAAACTCACTCGAAATTTCATCCAATCCACTTCGAAAAGCTTTTAATTCTTAATTTCCCAAGAAGTTTGCTTCTAAGTTAGGATCTCGGGATAACAAATAAATGAAAGTTGGACTTTTGTCGAGTCTTATCTCTACAGAAGAACTGGCCGGAAAGAACTTTGACTGAAAGGCATTTTTCATCTACAATCGAATTCGAAAAGATAAAATGGTATTTTCTATTTACCGGCTCTATGCAGCAAATTATTTTAAGCCAGTTTTTTTTTTCAGTTTTCTTCGTTTTCTTTAAGAGATAAGATGGAGATAAAAAAGCATATTTTATAATGTCTTCACATGTTGGATAGTAATGAGAATGATATATGCCCTAGTCTGGCTTGTTGCAATAGCCCAACTACGTATGTCAGTAAGGATGAAGTCGATTCCCAATAACAGTCATTCTAAGCCATTTATGATTTGTATATAATTGCCAGCCAGACTTTTTATGTTCCTTAAACATCCCATTGGCTTAAAAAAGACCGAAAACTAAAACTAAAATATCCAATGAACTCGTTATTCTCCGCCCCGTTAGCTCTAAGTTCATTTATTGTTTTCTGGCCGAGTTACTGTTTTTCCTCATCCATTAGTGGCGATATATTAGGCAAGCAGTGCATGACTTGAAAGTTTATGGAATCGGACGAGATTTGTAATCTGTTAATCGGTAAACTGAAAATGGCAAGTTAAAGTCTTGTATATCTATCTGGCTGATATCAGTAAAGCAATATTATAATAGCATTTTCAGGTGATAGAAAAGCTATTGGAGGTTTAAAAATGTGTGAAAAATGGAAGAGAGGAAGTGATAGGATTCCTGACTAATAATAACAACAGCAAAACGAAACGGTAAGAATAAGCGAATGAGAAGAAAATACTTTTGCATTTTTATTGTCATCAATCCCGAGTTCTGACCCTGCATCATCTCAGTTTACTCCAAATATTTATTCAATGCCTTCGTGTATTATTACCACTGCGCAATTTTGACTTCAAATCCACAATCATAACGGAAAAGAGGGGCAAGTTTTTTTTCGGATAAAACTACTGAACGCTACCAGAAAAACTGATTCAAAAAAGATCTTCACAAATACATACGCGCAATCCTCTAAGACAAATTCATGTCAATATTTTAAAATCGCACGAATTTTGCTAAACATTTGTCTTGATTGTGAAGGTGTAAATAGAAGAGACGCTGCTCTTTTTCAGCGCTTCAAGACACGCTTTCGCTGACAAGCTCATAGACCCGCTAAATGAGGAAGAAATGCGAGTGTAGTCGGAAAGAAATACGTTGGATCTGGAATATCTTCATTATCATGTTATGGTTAACGCTGAAAAGTGTTGAAATCTAATCCTGACAGAATGAGATCAATAGCTCGAATCTCAGTACTGATAATACGCAATTGAAGTCGCAGACGAAAAAGGGATAAGTTTGTGCTTTTACCTTGCAGAATTTGAGCAGCAGAATATTAGTGATCTTACAAGACAACTGCCGAAGCGAATGTGGTTATTTTTGAGCATCAACCTTCGAGGGTTTTGTGAAAAAATAGTCTTGGACTACGTTGAAATATTTATGTTTTCAAAGGAATCATAATTTATTTCTAATGATGTTACATCAAGTCATTTTAGGACCGTTTGTATTCAAGACAATGTCGACGAGTTAAATTCCAATCCAGCCATTTTAGGGAATTTTTTTCTCGCAGTTGAAAAATATCAAATGAACAAAAACATCTGTTCTAGATCCTCAAACCATGTATAAAACATAATAAAAAAACAGATTCAACCTGTGTTCAAAACATAAAAAATCCCAATCGAATCATTATCACACACAATGAAACTGTACAGATAAAGGTGCCGAACAAGACGAATACCTTATGACCTTAACTTTCTCCCCTCAAAAAAAGAGCACATCCTAATTAGTTAATTTTCTTATTATTATTTCGTTAAATTTGTAATAAAGAGCATTGTTATTCTTATTACCTTTTTTCGATTCTTTTAGACGTGGTTTGCCGCGGTAGTTCTTGGTATAGTAGTACTTACTTTAGTTCACCGCACACTCTTTAAACTTCACTTCACTTCAGCTCTTGGCTGATCTCAAAAACTCGACACCGCTTTATTTAAGGCCTGTGACACCATAGTGATTCTGATTTGTTTATTGTAACAGGGTGCGGTTATGTACTATTATATAGTATTATTATTATCTCAGTATACTTGTACTCATCTCAAAATCTCCTATCGCCAAGATTTTTGGAGAAAGAAAGAATATGAGTAAGTGAAAATATTTCCCATATACTTTTTTGTTTTCCTTTTTTTTCGCTTTTAGTGTGCCGGAGATATTAATTGAGCCTTGTCCCAGCCGAAATGGACACTCATTTTCTTCCCACGAAATTGGAACTGATAAGATCGAACTTGCATTAATTTTGATGAAGGAAACGTATTCCCAATACACTGCCGATGCCACAGATTCTTCACTAGATACGAGGTCTGTTGTGACGGTTTGGAAAAGGGGTTTCGTAAACAATTCGGCAAGCAAACTTGACTTCCGGAAATAAGTCCCGTATTGAAGTTTTGAAGCGCCTTCAACTGTAGTTTGGGTGCTCTTTGCGCTATCACTTCATCAGTACTATCTCTTATCTCTGTGGGAGATGGAGTTCATCTTGAAAAAATTGAAGGTTTGAAGAAAGTAATATCTCAAATTTCCTGTATTTATTTTGCTTTTCCGCGCTTTTAGAGTTAAAAACTTTAGGACTGAACAATGGCATTGCCTTGACCTAAACTGACTAAGAGAACATTGCTTTTTTCAGTTCGTAATACCGTTACAAAAATCTTCTTTAATTTTACTCTTTGGTCGACATAAACTTTCTTTAAGACAAACAAGGAGAATTCCCAAAACACGCAACCACTAAAAGATTGATGAAATTAGTTTTTTTCGCGTGGATTTGTTTAGCAACAACAACAGAACAGACGAAAAACTCCCAGACAATTTAGAAAAACAGTTATCGAGTTTTATGATGTTTTTTTTGATGGTTAGAAAGACAGCTGATGTTGATAGTCGTTCTATCTTTGCTTCTGCCAGCAGAGCTGCGTCTACCACATCAATATTCACACCTCGGGGATCATAGATCTTTTCTGATATGAGTAATGCTTTTCAAGAACAGTTCTTCTTATACGTAAATATTTCATAAATGCACGCCTAGGTATGACATCTTGTTAACATCTTGTGTTACCAAGGTTTCACCTGACCGCTACATTCAATACAACATCAACAGACTCCACTACTTTGAAACTTAAAAAGACGACTCGTTTTTAAATTAATTCTTTCCTCTTCTCTCTCTCTCTCTTTTTCTGAGAATGAATGAGAATATTGTACTCATCAATCATGATAAGTTTGTTAGAAAATATTGCCAATATTATGAATCAAACACGAACAACTTTTCATCAGGCTCAGATCGAGCGATAAGAGATAAAACATCATTTGTTTTTTTCCCTATAGCTAGTTTTTCTACCCTTAGTATTACCACTTTGATTGACATGAACCTTACTTTAAGTCTAGATAACGCGATTGCTCTTTGAGATTGAGAGTCCCCATACATTTAGAAACGGAATGCCTTTTACTTTAGAGTATTTTGGGCACAAAAAGCTGAATTATGCAAAACTGCCCTGATTTTTCTCTCCATTTTTCCGCTACTCCACTGAGTACGAAAACAAAGGTTCACAGAAATTGGCGCCAAAGCTGTGTTCCTCCTGCCCTTTATCTTAATCACTTTTTGAGGCTTCACGTCTTTGATTATAAACTGAGATCATGGAAAGAATAACGGGCAAATTGTCAGTCCTGGTCAGAACTGCGCGTAGCAGTGATTCGATATCTATGATTAGTGGCGATTTCATTGTAGTTATTTTAAAGAGCAAGTCGATCAGGCTAATGGGTTGTACGCATTAGTGACAAATCATGTATGCATATAGATCTTCGAAACACCGGATCCATCTATAAACACTAAAGAATCAACCCGATAAACCACCCTAGATTCACATTTAATAAATATAGAGAAATGGGACATGAAGCTGTCACTAGTCCAAAAGCCAGGAAAAACAGCCGAGTGCATTTTGTAGCCAAAACACGATGACGAAATGTGTCTCTACAATTCCTCCCACGCTCACTTAGACTTTGTTTTCCACGACAAACTCACCAAAATACTAACAATAAAAAAATACAGAAATACGAACATTGAGGGGCCAGAGTTCATTTTTAGTTTCATTGTTATATAAAAAGATTGTTGCTTAAAAACAATTGCGTTTCCTTTATAATTTAACCCGTGTCAGTCAAACTTCAAGTAAAAACGCGAGGGGGTAAAAATTTACTGACCTAGATCGATATTGGTGGGATTTTATTTCCAATTTCTGTTGCATGCTATTGCACGTAACCCTTCAATAAACATTCCCTCAATACTTAAACTATTTGTACTTAAAATTCATTTAAGGGACTAACACGGTCAAGAGCACTGTAAATAGACCATGTTTTGTTATCAGAGTACAGACTGTGAACCAAGGTATTTTTTCTCGCAGAGGTCACTTCATGAGACTAAATCAAAACTGTACTCCATCTTCTTCCAAACACTGACAATGTTGTTGTTATTAATTACTCTAGATATTCCTCTCCCCAAAGAGCAGGATTTCGTTGCTGTAAAGTATTATTCTAACCTAACGACCCCTTAATACAATATTTGCTTTTCTCCGAGTTTTGACCATTTTGTAAGCTGACATACTCTTTGGAAGATGGTCTTTGATCTGGTTTAGACCGACCTTGAAGTAAAACTGTTACAAAAAGATCATTTTGATGGGGACTTGTTTTGTTATCTACAGTTTAAACGTGTTTTCAAAGGGCTCTGGCTATCAGATATAATCTTTTTTTGTCAGTCGAAAATAAAATATATCGCTCTTGTATAATCATATTGCTGTGAGGGCTGATCAAAAGGGGGACCATCTTTATGACATGGTCGTGTTATCACAAAGTCCTGCATTGATTGAAGATCCAGCAATTCAACGTATCGCTAATGCTCTGGGCAGATAACTATAAAATCGTGCTAAGTAACAGTCGAGAAAGTTTGTTGGTTTGTTTGAGTAGCTTTAGTTAATCCTGTTTATTTGTCATCTTATGTTTTCATGTTCGAAGATGAAGGTCATCGGCCATTATTCTGCCAAATCAACAAGAATTGAACGTAATGCCTCGTGAGCTATCTGCGAATCTCACTGATTGATTCTATAGCAAAAACATCGCCCTAACCTTAACATTGACGTTATCAAGCCAATGATTTCTTTTTCCTTTCTTTTTGATATGATTGCCCCGTGAGAACTATTTCCTCTACCCCTAACATTGTTTCAGAATCGCAACTGACAAGAAAAGCTTACTGCGTCATCAGAAGATTGACAGAAAAAGTTGAACCCAGGAATAGCGCAAATCAAAACTATCTTTAAGCAAGTTAGAATTTTCCTACTCGGAATTTTTTCTCTCCGTGTAGTTTTACTTTACTTGCTCGCAAGCGTGAATCGTATTAAGTTGGCTTAAAGTGATAAGGTGTCACTCCAAAGTAAACACTGAGTCAGTCCCGTCGACTCGTTCGGCAAAGATTCATCAAATCAGTAAATGATGGTCGATATGATTGGAGTTCATTCACAGGGCAAGGCTATCTTCATTGTTTACAACCACTGATATGAGCTGATAATCTGACTGAAAATAATTGACTAAACGCATCTTAATCGAATGGCAAAACATGATTCTGGAGCAATTCAAACATCGTGATTGAAACCCGGGAAAAAAATATAAAATCCAGTTCCAAACTCTCATTCAGTTTCACGCATTTTTTGGGACGAATCGAAAAAATTCTTGTTCCCATTCCAAAGGGATGGCCATATCAGAACACAGAGAGGGTATGGCGCAAGGTGTGGCTCGATAAAAAAAATTATCTAACTTACGAAGCACGCACAACTTATGAGAAAGAATTGATTAAGGGTATTCCAGTTTGGGACATCATTGCGATAATTTCAAACGCTAAAGATGCTTCACATTCCAACATGCTGGATAAAAGAAGGAGAAAATTTGGTCGAACAAGGTGTTGATTACCCATTTGTTATATGAAGTTTTGATCTTAAGATTAGAGAAACCACAGCTGGGAAGGGAAAAAAATGAAATTCTGATATAGACTGTCGTGGTTGTCTTCAACATAAGGGCCCGGCTGAAATTCTACGTCAGTGTCCTCAGACAGGCTGTAGTGAGTATCGAGGACCTTAGAAAGTATTTCACTTGATGACTATTATTTGGTACTTGGAATTAAGTTAACCACCGCAATGCATGATACAACTTTAGAACCCAATATTGATCCTCTATTACGATCCATTTTATTAAGCAAAACACAATCTCCAAACTTAATATAAATTTTCAAAACCTCATTTTCTAATCAGATCTCGAGGCCCTCAATGAAAATGTGCATCAAGAGGCATGCCTTACTGCACGAGAGGAATGTGTCTTTGCTTGAAGTAAAGTCTTGGAATTCTCCGCACCTTTCAGCTCTTTCACTACATTGTTAAATGATTGGCCTTCTATTTTTTCAAATAACAAAGTTTTCGCAATTAAGCTGGTTCAAGCGAGGTCTTATCAGCTCATTTCGATCAAATCAAAGTATTTTTACGTCTGATGGTCTGATGTGGGGTCATTCATATCTGCGTCAAGTTTTAGCCGCCGACTATACGGAGTCAGTTGTTTCTAGATCGAAGTGCAGTTAAGAGATTCATCTCCATGGCTCATCTTAGAGTTTAATAGCTAGAACATTAGTTGATATGATATATGATAATCTTACGATTTGCGTGAACACCGATGGCCAATGCTTTTTATGTCTGTGATTTCTAAAACACTTTGGATCCCAAAGTTAATTGTTCTGTTTTTTCTTTCTTTATTTTTCCAAGACGATATAATAATAATAATAATTAGTTTTTTTTTTTTGGCTATTAGCGATAATAAAGATACCAGATTTGACAATCATTAAAGTGCAAAAATATACAGAAAAAGGACGAGAAAAAAAATAGACATTTTTGAAAAAATGTGCTTTATGAAAAAATTCTAATTTTTAATTTTCTGAATTTTTTTATCATCAACTTAATTTTATTTATTTAAACTTATATTTTTCCTAAACCATATTAACTTTTTGCTTTTTTTTTTTGCTTTTCTTCTCTATAAGTTGAATATCTCATATTTAAGCTTGTTTTTTTGGGCGTTGTTTTTTCCCCCCAGAGTTTTTTCACGAGTCTGCTCATCTAAAGGACAATGCCAGTGTATTCTAAAAAACGTACCAAAAACGATAACCTTTTTTATTTATTTTTTATCTGAAATTCCTCAACGAACTGATTGTAACTCTGTAAAATAACATCATGGATACATACATGAGTTAAAGATCAAAATAAAGTTTAAAAATAGTTAAGTGTGATAGCGTACTTTTTGATGGAAATGCAACTCGAAAATCAATGGCAAAATTTCTTGAACATTCGTGACGAAAATCGTACAAAAATATCTCAAAGTTGAATGAGATTGAGCTTGGTCCTTTGTTCTTCTTGTTTAAAAAAAAATAAGACCCAAGATAAGTGGAAGGCAATATTCCAATTTTTAATCAAAGAAAACTCCAGCATTAATCAGGTATTTTATCGCTAGGGTAAAAGTGATACAATGAAGTTACCGCGCGTTTCAAGGTAGAATATCGTTATAGTGTAGTTAACAACCACTCTCTTGTTATTGATCTGTTTTCACTAGGGCTGTTGCTGTGATATCGAAGATTGGAACCCGAATTGAAATTCAACACGTGCATCTTAACATTAGAATAGAACCGAAGAAAAGAACCACTGAAACAAAATGCACGAAAGCGCAGTAGAATAGAAAAAAATTGAAGTATTTTCTAGTGATTTGAAGTAAATAAACCCGATTATTGCGCGCATATCAGAGCACGAAAAAGCGTCAAATCACGCCCAGTTTTTCACTCGCCTTCGTCACGACTAAAAAATATAATCACAGTTCTGATGGCATTTTTTATCATGATCGATATTAGGTGACATATTTAGTCTGATCAAGAGAAGAAGGTGTGTTTGATGTAGGTAAACCAGTCTATAACGATGATGACATCGTAGACGTGATGTTAATATTCAAGGGAGAGGCTGAGAAAAGTAAAATTACGACAAACTATTTCAAAAATCAATTCCGCATTATTAACCGCACTAGTAATATAAATTTCTACTTTATTCTTTAAATAATCGAAATATCATAGTCAAAAACTAAGAAAAAACTTACTTATTAATTTAATTATGTAGCTGTTTAGCCAGTGATTTAAAAAGAAAAACCAAGGTGAAAAACCTGAAAAAATGACCGAAAAAAAAACCTGTAAAAAATCCTAATTCCAATTTTCGGACTGAAATAAAAACAAGATTTGGAAATCAAGTCATATATATTTAAAGACTGTCTTTAGCATTTCATCTTTATCAAGCATATTTTAACCTTCTTTTGTTAAAGCTTATTTGCATTAGTGAGACATAAAAGGGTTTTTTTTTGGGCCTTATCGAACGTGCTGTCTCTAGATGTGCCACTGATAGATCGTTTGGTATTTCATCCGAATTTCGTTACAATTTATCCTATATTTTCTCACAGACCTTGAGACTCAAGAGACAAGAGTTTTGCACGTTTCAACTCTTACATTCTTTCTTTAGCAAGTGTGGAAAAAAAACTTTAAACAATTTCTTTAAAATAAATTAAAAGTTAAAATGTATAAATACAGTTGCTAGATCGAGATCCTAAAACGTTTTTCAGTTTTTTCTCAACGCAGAAAAAAAGTGATTCTTGGATCTTTTGTAATTTGATTATTTTAGCTTCTTTGAAACCTTTTTTAATTGGGAACCCTATGTTAGTACAACGTGGTTAGTTCGACACACCTCCAAAAAGCCTTCTTAATAGGCACACACAAGCCCTCGGGCTCATCTCATAACGTTATCTTTTATTTAAACTATATTTATAGGAATTAAATTGAACTTTTCTTTTGCTTAATGGAGTTTTGAGTTGTTGATATTAATTAAATTTAGAAAAATAGTGCCAGAAAAATAAGGAAAAAGGATGAACTGTTTGTAAGTAGCATTTGTGGGTTAGATGTTAGATGGAGCATGTCGTTCATCAATCGTAGTGTTGAGAAGAATGCGAGGTTTTTTGAGGAGATAGAATAAGAGAAATTGAATGAATTGAGCGTTAACATCTGCACCTCCAAAAAGACCACTAATCATGAACGTGCAAATGGTATTTTCGAACTATTACCCTTTTTGTCAAATTGTCGAGTCTACTTCTCTTTATAACGCCATCACAGGTCACATCTATCCTAGTTTTTTTCAATATGTGTATATATAGATATATAAGAACAATATTTTAGGTTTTTAATTTACTCCTACAACTTGTAAACAACGTTTTCAATTCGTATAAAATGCCAAAGGGTGTACAAAAAAGAAATGGCGAAAGAGGGACATTTTGTGAGATAAGATTATGCTGGAGCTAGGAAATCTCTGGACGGAAGCGCCCAGGCAAGATGTGCATGATAAAAAGCTTCGAATGCAGAGGGCATGATTATGGCCCTGATAGCTTAATGTTCTTTTGAAGGTTAATGTGTAGGCTTTGTCCGAGCTCACTGATCTTTTGTTGGAGTTTCCTTTAGCAAGCAGCTGGAGTGTTTTGACAGTACACTGGCTAAATCAACTTTGAAAGGCAATTGACAGAAGCTAACATCACCAGCACAAAGAATAAAGTAATGAAGATTAGAAATTAATCTATGGCAAATAACACAATCTCCTTACGTGTCGTTCTGATCTGTTTAGAGTTTTAGGTTATATTATTTTTAAGCACTGAGGCTTATTTGATTAACGTTTTCAATCGCTTCTTTGACCGATGCTCAAAGTAGAGCATAGTTCAAAATCTGGCTAGAACCGAGAAAAAGAATTAAAAAAATATATAAATATTTTAAGAGAATTTTTTGTTTCATTTTTGCCATTTTTTCGACTCTTTTGCGAACGGATCTCAATAAAAGGGGTTTTAATTGATTAATCAAAGAATGAGTTTTTGACACATCAAATTTGAGGGCACTAAACACTAAAGTCCTCTTACTCTGCATTACTCGAACAAAGACCGTTCAGACACATCTTTTAAACTTCAAAATTCAACCTTCGTCGATCTTCCAGCTCAAATTACGCAACTTCGTGTACTTTTCATTCTCTTTTTAAACACATCTAGACAGGGGCTCCTAAGGCAGATGTGAACTTTTATTGTTAAAAAAGCTAATTTATCAGTCATACACAATTTCTCTTTTTGAACAGAAATTCAGCCAAGTCAATATTTGTTCAATCTACATCGATTTGAACCTGTTTTGAGTTTTAGTCTACACGTGCCAATAATCCATAAATAGACGGAGCAGCTCATAAATTGTCGTAGGGAATAAGTATACAATGAATAAAAGGCTAACAAATTCATTTAGCGGGCGTTTTAATGTTGGGGCATTTTAATTTTTTTCTCTTTTGAATGAGTGTCTGTGTCTTTGTTGTTTTAAGTAGTTTGACTTTTTGTCTTAAAGTCTCCTTTCTTTCAAACAGCTTTGCTTTGCTTGGCTTTCGATTTAATGTATTTGGACTATGAATGTCACATGAAATTTACCAAGAAAAACAGAGTTTTTCAACTTTAGTTTCTTGTCAAACTTACCACTAACAAAATTAAAAACTATCGTCTAACTTTACTATTCACCAAGTTCGAGGAAAAACTACATTTTCTTAGAAAATAATAGAATAAAAATCTATAGTAAACGAGAAATACAAACTGCTCTTTTTAAAAGCAGTTTTACTTCTGCTTAAGACACCGAAGGTTAATTCTTTTCAGTCGGTGAAAAAACTTCTTCCAAAGTCTATCCGCTATTTCTTGTTTATTTTCAGTAATTCACTTAAGTCATGGGCAGTCTTTTAGAAGCTGTTAATTAAAAGGGACACCGAATCTATTAAAAAAGCCTTTTACATCGACTCAGAATAACTTTTTGTAATTGTCCCAGGCACTCAAGGAACATCCACAAACAATTAACAATGCTCAGGAAAAAACCTCCAATGTTAAATATATTGGACGGTCTTTTTAATAAAGGGCTTAACATAGCACAGACAATCAAAATTCCACTAGAAATTCATTTATAATTTACGTAGTTTTATTTCTGGGAGAGTGTGGGAAAATCTGGTCGTTCAGGTATAGGAGTATTTCATGTCCCCATTGCCATCTTTGGCCCTTATTGTTTTTTAGGGTTCTAATCCTTTAAGTGCCTGCATTAGGGTTTCTGATTTCTCGCGTAAAACATGTAGTTTACGGCGAACAAAGTACTCCTACTTTCTTTGTGATAGTATTTTTTTACATTCAAATTCATTGACTAGTATCTCTATGTTAAATCAAATCATTTTTTCAACCTGGTCTTTTTTCCTCGCCCCTGTAGAGCTGTGGTGGTTCCCCGTCGTGATTAGTAATTGCTAATCACGAAAATCCAATTACTAACTGCAGTTTAGGAAACATTTAAACACTTAATTCTTGCCTCTAGGGGTTTAAGTACACGCTTTCTAAAAAAAACTGCCATGTTCGTCTTACTTAAATATTACACATTTATCACAAGCTTGAGTTCAAAACTTTAAAAGCGAGGTCAACTTTAAAAACCACTAAAAGACCAACTTCATCATTTCTATCATAATTCGGTGGGAGTATTATTACATTTTGATGATAGTTTAATAATATTCGTGCCAGGAATAAGAATAAGTTTGAAATAAATATTGTTGAAGCCCAAAAATGTATATTTGTTTTCGCTTTTGTAAACGTTTTTTAGCTTGTATTTTTTATCTTATTTATGACTTTGAGGACAAGCAAACAAACATGCCGAATAGCCAAGACATACATTAGTAGCAGTACCCGAGGCCATGGTTATTGTTTATCACAAAACTATAAAATTATACCAAGGGTAATTGGTAAAATCATCCTTTCCAGGGGAAAATTAGAAAATTACCTAGTCGTTCGTATTGTACATCCGAAAGTACGATTGTAACTTCACATTTGTTGATGTAAATGCGAGTGTTTTTTTTCAAACCCATTAAAGTGTTGGACATGGAAAATGAGAAAAAATCGAGGGAAAGTGTTAGAAAATCACGCTGTTTTTATGGGATCGCGTTATCAAAGAGGGATGAAACCCAGCATAGAAGACTCAGTAGAAAACTAGCTTGATTATCGTGGGAAGAAAAATGATTCAATAAATTAATTCACAAACTCAGGTATTGTAACTTAGCTCACCTATACTACTAAAAGCAATGATACATAACACGCGCACTTCTGGGTGCATAGCAATTGTACGAAAATATGATACAATTGCAAAATACAAGAAGAAAATTGGATTGAACACGATTGCGTGTATTTGTTACCA
Source organism: Anthopleura xanthogrammica (assembly GCA_964019055.1). Classification (NCBI taxonomy): domain Eukaryota; kingdom Metazoa; phylum Cnidaria; class Anthozoa; order Actiniaria; family Actiniidae; genus Anthopleura; species Anthopleura xanthogrammica. The sequence goes on from OZ025213.1 coordinate 2,455,111, forward strand.
AGTCATTATGATAGGGAGTATTATTACAAAAACTGAGATTGAACAGATTTATATCAAACAGCTTCGATAAGTGTGATAATTTGAAAACGAAACTTTACAGATTCATTGCGAGAATCTCAATTCATAATCTCAAGAATATCTCTTGGATCCGGAGAAAATTCGGAGCGGGTAATCATTCAATCTTTCGTTCAGTTTTTAATGTTTTTTTTTGTGAGTCTGTTTCCGTATCCTACCTAGGCAATTTAATTTTCGATTTGGAAGAAACTGATAGAGCTTGCCGTGATTACATCAGGTATCTAAAACGACTTTAGGAACAGACTCAGTGACGTTTGGAACAAATCTTATCTTTCTGGACCTCACACATACAGAAGAAAATTAAAATGATAACTTTGAACTACAATTTCAAAAGGGTGTCCAATCTAATATATAAACACCAAGGGTGAAAATATCTCAAGCTAGGATTGAAGCATATAAACGGTAAAATAAAGGAATATGGAGGGAAGTACTAGAAAGAGATAGACGAACAAAACACAAGATATGCGCAGATACAGCCGATTGTAATCCATGGCTTTTCAATTAAAGCGATTGAATAAGAATCTTTGTAACCGATGCGCAAAGATTACTACAGCCTCTATAATGATATAAACGGTTTCTATCAAATCCTATCGAACGTTTTAGACTAAAATACACATTTTTGCTCAAGAACCTTGACTAAAGATGATCAATTAGCGATCTCGCTTCCGAAAACTTTTTTCAGTAATAAAACTTCGTTTCCTCGTTGGACGAAAAACCGCAAAGGAGATAACGGATGTATCAACAGACTTTGCGATTCCTAGGTTAGAGTTTATCTATTCAAGCTTTTAAGAAATGACTCAAGGTTAGTGATGTGACGAATGGCGGCCCTATGTTCCCCCTCAGCCGCCCCTGGCGTTTGAGCAATTACTTCGCGCGTCAAGGGACGCACTGCACTTTGTTCGCTAGTCGATAGGGATCATACAATCAGTAATAGTTATATCCTAACTTAGGCGCCATTGATCTGAGGATCGTGACCGATAGCTCTGCAATGTGTTCAACGTAGATAACAATTTACTCCTTGGATTCGTCATGTTTGATGAGCTGGTTGCAGCAGCAGTCGTGCGCGCTCACAATATCCAGACCAAACTTGTTCAAATGTAAGCCTAAATACTATAGCATTGAGGACACTGTCTGGAAAAACAAAGCAATAAATACTTACATAATGGCATTCTTTCTCGTGACAACCATTCTAAGTAACTAGATTTGTCTGTGAGTTGAGAAAATTAAGGTGTGATAGTGGACTGTCTTTGGAGAGAGATTAGGAAAGATGGGCTTTACTCTGGACAAGAGTATAGCGATCACGCGAAGAGGATGGCCAAGCATTAAAAAGGCTTAATCTTGCACTAGTGTAGTGGCTATGACTTATGCACTTTGCGCTTATCTGATTCTGCTAGAGAACCTTATGATAAGACTTGCATATAGAGATCGAGGCTTTACTCGTTCTATTTATAATCCACCATGATCAAACGACTGATCGCTTTAGTATGTGACATTGATGAGGGTGTTCGACACTAATCTTGACAGAGATGGCCAAACATATCCAAGGCAAAGCTAGATTTATCAGTTTAGCTTTGATATTTGTATCATATCTGCTTTGTGATTTACTCTCTGGACGATGAATCTGAAGTGTTGTGATTCTGCAGCGCCAAGAAAAATAAAGATATAGACGAGAGAGAGAGAGAGTTGGTGAATGAGGCAGTAGCTGAGCGAAAAGAGGAGAAAGCAGAGGAGAGAAAGATTGGAAGAAAAGGAAAAGAAATAAAGAACAAACGAAAGAGAAAGAAAGAATAAAAAGAGAAATAAAAGGAAGAGAAAGAAGGAAAGGAAAAATGAGAAACAAATATGGAAAGTTGGAAGAATGGAAGGAAGGAAGGAACGAAGGAAGGAAGGAAGGAAGGAAAGATGAAATAAAGGAAGGAAGGAATACACGTTCTATCTAGATTTCTATCTAAATTTTCATTCCTTTGCAATTTTTCTGCATTTCAATGTCTTGGTTTTCACAAAATAAGGAACAATTAAACATCTTTTTTGATGCGGAAATATCCTTTCATACCCGTCCCTTGCATAAAGACAGAAAGACAGAAAAACACGAGACTCCATACGTTTCGACAGCCAACCTTTATGGCGCAAAAAGAACCACCACAGACAAATGGAATCCTTTCATATCACTATTATGATAAGATGAACTTTACTAATACCTAGTGTATGTAGTAACAAGACGAGAAAGACAAGATACCATCAATAACAAAAACCTGACTTCAGTTAGGACTAGGACGTAAAGTAGTTTGATCCCTCGATGGCAGAAGAGGGTGGATCTGATTTATCAAGTACTACTCAAGATAGATCGAACAAACGTTACACATTATGAAAAATTTAATTGGTCAAATATGCGAAGTATCAGAAACCTTTTTATTACGAAAAATTAATTTGATGGGGACTGGACTTTGAAATGTAAAGCATTGTGTCTTGATTGGACGAAAAACAGATAATGGGCGCGCGCGTCTTGGAATTCGCGCCTTTTTCCTATAAAGTAACTCAAGTAAAATTTTTCAGAATTTGGTTACAATTCCTTCTCTTAGCTACGAGAGCTTGAAAAGGTTTAAAATAATTTTAAACTTAGGTATCTGTTGTAGTCAAGTTCGAGAGCTTTCTACAGTTATTTATCGTTATCGCTAGAGAAATTATTAAACTCGACTTTACGTGTTTGCTTTTCGACTTGTCTCCAATATTGATTATTCTAGAACAAAGACAAAAAGCACTTCAATGAAGACCAATTTCATTTAAGCATTGAGTATCGTCTAGAAAATATTTTAACTATCTTTAATAAGACTGATAAGAAAATAATTTTTGTTCTTTCAACGAGATAGAAAAATTCCAAAAACTCTGCAAACTATTCAGAAACTTTAGCAACTGATAAGAGTCAATAGGGGTGGGATTTCGAAACTGGAGAGAGATCTCCTAGCTGGTCAGATTGCGATTTCATTCTACTTACTGATTAGTGAAATATCATAAACTATGCAACACGACTGATAAGCAGTTGTCTGTACAGATCGAGTTCTTGTTTCATAGCCAATTTCTAGCTTACTAACGGAAACTTTTAACAATTCATAGTGTATAATCCGTTCATTATCAGTAATGCTCGAGGGTGCTGAATTCATAATGTTTAAATAATCGTCTGTTTTTAAAATGCTTAATGAGGACTACAGTTATGAAAAGAGTCTATAAGCGGAATTTGGACAATAGGGTCTAGATGGTGGAGCAAGTCCTGGACAGATAAATATAACCCCGTGGGAAATAGCAGAAAATTAATTTAGAACGTTGATTTGAATGATCGCTTCAGGCGCACAAATGGAATCTAGCAAACTAACCGCCAACAGAATAGCTTAAGGGTTGTTAGACAAGATGAGACGTGCTCCTCTGCCTCAGATATGAAACACTAGGTCGAGATATTAAGGGTGCAATAGCATGACGTACAATACTATCAAAGATTGTATTGACTTGTGATAATCTACAAGTGTTTTGTATTATGTTTGACCGGCACACAGGTGTTTGGTAATCTCAGTTATAGCACGAAGTGATGAGACCAGACGACACCACGTCCATGGAGACAATGTTTTATCCATCCAAGCGAGCCAAACCCTAAGATGTTGGCCCTCCACCTATACTCGGAAGCACACATTTTTTTGTCATGACTGATTCTTGAATATCTGAATTAGTGTTGGCAGGCATTTCAATGCATGGGTTTGGCCGTCGCCAAGTTTATGTCCAAATATTGAGATACAATAGGCGTGACAAGGAAACACTTGTCCACCCATTTGTGGGGGGAAAACATCTGGAGCTAACCGGGCTTTTTTTTCCTGTTAAAGACGCCAAGGGTGTTGAAATGTCTGGTGGAAGAATATTGTCTTGTTTTCTTAAGAAAGTATTATTTTTAGACCGTGTGTTTATTAGAATTCCACAGGCAGTTATGCGGTAAAGAACCGCGACTATGATCGCGGGCGAAGATCTTTTGACCACCAAAGAACAATGACATTGATATGCCCTGGTATTTTTAGTAACCTTACTTTTTATTTAAAAATGCAACCAAAAAAGTCAGAATAGGGTCATTGACATTGCTGATATGACTATTCTTTGGCTCTACTGATAACTGAGAAATGAGGAAATTAGCAGGAGATGAAAAGAGTGGTACTTGATGAAGGCTAAAGGTGATGTTAGGCAAGAATAACAAGAGAAACAGCATGTGTGCCTTCGGCTGATTTCAAACAGAAAATACAACAGCATGCGAAAAAATGCAACTAAAATCAACTTAAAAACCTGCACAAGGTTTATTTTTCATCTACAGCATTCTGACTTGATTTATTTTGATAAAAGCTTAGATAGACCCGGGTTATATAATGATAGAATAGTTAATATTACATCATCATGAGCGGCAGTTGATTGAATGACCTCAGTTTGATGCAAATAAAGGTTTTGTTAGGATTCAAATGGCAAATATTGTATCAAGTAGATTTGATTCGATGTGATTATTATCTTATCGCATCTGGATAAATCTGTTTGTTTATTACTCCTAAGCAATGAAAACTAACCAAGTGTTTGCACAAACGGCTTTGAAAAACAATCAACGTTTGTTGGAAAATTGCTCTGCTCCGCACATGTGAATATCATTTTCCGAGATCTTGAAGGACGCCTTTTCACCAGAAGGCAATGGCAGTTTGCATGGTTGACTTTTAGTTTGAGGCAATTAATTTTGAAGCTGAAACAATTCAGCTGCGAGATAAGGAAGAATTTATTAATCAAGATAACTCAAGAGACGCTGATAATCACGGACAAGTCAAGCTATTCTTGATCTTTCCTTAGCAACATGGCATGCATTCCGGAACAAATTCTTCTTTTTGGCGAAGAAGGCTTGTTTATTTTCGCTACGGATTTCCTCCATAACTGTGTACAAGTTCCTAAGATTTTCTGCATGTTTTAAGCGTGTTTTTCTCGTTCTCATGGTTGTCACATACAGTTAATCCACGAGACATGGAGACGGCACTAAAGAATGGTTAACATTCCTATAGTACTTGCAACGGAACACGACCCTCGGGCTTAGTCAAGTTAATACTGATCTAAAACGCCCTCTCAGTCCTTTAGGCTCCTCGGAACATTTTGAACGTCTCAAGTCAACACATTAACAGCATATCATCGATGACAATAACATTAGTGGGTCTTTGGAGGTCATTATCATTATTTGAGGCTAACCGAAGGAGTATATTGGTCAGCTAAAACGGATGACGTTAACATGCTGCATTCCAATCCGGGCACGTATCGCATCAATGTGTTCCTTGACCTATTACAAGGAAAGCCAAAGGCTACGATAATCTGGCTTTCTTCCATCGAGTCACTTATCTTTAACAAACAATATCGATGATTAAAGCTATACTAAATGGAAATTAAATCTCTTCAAGGAAAGATGATGTATGCGAGAAGAGTGTTATGAAATGGCCTGTCTTGAGCAGGAATTTTTTCCTGCAGGAGTTAATTATTCTCGCATTGATTTTAAGAATTTGATGTTTGGATTAAATTTCTTAGTAATAATTGCTTCAGGAGTTCGGTGCAGATACTTCTGTAGTTTACCTTCATACAGACTTTTTTTTCCCACCCTACCTCTAATTTACCTTGTTACGGAGATGTACAGCGTATCTCCCCAACACTATGGAATATACTCTCTACGGCTGGCTTGGCTAGTACTGCAAAAAGTGCGTTTTAAGTCTTACGTGCTTCTTTCTAGCTATTCCTACTTAATCTAAATCAGCGCTTCCGTTTCCGGGTTGACTGAATTCCTGTCAACAACAAGACCGAGCAGGCATAAAAATCCTCCCAAAAAAACATCAAGAAAAAATTAAAGACTTCGCGGAAAATTAAAACGATTTGAGGCCGAATATTTGGAACCGTTTCAATTCGTAGATTATTTCGAGTGCGTTAAGAGTGGCATGTGTCATTAAAACCGTAGAGTTAAAGACAGGTCAAGCATGATCCATTGAGAATTTAAACTGTCGTTTCCGTGAGTTGCAGGCTAATTACACACGGAAAGCGAGCATTTATCGCCGCGCGGGGTGTCGAGCGAGAGTAGGCATATAGAACTCGAAGTGGAATCGAGAACACGAATTGTGGGACGGCAAACACACGAATTCGATTCTTGGAAGAGTGAGAAGTAGGTTGGGAGAAAATTGTGGAAGGATCGAATGAATGAGTAAATGGGAAAAGAGAAATAAAGATACAGCTGAAGAATGGACGGATAGCTGAATGAATGGATGAATAAAAGAAAGAATGAATGGATGATGAATTGATGGATGGATGCTAATTTAACGGAAAAATGGAAAGTAAAAAAAAAAAAAAAAAAAAAATGAAAGAAAGAAAGAAAGAAAGGAAAGAAAAGACAAAGAATGAGGGCGAAAAACTCAGTCTTGCGTACTGATATTCACCGCTCTTTTTGTGTGTTTTCTATTGTTTGATGTTTTAGTTGTGAGTGGTTTACAGTAGTACTGTCTGTTGCCGTCTTGTCTATCCTCGGCTGCTATGGCTATTCTTTCTTTACAATTTCTGGTTTGACCCTTGACTAAAGCCAAGCCACAACTCCATTAAATCAGTTTAGCAATCGTTAAACAAGTCTTCTGTGGAGTATCGGAAAACCTAAACACGGCAATTAACATAATCTTTAAAGATAATAAATGGTTAATAATGCATCAAATGGACGCCTTTGTTTTCATTGGCTATAATCGTAGTAACAGACAGAAAAGCCAATTGATTGCAAGTGACAAGGATAGTATTTTTAACACAATTTTAGACCAATTTTCACTTATTTTATATAAATGGGGTCTTGCTTCTATCAGAAAGTAGTATAGAGGCTATCTAAATGGATATCAAAATTATTGACGATGCGATAGCGATGTAATCACGCCAAAAAAAAAAAAAAAAAATCGAAAAAAAAGTTGAGGGGAGGCGTAAAATGTGTATAATAGGATCCTTAGATTTGCTATTCGAACGGGAAATCTTCACAAGAAGTCTTGACGGCAAACACTACCGACCAAGTAGATTATAGGCCATACATGATAATCACGTTTTACGAGGTGAGATTCGATAATGGCCTCTTAAAACAAACAGGTTAATTTTTGGTATTTATTCTTAATTTCGTCAGAGTATTACGATTAAACCCGAATCCAGTTATAACTAATGGAGAAAACTCTACGATATATCTTGGTTTAGATATAATAGGATTACAATAACGCTCTCCGTATGCTAAGTCTATCTTACACACACGTGAAACCCCAGAGAGATTGACTAATTCGTAAATGATCCCCAGACAAGTAAGCTTACACGTCCCTACCGACGTACTTATCCTAGGAGCCCGCTAATACTATTAAACTCAACGTTAAAAACCCTTTAAAACCTCCAGTGATCTCCAGTAAATTGACGTAGTCCTCCAATAAGATTGGCCATTTGGTTCTTAAAGAGTAATTCTTATGTTTAGTTCTCATATAGATTTAAATACGCTGGATAAAGTGAGCGCGAACTCTCTGGACGCATCCTGTCTTGGCAGTTTATACTAGGCATATAAGAGGTTTGTTTTAATTCACTACACATTAGATTCAGTTAACACCACTGAAGATCCGGTCTAAGTCAACAGGTCCACATTAACCCGTAATGGCTACTCCTCCTGTTTCAACCTTATAGCGAGTGGACTACTAATTACTTATGTCATGGAGCAAAGCGAAAACGACTAGAGTATTAGGGTATGATTTCACTCCTGTCATATGCATCCCCGATTCGAGCCTTCCCAGACAGTTCAAGTTTCAGCGGTTTTTTTCGTTTTTCAAAAGCCGAAACACCTGTTTGAGTGATATTAGCACTGCGCTTACGGATTGAAGCTTGCTGCATGAAGTATAAAGTACTTGACTAGGTTTACTCTAAATGGTCTGAGATCATACCTTTTGTTTTGAAATAGATCCAATAGCGATCTGTCAAAGCCAGCACAACGCGACGAGATCACTGTATGTGGAGTAGTATCCCATGCACTCTGTTCTTTGTTCTTCCAAAACCTTTATGTTTAGCGGTCTTTGACGTGGGCGGAGTTGTATCAACGCTCTTTCTTTATTCCCTTAAAAGAATTAGAACTCTAATCGTTGAACTTCTAACCGCCTTTTTAAGCTTTAAAGTGCAAGTTAAATGTACCTATTACGTGTGCAGGAGCTGTAATTAACATCTTCGGAACTTCTTTCTACTTCGAGTTTCTTTATACTTTGCAAATTAACACTTCCATTTAGCGAAAAAGAAAAATATTCTGCGGAAATGCGAATTGTTCTTTTTTCAAAGCGCGATTATTTTTTCTTTTTTTTTTGGTTGTGAAATACAATAAAGTGCGGTTTTAGTGGTAACCGCAGCTAACTACCGTAAAGAACGAGTTCGGTTATGGAAATGTTCGGCTCTTTTTGTCATGGGGATTTGTTGAAAAATTTTTTACTTTGATCCTGAAACTAGTCAAATGTTGTGGGATGAGATATAAGATGGTTTGGGTATCATAACGCGACATCTTATCAGTTGGTTTGAAATAAGAGGTTCATTGGGGGAATAACAGGATGTAAAGGAAAAGAAAGTGGAATAATATAATTCGTTTTTAAATAAGTTGAGCGAAAAAAATATGACCTATAGTTTGAAATAAAATGTATATTAGAAAAATATGTGTTAGAGGAAATGAATGGAATAAAGATTGGCCGTATTTAAGTTAAACAAAAATTTAACTCGTTTGAAAATAAAGACGGTAAAAATGCTCAAGAGCGAAAAAAGTGAGTAAAGATTTAGGAATTCGGTTAATTGGATCTCTTCTTAGATGTTATTCATCGAGCGAGAAACGAATGCAGGAGAAAGGGGAATAATTATTCCTTTCTTTTCTTTGCATTATTTCTCTATCCATTTAGTCGCATCAAATGCCAAGAATATAAAATTACTTTTGAAAAAAAAAAAAAAAAAGGATAAAAATGCTAATGCCTTGAAGTTAATATATTGTCAAGACTCAAAGAGGAGGATTTGTCCGTTGTTTACCGAGTTTCTACTTCCTTCTTTGCTAGCCATATCAGATGTTTTACTCATTCTGTTAAGTGTTGGTCTTTTTTTGACTCTACGTGCTCAGAAACCATGAATGCAAACAATACACACAAGTCATATATATAGTGGTAAACACAGGACCTTGTGACTTGGTTCTATGTTCCATGAGATTAATTTGCTAGGAGTAACCCAAGTGTCTGTAAACAATTCTAAACTACAACCTGCTATTGTCGTAACGTGTTAATCTATTTAGTTTGGTAATTGGATTAATGCAAGAGCAGGGACAACCTGAACACCATTGTACAAGACGTTGTTCTCGCTAAACCAACACAGTCTTGCACTTGTTTACTCGTCATTAATTAAATGGCTTTTAACTAGAGGAAGTAATCGGAACATAGAGGTTTAATTCCATTCATACTCACTCCTAAAGGATTAAAAGACAAAATAACGTCAGTTAAAAAGAACTTTGTTGTTTTTTCGCAAGCGGACGACGTTTTGTTGTCGAGCAAACAAAAACGGGACAGGTGAAAAAACGAAATGAAATTGAATAAAGACTGTTATAAAATCAAATAATGATTTACTGGTAAAAAACCAATCTTAGACTCAATTTTTCGAGGAGTTTTTCGGTGGCTTTTAAACTGACTGACTGACCGCGCAAACACAAGTTCACACACTCAAGTATTTATCGTAACAACACTGATTACCAACTGGTAATCCTTCGAGTTGGAGTGGAGTAATTACTGGATTACCCAGCGCATCGGAATAACGTTTCGGATAAACGACACGTGCACTGTCTTAGTCTCGTTATATTCTCACTATTAATCGATTGTACAGAGATTATTTCCTTTGTTTTGGGCTCTGAAAACACAGCGGAAAAGCGGTGAACTTCTAACTATTCTGAGGCAGACAGAATTAACTTAAACAAAGAGTTGTACTTAATAGTTCCTTCAGCTAAAAAAATCGTCGAAGCAAGCGTTACGTTACGTTAAATTACTCTTCTCCAAAACAAAAACAAAACATTTCTCAGTAGCTTGAAGTCTAAACTTAGTTCTTTACACGTGAGAAAGGAATTTTAACAAGGTCCCAAGCGTAACTTGAGATGATATTTAGGCTAGGTAGTCAGAGTAAAAACCAAAGCCATTGATTGCTAGCCTTTGTTGTGGTTTTGAGTACTGATCTAGACAAGAAATTGATGGTTTGGTAATTGGGAAAACCCACTTCCTTAAATGTCACTGTACATTTTCTGTCATTTTCCTAGTCTTCGCACAGGTGACTAGGATAATTATGATAATTTATGCAAGAGAAAGTGATCCACCAATCGAGATTAAGTACCGTGAGCTGGGCTAAATGTGCGCACTTGATATATGTGTGTGTAAGGTATTCAATCAGTGACCAACGTTAGGCCATGCTGTGCGCTCTAGGATTCAAATCTTGGGATGCGGGAGGAAAGGATTTTTTAAAGGGGGGGGGGGGGGGGGGGGGGAGGGAGATGTCTGACTGGTCTCTTAGATAAGATAAGGGTTGCGAGAAAAAATAATGTACAAGCCCTCCCTACAGGGTACGCCTTTTGCACAGCACAACTTTGCTTTGTACACCAAAAAAAACATCACTGAGGAAGACTCCAGTTGAGCTGACACGTCTGAGAAAAAAACCCTTATTTTTCATGTAACTTTTAAACTATGCGCTTTTTTCGTTTGGACTACTGTATGTAACAGAATAACGCTTCAGGTTTGTGCTTTAATGTAACAACTTGGACAGTTTCTCTGTTGTCAAAAGAGCTTACGAATTTAGTTTCAACGAAAAGGGCTCGAACTTCCTCACGAGGACGAAGGTATGCAGGGCTATGTAGGTGTTCTGCAGGCAACAATAATCAAAAGTATCACTTCCTTTTCGGATATGTTATTACAAAATATAGCATAATGAATATGTACAAAGTTTAGGTTAGTTCAGTACAAATCCGCATGCTTCTAGCAAATGCATCAGTAATGGTTCTACTAAACGTTTAGACTCGGTATAGACGAGTTTATGGGATTCCTGTGGACGCGCGTACACTTGCTAATTGCCTTTCTAGTTAAAACTTATTATAATGAAGCATTTCTACCTTTTTACAGACTTTTTAAACTTTCTTCCGTTCCCTACCCCACATCACTTTTCGCGAGTAAGAGCTTCTTTAGAAGTTAGACACATTTGGTGTCAAGTATGTAAAGTTTTTCTCAGAAGCTATATATGAATTAACAGGGTGGGCGTTCCTAGTCATACCTCAGTCTAGTTTAGTACTACGTTTTGCGCACCTAAGATATATGTACAGTACAGTATCTACAAGTATATAGTGTGTTAATCACACAGGGATACCGTTAACAGACTTCTGTGTGAATGTTAGCTGTACTAGTCATCTTTTGCGCGCATAGGATATATATATGTGTATGTACAAGGTGTTAATCACACAGGGATACCGTTAAGAGACTTCTGTGTGAATGTTAGCTGTACTAGTCATCTTTTGTGCGCATAGGATATATATATGTGTATGTACAAGGTGTTAATCACACAGGGATACCGTTAAGAGACTTCTGTTTGAGTGTTAGCTGTACTAGTAATCTTTTGTGCGCATGAGACATATGTATGTACATGCAGTGTGTTAATCAGACAGGGATACCGTTATATAGCATATTCTGTTTGAATGTTAGCTGTACTAACCTTTTGTGTGCATGTCATATATGTATGTACATGTAGTGTGTTAATCACACAGGGATACCATTAACAAGAAAAACCTTGGAAGACGAACCAGCATTACGACTACTGACCGAATAGAGCTGAAAAAGACAAGAGTAATAAACATCAACGAAACAATATCATAACATGACAAAATTTTCTATACTCACAAAAAAATTCTGAAAAAAAATCAGACCAAGTCGGAATAACAATGGAGCACTTTCCCCATGGTTTATACGGATGGGTTTCCTGTGGTTTTGACGGGAAAGTTGGTGCGGAAACGTGCGCATCTTCACTGCGGTATTACTCTATTACACCGATACTGCGCAGCAAGTATTCAATAAGAATGATCGCGTTATTTCGCGTAGTATTTACCTTTCTTCCTTTCTTTTTGATAGAATGTACAAAAGTGGGATATTTATACATGGCATGGGCGTACATCGCTTCTCTGAACTCTTGAGCTAACGCATTCTGTGCCCATTCTGCTCGCTTTAGAGAAGCATTTTTCTACAAAAGGACAAGAAAACAATATTATTTAATGCGGATTTGCCTTGAATGCAGAGCAAATAACTGCATAGTCCAGCATGGTAAAATACAACTGGACACTCTGAGCTACCCTGAAGTTCAGTTCAAAGTTCTGAACTAGAAAGAACACAAAAAGAATGGGCTTTTGGAAAGGTTTTGGATAAAAAAAAAAGAAGGAAGCTTCATATCAAATGTACAGGCTGGCAGTCAGATGCTTGGGAGTGGAGGGGTGTCAATTGGAGCAGAAAGAGAATGGAAAGAAAACTGAAGAGGAAAGAGATAGCATACTGCCCTGACTTTGATCAGCCCAGAGGTTGTTACAGGGTTCGATCTATGAGTTAACCATGCCCTGACTTTGATCAGCCCAGAAGTAGTAGTTTCAGGGTACAGTACATAGTTTTTTTGTTTATATCCCAAAGAAGATGCTTACCAAATCAGCCAACGGCAAAACTTTCCTACAAGGTTCTTCATCATCTAAGTCAAGGTTTCCAAGTTCAATATGAACCTGACCTAATGACATGTCCTCTCCAATAAGAGCTTTGCCAAATACATGTAACAGCACTGACCTGTTGAGTGTGAAAATCATCAGATGTTAATAGATTGGAAGCATTCTACAAACATATTTTGAGGAGGGAAAGAAAGTGCAATGGAAGGGAATTGGAAGAGAAGAGATTAAAGGTCAGGATCAGAAGGGAGGAGATAAAAAATGGGAGGAGAAAAAAAGATCTGTGTGGGGTTAAGTCAAACAACAAGGAGCAGGTATAGATCAGTTGGTTAGTGCACAGCCTTTGGAGTTAGAGGTGGATAGTTTGATCCTCAGGATCTCCACTTCTGTTTTGACTTCTCTCTGTTCTGTGTACCTTTAGCTTTAAAAACCAACAATAAGGAGCACTGATAGTTTGATGGGTAAAAGGAGCACCTTTGATTGCTTCATACCTAAGCCCCTGGCTCGGCTGGGCAACCATGGCCCGCATTTCGAAAAAAATACTGCCTTTGCCTTTTTTATAACACAGTTTAAGAAACTGCAGAAAAAACTTTTTTTTCAGGATATAAAATAGTACTTGCCTTGATGATAATTCTTCTTTTGGCAATTCAAACTCAAATGTCTCATCAAACACTGGATTCAGTGTGTCTTTTATAACCTTAATGAAATATTGTTAAGAGAAAAAAATCAAACACTTGGCACTGAAGGGATACTGTTCCATGTACAGTATACACCTATTTCAATTAACGTTAATAACGGGAGATCTGAGACCTATACGAATTGTGGAAGGCTGAATGCTCATCTCATAATTAATGCAAATACATAGTTACAATCATGCTTATGCTTGAATGGTATTGAATTGCTCATTTGTGTCACTTATCGCATTAATTCCAAAAACATTTATGTTGACACCCACCAATTCCTATTGGTCTCAGATCGACAATTCCAGATCTACGTTATCAACATTAATCGAAATAGGTTTGTTTTAATATGACAAGCTTACTGTATGGTATTGTGCAATTCAATTCCATTTTTTAAATTGGAAAACATTAAAGGAATAGTGAATATTCCTTGAGACTAATAATAAACTAGAGGGGGAGGGGTGCATAAAATAAGGAGGATTGCAAATTTTCATTCAGAACAAGAGGGGGATCCAGCAAATAAAACTAAGACAATTAGTCCTCATTAATGGTACAGAGGGCGTATCCAGGGGGAAGACCCAGGAGTCTGGCACCCCCATGCTTTTGGTAATGTTTTTAGCAAGTGATAATGAGTATAAGTTGAGTAGCCCTGTGATAAGTTCATGCGACTTACTGAAGTGATGTTCTGTAAATGGTTTTTGCCCCCCCCCTCCTTGATGGTAGATGTTGCAACTAGGATTACCTTGGTGTCTTCACTGTGTTTTAATCCTGATACTGAACACCTAACATAGCTATCTGATGTATTAGCTATAGTATTAGATGGCTTTAGGTTTGTTGCACTGTTGACAGTCAGGACAAGTGTGTCTGGATCTTGGTACTCTAGAGTAGCATCAAGTGTTCCAGTGATGCTGAAGTCAGTCTAGCAAAAATCATAAATAATAATTTAACATAATTACTAAAAATTGCTTATAAGGGACTGGTCATAATGCAAAGGGGATGGGGGGGGGGGGGGGGGTAGAACTAGAATTGAATTAGCATTTTTAATGCTGGCCCATTATTAAATGAGCTTGAAAAAGTGATGATCCACCCCCAATTTTGAAGCAAAATTGCATAGATGTTAGACGTTCCATTTTATAGATAGCCCACCCCTTTCAAGGAGCTCAAAATTATGTGGCCCACCCCCTGTTTTTGCCAGCCCACCCCCTTTACTTTATGACCAGTCCCTAAATGAGAACAAAATAATACATGGTTACCTGGAGTTGCAGCATGTACCAATCAGTATGTGTCCCAGAGTTAAGATAGATTCTAGACAGGTCTACAACAGCTTCACCATTGAAATCATCTTCACCAAAAAAATCATGATCCCATATTGTTGCACGAAGTTTAGTGTTGGCAATATCAGCTTGAGGCAATTTGAATTGAAAGATTTCATTGAAAACTGGGTTCAGAGTTTTCTGCTTGAATCTAGTCTTTTTACTGCCTTCTTCAAATCTGCAAAATATGATTAAAACAATGCTGAGTGTACTAAGTTAAGAATGGGGGATTATTTTTTAAATTATTGGGTTCGTAACTACAGTATATTGTAGTCAAATTTTGTATAGGATCTTGTCTAGGATCCTATTCCTACTTGTGACATTACAGTACAAACAAATGTAATCTTGTGTAAGATTCCTATGCAGGATCTCATTCAGGATTCTACTCAGGATCCTGTTCATAAACAAGATCTTTGCCAGGATTCTATTCTTAAGTAGGATCCTGTGTCCTATTCAGCTAGGATCCTATTCTGGGAGTGCAACCACATGACTCAAAATCCCCTGACATATAAAAGACAATGAAATAGCTGCCATCTTAGTTGATATAACAGGGGAATTTTAACAAGGAATGCTTTTTAATGTTAACCAACATGGTGGTTAGTGATGTAACATATGCACCCTAAGAATAGGATCGTGTCTAGAATATGCACCAGGGAAAGTGTCACAGTATGGAATTCGAAAGAGTGACAGGATATTTATCCCATCAATTCACCAGAGATATAACTTAGTTGTTCCTTACCTATCTGGAACAAGATCAAGAACTACATAAGGATCAGATTTTCCATTCAGATCCCTTGCAACCAAATCCCTGGCCCGGATAACTTTAACGAGTAATAGCTGCTCTCTGTGATTGTACTTTAGTGCCAGTTCAACATCACCTTTGATGTCACCACTATCAGCTTGGGTTACAGTTGGATCCATACGCTTGAACATCTCTTTAATAAGATCAGTACTTGCAAGCTTTGGTAAAAATAAGACAAAATCTTGTGTTTAAATAAAAGTAAAAAAAACCCAACATATAAACAAATAACAAATTTTATTTTACATTTTACTCACTATCTCGCTTCTGACTTTTTGAGAGCCCTCAGCCAATTCCTGATATTGTGTGAACTCAAAGTGATAAATGTATTATCTGTAGGTTTTGCCTACAGATAATACATTTATCATGTCGAGTTCACTTAAGGTCACAATGGAAATGGAAATATGTTTGCTATTTTTTCGAAAGCAGAATTAGATTTTTATTCTTAGTTTACAAAGTGTATAAATATAAAACAATTATTGAATTTGGTTTTCACATGATATCGTAAACTTATCAAGACCTCTTTCGTTTTATCTGCCTCGGCTGATAACACGGCCTTGGTCTGTATAATTTACGATATCAAGCTCAAACTCATCCAATAATTGTTTAAGAACATCTAGGATTGTCTCCCCTCCCCCACACACAAACACATGCACCCATACACTTTCTTTTATCTTTTCGGGTTGGAATGGGAGGGATGGGATGGCTCGAAATTGGAGTACCCATTCCCAAGATTTTTTGTTGGAAATGAAACCAATAATGCAATAAGAAAATGTACACAAAACTGAGCTGCCTGCAATATGACAAACCAATGCAACAAACTAATTTTTGTTGTTGACAGTACAAGACCTAATGAGGTGTACAGTACAGTTACAACTTGCCATTTCTCTTGAGAAAAAAAACACCACGAGGAAGAGAAAGCAGTAAAAAACTTCTCAGAGCAATTACCTCCTTTTGGAAACACGCCGCATTCTTCTTTTTGTTCTTCATGAACTTGTTCTTAGCTTCCATTAACTTGGCCATCCCAGCCATGTCTTTGACATGCAAACTTTGCGAGTCTTCATGGGTTGTTTCTTGGTTTTGCGAATCAACTGTTTCCCATTGCCGCCTTGAAACGCTTGCACCGGCACCCATGCTCCTAATTTTACTACTTTTCCGTGTCTACACACATTCTGGGGTTAGAATTTTAAGTTTTTAGCAGAGTTTTGTGAGCGTTATTTACTTCACTACCGAGGAAGCCATCTTTACCCTTGGCAACTTGTACCGAATGACGTCACGGGGAATCATACTGGACATGCATGCTGGGACATCTTTGCAAGAACAGCAGGGGAGGGGTGGTACAACATATCATTCACGATCACCCCGGATTCAGTTCTTAATATTGCACGTTTTTGAAAAAGTATAAATAAATAGAAACGTAAAGTGTGACACATCACTCGCTTTTGCACAGCGACTGCAGACTGAGTTTACGCTTAATCCAACTCGTCATCAAAAACTAACTGAACATTAATTTCATGCAAAAAATGTAATTCACATGAAAAAAAAAGTCATGCTAGAGAACACTTCGTGGACCAAAATTGACTGGATCAGATCAGAGACAATGTCATATTTCTGATCTAATTTTTTGGGAATAACTTTTTACTCGGTTTTTAAACATTGTTAAATTCTTCACAAAGAAAAAAAGCTTATTGAAAATATCTATAGTCTGTATAGTTATTCAATGCAAAAACTGTCATAAAAACTGTCGAAGATTGTCACATTTTTGACATTTATATATTTAAAACGTCATTTTTCCTTCCCACTCAAATGACGTCATTCAGTGATCGTGACGTTAAGCACACACCAAAGAGAGGCTGTGTGATCCAATATACGTGGCGCGCTTGCGCAACTCTGACACATCCGGGAATCTCGTATCATAGTCCACAGTACTCGTGTAAAGTCCAAAAAGTGAAAAACTCTTTCAACTTTACAGGCATATTTTTACTATAATAGGACAAATTCTTTTAAATTAGGTAAGTGGAATTATTGAATATTGAGTATAAAAGGTTTGTGTTCAAATTTTATTGATAAAAATGAGAATTAAGAGCCGAAACTTGAGGTTCATTCCCGGCGAGTTGTGCTATTTCATTACGTGTCTTTTACATTGGGAAAATTGCCGGCGATTCTATTTAGGATTTCTTATTGCTTCCCAGCCCTATAGATCTCGATATATTTTGTTTATCTACACACTAACGCATTGTATAAAGAATATACTGTATATTTTGTGTTTTTCTGGAAGATCTAGAAGGCTGCTCATACATTTTGGGTGGAAATGATGTCACGTCACCAGTAAATTCTAGCTTCTGTTTCAACAAGAAAACCACTTAAACTCGCGAGAAAAAATATTTCTATGCACACCTTATTCTAATACTGCCAGATTTTGAGGCATGGCCGTTGTATGACTTCGATACCTTCAAAAAATAGTTATTGTAATGATACATATCTAATATTTAAAGAACTGTATCTCGTCAAATGATTTTATAACATCAAACATTCTGTAGCTTCTATCATGATCAATGTTTAATTTAGTGTTTTCTTTATAGGTTTAACTTCAAGATGTTCTTGTGGGATTGGTTTACTGGTGCATTGGGATATCTAGGTCAGTCACTGAGTCAACAGTCAGAGAGTTGCATAACTGTGTATCTCAGACTGTTTATCCATCGTACTAGTATTATTTATTGTTAGGTGCATGTCTAATCTTAATCCAATGGGTTGAAGCGCTTCTTCTGCTTGCACAATGAATACCTTCCAGTGATTGCCTCAATAAAATTGTTAAAGAGGTCCTTTTTTTCAAAAAATTCAGAAATTAAAATTGTTCCTGATCATATTTTATATTTTTCATAACAGGGTTATATAAGAAGTCTGGTAAATTAGTATTCCTTGGTTTAGACAATGCAGGCAAAACAACATTATTGCACATGTTAAAGGATGATCGTATGGCTCAGCATGTACCAACACTTCATCCAAGTAAGTAGTTCATCTCATTATAGAATTTTCTGAGAATTTCCTAAATAAGAGGGGGGGGGGGGGGATATCTTTGGTATTCCTTATGTAAATCCCTTTATTCAACATCTTACAAGACAATAATCATTACGTTTAACCGTAGGAAGGAGGTTTAGTAGTGAGTGGGTATTCTTCCACTGAATTCAGTTTGAATTTGGAAATATATTCTTGTGGAGGAAGAAAAGCCAGAAAAATCTAGAGATACAAGTTAGAGAGGACCAATAAATTTGCTTATATGACACTTTGTCTGGGAATCAATTGCAGGTTGTATTGCTCTTTGGTATTCTGCCAGTGCTATCCCAGTTTATAATAGTTGATACCATTTATCCTCAGCTGTCATCTGGTCATGGCAGCGACTATGATCAGCTATGTATACAAAATTGGCTGTGTTGGTAGTGAGTTGTTTGGATTAGAGTAAACTTTTGAGTTATTGTTTTGCAGCATCCGAAGAGCTTGCAATAGGAGGAATGAGATTTACAACATTTGACTTGGGCGGCCACAGGCAAGCCAGGCGGATATGGAAAGATTATTTTCCAGCTGTTAATGGTATCGTCTTTATTGTTGACTGTGCTGATTATGAAAGAATTGAGGAATCAAAAAGAGAATTGGATGTGAGTATATCATCAGTCAACTCTTGCCTTGCAGACACCCCGATATTACAAACACCTTGCTATTGTGGACAGGAGCAAAAACCCAGGCGAATAATTCTGACAAAGAAATGACTGATTAACATGTGTTATTGTCTTATTTCAGAGTTTATTGGCAGATGAACAATTATCCTCATGTCCAGTCCTTATCCTTGGTAACAAAATTGATCTTCCTGGTGCTTATAGTGAAGACTATATTAGACAATTCTTTGGCCTTTATGGGCAGACCACTGGAAAGGTTAGTGTTGACAACTTAATGTATCAACGAATGGAACAACGAATGTTTCTTGTAGATGTTATGGGAGCTCAGAAACTCTATCACTTATTGGCATTTCAGGGTCATTCAAGTGAATTTGGACTTCTGAGTTATGTACATAGTTGCATTTTACTGTCCTTACACTTCTACACTTCTGTAGAGGTGTATTAAGATGATCAGAGTTAATTTAGAAGGCTAGTGAAAAGTATTTAAAATTTAATTTGATTTCTTTTAGGGAAATGTTGGAGCTAAAGAATTGGGTACCAGAGCAATGGAACTCTTTATGTGTAGTGTTCTTAAACGTCAAGGATATGGAGAAGGTAAGTCTATATTACTGCTCTAAATAATTATATTATGTGTCATTGGTTTATACTGTAACTGTTTTCGTTGAAGTGTGACCTGCAAAGTTTGATGTCTCGTTTGCAAACTAGCATTTCAATGGCCGTCAATCAAAGAACTAAGCTGGAAAAATTACAGATTTTGGACTAAATTAAAGATTTTAATCCTCTAAAATCTTTAAATCAGTCCAAAATTTCTCTCAAGAATGTAATTTTCCTAGTTTAGTTCTTGGATTGACGGCCACCAAAATGCTAGTTGGAAAACTAGACATCAAACGCAGCTGGTTGCACTTCAGTGAAAACGGTTATGAAATAGGAACTAATGCCCAGTTTAGATGTGGAAATTCACGTGTCAAATCTAATGCAAATGAGTGACACCTTAGTATTGTCGGCACATGTGAAATTCAACATCTAAACTGGGCCTAGGCATGCCAAAATAAGATATTATGTTAACCAGTTTTATGGCATTCATTTCACTAAGGTTGCCATTTTTTCTTCTTCACAGGTTTCAGATGGCTTTCTCAGTATATCTAATCCAAAAGCTGTCATGACAAAAGACCTTTTTGACGTTGTCTCTTAATTATGATAAACTGTACAAATCTACATAAAATTATCAAGGTATCAATGGAAACCTACTTGAAGATCGTATTAAACATCCAAATTTGACAGTGGTGACTTGGAATGACGTGTAATATGGAAAAGAAAGAGACAAAACGTAACAGCTATAGGGATACCGTACAATGAATTGAAGCGTCAAATGGAGTCAATGACAAAATGGACAAATAGCTATGGATCGAGAGATGACACAACTTACATTTCCTAACATAAGTGGGGACCCTTCTAGGAACAGTCTGAAGTGAGATGTTTTAAAGGTCATGTTGAATAATAATATTGATACAAATCTAGTTATCTACAACTGAAAGGCAAGAAAAACAAAAAGGTTACAAACTTGTGCTTATAATAATTATTTCAGACATTTGTATCCTTTTTGCATTTGATTCCTTTTTGCCTTACTGGTGTAGACCTGCGACTAAACTTATCTACTATAACTGCATATCTTTTATTAGGGTACTTAGTAGATTTCAAAATGCTACAATGAACTCTTCTTAGGTATCCCTTAGATTTCCAAACCTTCTCCCTCAAGGTTGAAGTGTTTAGCCTTTTGCAAGCAATCATCCAGCATTTTCTTAATTGCATACTCATTTTACTAGCTTTTTCTTTTGCTAGAATATACTATGAACCCTGTTTTATTATCCTTTTTTAACTTAATTTAAATGCCTCTGTTTTGAATGCCTCAAAATAGCATAAATAATGGCTGGAAACAGTAGCTATTCTAACCAGAGTATCAGAAAGTCTTGAGAGCTTCTAGTTTGCTTTAAGAACATTATTTATCATTGTGACAAAGAAGCAAATTCCAGAGCACAAATAAGTAACCTCTGGACTTGAGGAAAGGGGTACCCATCCCTTATTCTAGTGGAATTCAGTAGCCAGATACTGTGGTTTATACACATGATTTCAAATTATACAGGTTTATAGAGCTGTTAAATTGTGACTAATTTCTAGGTTGAACTGCTCACAAAAACCACTAAAATACAGCGAAAAATATTCACAATGATTTACAGTGTGGACACTCGAACCATGAACACTTGATGTTTTTATATTTTTTTTATTTTATGAACTTTCTACTGCTTCAAACCTTTTGAAAATGAACGATGAACTCAAATAATCTTATTGTTCAAAATAAATCATATTTCCAATCGATTCACACAAGGAATAAAGGAGGAAAAAAGTATGAAAAAACCCCAAAGTGTTCATGGTTCAAGTGTCATCACTGTAATCTCCACCTGAAACAATGGGAACTTTGGACAACAAATTGTGTCATGAAGAGAAAGAAAAAAAATCTTTATAGAATTGCTGTTCATTTTTTAGCCCAGAATTCGTTTTTCCATAAGATTGACGTCACACTTAAAAGCTCTATTATCTATGAATTCAAAACATTTGATTTTAAATTAACTGTCCGTTCAATAGAAATAACACATGTATTGTACAAAGTATGAACTAGGACTAGAACTTCTAATAGGGTTTTCAAAATAATTTTTTTCCTCATTCTCATAATGCAATATTTTAATAAGCCCCATTATCAGTCCATACTTTGTCACTATGGCAACCTTGTTCTTGTGAGTTGTTGTTAGCCTCTGGTTAAAGATTTTTTTGATGAAAGTAAGGCTTTGTGTTGGCTGATTGAATTAGAGGTTTCACATTGTAGCCAAGTTGCAGGAATTATTATCAAGGAAATTTATTGGTATTAATGCCATTATTGATATATTGGCATTACTTTGCAACAAACAATAATTTTCCCCAAGGTATCCCATGATGCATCCCACTTTGAAATTGTGAATCAAAGGTTTTGTATTGAAGAAAACCCAATACCATCCAACATGGTTTATCCTGCGATGTAAGACCTCTTCTTTGACAGACAGCAATGACTTAATTTAGGTAGTGTGGATTTCATACGAGTGGGAAATGATGCATCAAACTCCTTAGCCATTCTGAGGTTGAGGAACAAACTGGTTAGAGTAGGCATTGCAGTGTATTGTGGGACAGTTTAAGGGATGAAATAGATGTGATATGTCCCCTAAAACAGTCCGACAATGCACTGCAATGCAGACTCAAACCAGTTTTATCATCCACCTCTGAATGGCTTGGAGTGGTAACATATTTAGCATAATCCTGATCGCGTCATGATTCAATGATGAGTATTTTTCCTATTCATATGAAAAACACTCCACTATTCATAGTATCTCCCTATAGTATAGAATACAGCATGTGATGAAAACTGTTATTGTGTAGACCAGAAACTTACATTGTACCAAGCTTTTAGAAGCAGCACCTGTATAACTGATCCTGCTATATTATTAGAAAAATCAAATACATTAATCTTACGAGAACAGTGTACAGGTGCTGCATGTAATTTATATAAATTAGAATTATGTTAAATGCACAAAATAAAAGATTCTTTGATATTTTCTCTCTGATTTTATTGTTGTTTTATTTACAACCTGGTTTGACTGTTGACCACTTCACAAAGTAATAGTTTTTGCAAGTAAATATGAAGCTTGGTTATAATTTATCAAATATGGTTAGTAAAGAATGTGCTTACCAGCAGTTTTATAATATTTCCTACTAAAAGTACAGTGTTAGTTTTGTCTAGTAAATGGCATTACATGGGCAACAGAGCTGGGAATGCTCAGCACCTCCACTCTTCGGGAAGTTAACCTTGCATTTTGTGATGAAAGTGAATCAAAGTAATTTTTTATGGTTACTGTCATTTTGGGTGGAATTTTTTTGGGTTCCAAAGTTTCTTGATGTCTCAAACCCCCTTTTTTCATTTCATTCTGCTGCCCCTGTATTAACTGAGACAGTATGAACTAATTCTTAGTATTAAGAAGGGACATCTACATTTATATGTACTTATACTTGAAAAAGTGTGTGACCTTAAGAAAAACGCTTTCCTTGTGTACATGTATGATAGAAGATGAACGTGAAGATGATAATGGAATAAATTCAGCACTAAAAACAATCATTGTAATAGTAACATTTCAGTAAACACAGGTCTGATTGTATGTACAAAGTAATGTGCTGAAGTACCCAAGTTGAATAAATAATGTTGCAGCCAAGTTTTTAATCTGCTGCATCAGTGGGCTTGAGGAAAGGAGATGGATCCTTGATCTGCTTCACATCTGATGCAACCATCACCACAGTGCACATGGGACACACTGTCTCACCTGCCTCCAGAAGACTGAAGAAATAAAATAAATTATTATGAAATCTTATTCTCATAAATCTTTTTGGCTTGGGTGTAATGTTTCCCTATTTCAGACCATGTGTCATTCTCTAGAGAATAAGATTCTTTGTTTTAGTTGTATCCATATTTATGTGTCTTCTCATGCGCAACCGTTAAACAAAGAAATGATACTCTAGAGAATGGCAAGCTGTCTGAAATGGGAAAACATTACGCCCATGAAAATTACTCCGTGTCATTTTAGGAATCCTACCAAATTGTGTAGTTTTTAGTGTATTTTGTGTTATTCAATAAACATCTAATAACAATGTTCAACACTAATTTTCTCACCTTTTCAGCTCCGAATATAAAGCAGGAAATTTGCAGTTTGGACACATACTCCAGTCATTCTTCAGCATGTGACGACCCTACATAGAAAACAGCAATGATCATCAATGAGGATAGGTTTGATGCTAGTACATATCACAGGGGCTTCTTTGAGTGAAATCTTTACAGCCCATCCAGTAAGAAACAGGGAGGAAAACCAGAAACAAATCGTGGAATCAGGGACCCAACATACTCTATTTAAAATTGAAGTCAAGTCCAGGAATCTAACCTGAGACCCCAAAGGTACACTACTACCCTCGATTCCCTGCTCATTTTTGCACTAGATAAGTGATCAATACTTACTGTGATAATACAGTATGGAATGGTGTTTTTACAATCTGGACAGTCCAGTTTTGTTTGTTGTACTTCATAGTTGCAGAAGGGACATGAATCTTGTTGCTCATCTTCTTCAGTCTTGTCTGGTTTCCTATTCACGAGAAATATAGACTGATGGATTAAAGGAGACCGAAGAAACGGCGTAAAAAAGACGAAAAGGGAAATGGTTCAAAATAACGGGGGTATCTTTAGTGATGGATGGTGGACGTTATACCTGACAATCTGTTCGATCTTCTTCTTGTACTTGAGGTCAATCTTTTGTCTGTATTCAGGACGCATGAGCATAGCTGCGTAACTGAATGAAGAATTACGCAGACTAGAACGATGGCACTCGATCACGGTTGATGTGAGGATGGGCACGATGTCTGCAAGCGATGTAAAAAAAAGACGGTTAGGATATCACGCATTTCTTTGAGCTACGGACACGCGGTGCAGCGTTGCGCGCAATGATGCAGGCAATCGATGTAGCAAGCCATGACACACGACGCAATTTGTTGCAAGCAATGTTGCTGAAGAATACGATCCTAATTCAGCAACATTGCCTGTAGTATTGCGCGCAATGTTGTACCGTGTGTCTTTACATTCACGCACAACTTTTCTTGATAACAAAAGCAGCATTTCTTTTCTCAGGAGCCGTCTACGTGGCCAAAACCGAAGTAACCATGAGAAATGACGAGTTCCATCAAGAAAAAACTGGTCCCGATCTTATTAACCCTTGCTAACGAATGCTTTGCGTTTGACAAGTGAAGACAGGAGCATGTGACGGAGAGGTAGACTTACGTGCAGGGAACTTGCTGATATTATTGGCCACTCTGATGAGCATACGAGCCCCTTTCAAGTGGTCTCCACGCTTGACATGAAGCTAGAAGAAAAAACAACACGGGACAGGATTTCAGACATAATTACTTATTGGGTGTTCCGTGCCCTCTTTGGTCTAAGGAAGTCCAGTGTATATTACCTTAACTAGGATGTAGCTGTGAAGGATCATCAGGTTTTGACCCATCTCAGTAGGTATTTTAATCTTGTGTTGGATCAATTCTGTAACGAAGAAAAAGTTTCAAAAGACGGAAATATGGGTGGATGGATGGATGGACGGATGGATGGGTGGATGGACGGATAAATAGACGGATGATGGATGGATGGACAGATGGATGGACAGATGGATGGATGGATGGATGAATGGACGGATGGGGTGGTGGGTGCATGGATATACGAGTCGGGAGTCTCACCTTGGTACATACTGAAGAGAACGTCATGCGCATTACGGTAGTTACCAGCATTCTGATCTTCGCGTGCGATAATGATCGCGGTGCGCGCTGCCTCACGGTATTGTTTGAGGGCCATGTAAAGGCGGAACAGATATTTGGCATCCTAAAGGGACAGAAAAAAACTGGTTAGTATTCATTTTGCTCTCAATATTTGTCAGGTAGGCATAACAACAGGATAACAACAGACAGATCAACTAACAAAGCTAGAATACGAAGGTTTTTACCTTAGGAATGCCGTCTGTTTCTCCCATGAGAAAATCAATCAATTGATGGGTGAGAATATCATCACTGGCTTGACCAACCTAACAACAAAACAACCAAAGCAATGTTATTGAGGGGACTTTAAAAATAATTTAGAATATCTAGATGTTAGATTAATTGTCAAATCTCTAAAGTGTTACAAACATTACTCACAGTCTCGATAGCAAGCTCCACAGATTCACCATCATCTGTCACAGGGCACTTTAGGAAATGCTTCAAAGCCTGTAAAATGAAATAATCAAGGCCTAAGTTACTTTCTGTGTTACTTTCATCTTTCATCGATGGTAGACAAGAGGGTGCTACCACTTACATTACCCTCTGTAGCATGGATGTATCGTCACACTAACCTTAGCATGCTGAGTGGACTTCAAGTAAAACTTTCCCGCCAAGAAGTACTGCTTTTGGTTTTCAAAGTACATGGCAATGCTGGAGTAGTCTTCCTTGGTAGCATCATCACCTGCACGAAATTACAAGTATAATGTATGCTTTCTACCATACAATATTAAACAGTAGATATATTTTGCATGATTGTGAAACGGCATGGCACACATCACTGCAATGGATACTGAATTGACAACATCTTTTGAACCATTCACAACGCGCGAGATAATGTCTATCCAATAAAAATGCTGTGACAAGGCAACGGCATGGTCACAGAACTGCAAGGCACGTCTATACCAAAAATTTTCCCAGTCTGGTCTATACACTGCTTGCCTTCTAGAGCACTGCTTAGTTCTCACCACACGGTATTTTAGTGGGTACAAATGTCACACTATGCAAGCACTGCGTATCATTATCAACGCTAATGATCAGGTCCCTTTTGCTCTCGGAGTAATAATTACCTATAATGTCCGCATACTGCTCCATTTGATTGTGAGCCTGTAATTATAATGACAACAAGAGGTTGTATTAGAATGCACTGGCTTAGTTAGCTAACCGGGAAATAGCTTCTGAATGTCAATGTTATTAGAGCATCTAAAAGGAACTAAGGGGATATTCATTTGTTAGTGGTTATGCGTTAATGAAAAGTGCAAAACTATGAAATACAACGTACTTGCGCCAGTTGAAATGCTTCGTCGTTACACTTGGACAGCACAAGAAACTGAATGGCAGATGCAAAATCCCCGAGATTCTGGAAAAACCTGTTCAAGAAGGTATAGTGTGAAAGACAATAGTTAATACCAACAATAGCGAACACATGAACAAGATCACAAGGATGTATGCCACATGAAAAACAATTGATGAAAGCAAGCAGATACAAATACGGCCTAAATAATGAACTGTGCGCAAACACGGCCACTACTTATTAGTATATTCTAGTGACAGTAAACTGATCAGAAGTGGGTTCTTACTTGGCGACCATCTTGGCTCCTTCTACTGACTGTGTTTCCTTGACGACACGCACAGCTTCCTCTGGATTTTGCAAGCAGTCAAGGTTGATCCTAAAACAATAACAAAAAGAAAAATATGAAGATAAAGCGTAACTGAGAGCAAAGAAATCGTGGATAAATTGCTGAACCCGACTCGGCTATTTTTAAGTTTCGTCAGCCAATCAGAGCTCAAGTCGATTCTTGCTTTTGGCTCTGCGGAGACCAAAAGGAACGCTGGCTCATGTATGGTCCGTGATTCAACAGTGCGCATGTCCACTAAGCATCTCACCTAATGACATTGTCATAGTCTTTAGCTGCCTCATATGCTTTTGCTGCCTCCTTATACTTCCCATCAGCCTCTTTGGCCTTGGCATACTGAGCATGCAGTTTGGGTGAGGTCACATGATTAAGCAGTTCACCAACTTTTGCCCTGAGAAATTAACGAATAAAATATGAATGTTTAAATTAACTGCAACAGCTATAATTCCAAGAATCATAGTCTCTTCTTACCAGTTTTTAGTTTTGATGTAGACACCGGCTGCCTTGTCCCAGTATTGTCCCTTCTCGTAGAGTACCGCTGACTCTGTGTATTGCTGAAACGATAGCTCTGATTAGTTCTAAGGAAACTTGAGGTTCTAATGCCTTTCCAAATTCACATGACATACATAAAGTAGTATGTGTTCAGATATTCCAAAATTGAAGTCATGATTCTTGTTTTATTGTAATTCACTATGTATGTCACTATGTTATTTGGTAATGCATGGGCGTGGTCACATGAAAGCTGCTAGTTCGACAGTAAATACAGCAGGCTTCATTTCAATACCTTGTGCATCTATTACAAACTGTTTTGACAGACACTGTCTTGCTTACCTTCATGTTTTCTAAAATAGCTGCGCATTCTTTCTTGAGTTGCCTGTTTGGACTCTTGGCTGCAAGTTGAACGCCCCTACAGATAAAAAGAGAAACTGTGTCATCTCCTTAATCAGAGGTGAATCTAGGGCATTACAAAGGTCTTGCTAATAAAAAATTGCGAGATAGACACAAAGACTTATAGTAGAGTAAAGTAGAGCAAAGCCAAGCTCCTGATTTGAATGACGTTTTTGTGTTATCACACATAATAATAAACAGTTCCACAAACCAAAAAAGGCACCACAAACATCAGCGAATCTTCTCAGGTGTTATCAGCCAATACGAAAACGATAGTCAAAGGGATGTGGTTTGACATGTGGTTTGATAGTATTACACGTAAGCTGAAAATGCTTTTTTTGTTTAATTCCTGGGTTTCCTGAACTTTGATAATCATTTCCCATGTTCTGCAGTTCTGCATCTAGTTGTTTCCTCGTTAACGCCGTACCTTCTTATGTCTCCAACTCGAATAGCCATGCGAGCCATTCCACCAAGACAAGTCTCATCATGTTCACGCTCCTACAAAAATCACAACATCATTAATAAATAGTTATATTCAGTTTACATCCGCATACTCCTCACGGAGACGTTTCCTCACTCCGCACTATATTGATGTTAATATAGAGGGAAGAAAACTGAGAAACTAAGAGAAAATCCCTTGATGACAACGAAGCATCAAAGACACCCAGTTCCCATGTAGCTTAGCTTACCTGAGGTAGATTTGTTATTCCTCTCTCGTAGTGCATCAGTGAGTTACCATAGTCTCCTCTGCAAAAATCAAACAGATTGAATGTCAATAATTAACTATTGTTTGATGGCCCAAAAGGCCCTTCTCCAACGAATACAAGATATTTGGCAGCATTATTCCTGATTAAAAGAATCGGATTTTCTTATTTCTTGCGCTGCAAAAAGATTTGAAAAGTCGAAGAATGAGCATATTCCAGCACGAGCATATTCCAGCACGAGCATATTCTATAGTTCATTACTAGGACTTGGATTCATCCAAATAAAGGGCGGGATAAGTGATAAGAACGCCCCTTCGGCACCTCCTGGAGAAATCCAAACAAGATATCTCAACAAAAGATGCCACAGAGGCAAGTATAAAACTTAACAAGTTGGTCATCGATGTCACTTACGTAAACTCGAGTTGCTGTGCGTATTCCCGAGAGATGTAGGGAATCTGCTCTGGTGCCAGGTTCTTGGCCAGCTCCAGTGCCTGATCCCAGTTGAGAAGATCTCTCCTCATCTATGAGCAACAATATCAATAAATAATCATGAGGTGATACAAGCACAACGAGAGGATTTCCCCTTTACTTGAACTATATTTGTTTTGTGTGTGGCCAGTGAATGGAAATGGGTCAACAAACGTTTTCAGTCCAGTCAGCTTGAGCGCAATGTGTTCTCATAGCTGGGTTTCACTTGACGTCATTTCCTGTCTCGTGCGAAATATTCCTCAGCTGAATCACAAGTTTTCAATAGAATTCTTTCTGGTTGACAGCACATGGTGGTCAGTGTTTGACCACCATTTGGAGCAGATAATGAGATTCAAAGACTTTTATCAGCTGATTGAAACCCAGCTATTGCAGACCACGTGTCATTTCCTAAGAATCATTTCTTTGTTTAAAGGTACATTTCTATGTACTCAAACAAAGTAAACTATTATCAAAGGGACAATAGGCAATATGGAAAAACTATTCGCCCACGTTAACAAAGAATTATTCTACCCATACCAGGATTTAACAGGGGCGCACATGCGCACACTTGAAATAGCATTTCCGAGCGTCCTGTTTTCAAAATTTTAGTAGTTCGCACCTTTGGCGCTCAATTTTTAACTCTTTGTGCGTACAATACGTCTTATTACGCCCCTGTTAAAGTATCAAATATGAAACCACTTTACCTCTAGGGCGGCTAATGGGTATGATGACGATAAGAACAAGTCCTGGTTTGAAAAGAATATAGTTAGTTTACATGCTGTAATAATACTTATTTAGGACCACAGAACACATCTAATGTCTTGCACGTTTTGTCTTTATATCATACCAATTAATATATTATTGAAGCTCTCACCAAACAAACAGAACATATCTACTAGTTACCTGAGCTGTACTGTAGTCTTCTAAGAACATAGCAACGTAGCCCGACAACAAGTTCTTATCTTCCAGCCCCTGAAACATAGTGTTTCAAATGTTAGCAAAGAGTACGCGGTATGTTGCATGCATTGAGCAGGTTTGTTAGAGCAGTTTTGACTTTGAAAAACTTAAAGCACGGACTGCGCCTAGCCGTGACCGTGTATAAAAACATTCGATATTCACTGCCGTGTCCGCGCCGAGCCGTAACCGTGCCGTGACTTTTCACACTCATACGAAATCTGCTCTATGAAACGTGCCGTGACCCTGACCCTGAGTAATCTGATTTGGTTAAACCTAATCTTGAGTTCCGTAAATGATTCGACGGGCTAGGATTTTTAGAATCTTTACCTTGATTTTCTCAAGAGACAGAACCATTGCCACATCCCCTATCTTGCGGTACACCTTGATGGCTACAAACAAAGAAACATTTAAGCAATTTAATATTTTTATCCATCATCATCTCGTTACTGCCGTTCTCGTTGAGGTGCGACCCGCGAAGTTTGATGTCAGTCTTATTTCCAAACTAGCATTTCGACGGCCGTCAATCAAAATACAGGGATCGATTTTGAGACTTAGTTTGCAAACGAGACATCAAGCTTCGCGGGTCTCACTTCAGCGAGAACGGTAGTAAAGATAAAAGTGGATGCGTACCCAGTTCGAGGTCCAAATGTTGGACAGCTTGCTTGGCCAGTTCTATCCATTCTGATTTCGAATCTAGTGTCTTGGCTATGGACCATGCTTCTTTAAACCTGAAAAACGACGAATAACATTAACCTTATGGCTACGCCATTTTTATACAAATCAACAGACCATTCATTCGCACAACGTTGCGCGCGCATCTAAACGCGATGGGAATTTTTTCAAAGAGGAGAACGATCGTTTATGCATTTTTACCCAAAAAATCAAAATATTTTTATATGTTGATTCCAAGAGTCTGAAATAGCGTAAAAACCTAACAAGTTTCTTCAATGAGGATTGTGCGCACTATACTTGTAGAATAAAGTCTACTTTACTGTAGAGGTAAAACTAGGATTGGGAAAAGCAGGTGTTCACCAACATCAACAAATATAAAGAATTGTCTGCTAGGACCATGCAAAAAGATTTTGTCACAATATGTATGTGATTTGTAAAAACAAACCTTTTTAGGGTGATGCACTGGCTGAAACATGTCTTGAGCTGCAAGGAACAAAACAAACAAATATAGTGAATCTGGAAATGACTCTCGCGAATCTGAAAATGACTTTAGTGAATCTGGAAATGACTTTAGCGAATCTGAAAATGACTTTAGCGAATCTGAAAATGACTTTAGCGAATCTGGAAATGACTTTAGTGAATCTGAAAATGACTTTGAATCTCACCTTGTGCACATAAAAGTTTAGTTTTAATTTTCAAAATACTTATTGGACCATGGATGATAAAAGGACCTTTTGTCATCCATGATTGGACTCAAACCTTCAAAATTGGTAATCTTTTTAGAAAAGCTACTGGGATTCTTGTTGCTTGCGTTCGATCGACATTATCAGTTGAGCAATCTCGATTCAAAAAACTACTGAGAGCTGTACTTCAGTGCTGTGGTTTGAAAGTCAACATGGCTACAGCAACAGAAAGGCGGAAGAATAGCAACTGAAACAAAATAAATTAATCTCACCTCACTTTGTGGTACATCCTGAGGCTTCTCGTGAAAGAAATGGGTCGACAGGCTAAGTTTGGATGTCTGTTGGTGAAGAAAGATTTAGAATAAAATATAAACATGAATTGGATTAACTCACTTCAATTACATCCGTGCCGTAACGTGTATGAAAACATTCGACATTCAGTGCAGTGTCCTCGCGGCGCCGTAACCGTGCCGTGTGACGACTTTTCACACTCATACGAAATCTGCTTTATTTTGATACTCCAAGACAGTTTGGACGCTACGTTTTCTCATTCTAGACCAAGTGGTGTTGTGTGCTGTGCTATTCTTATTTGAGAATGAGATTTGCTCCGGCAGAACCTGGAAGTTTAGGATGAAATGTCATGAAGTATAGGGGGAAAGAGCAGGTTGGGCGAAAAATAAAATAGATAAATATAAAGTTCTAATCTGAGCTACCCTTGAAATAAGAAAAAACTATACTCGATGTATTTGTTAGAGTGGATTAGTATACCTTTCCACTCGGTGTTTGGCAAGTCATTTCACCGTTATACAGCATCAAGGGCTTCTGTGCATAAGGAAGTTTAGTAGTTCCAGCCATGATACACTGGGGTCCTGTAGAGAAAAATAGGTGTTGTACGAGTGTGCCATAAAAAAAGTTAAGAGTGATGGCCGCTAGTGAATAGCAGTTGTTCCCTTACAGTGAGCACACACCGTGAACACTTTGAGGTTTTTTCATACTTTTTTTCTCCTTTATCCCTTGTGTGAATCGATTGGAAATATGATTTATTTTGAACAATAAGATTATTTGAGTTCAGTGCTTCATTTTCAGAAGGTTTGAAGCAGTAGAAAGTTCATAAAATAAAAAAATATCAAGTGTTCATGGTTCGAGTGTCCTCACTGTAATAGAGGTATGAAATAGTGTAAGAAACCCTGTTTGTGGCCGCTTAATAGAGATTTTCTTGTAATACTAGCAGTCTAGCTGCATACCGGTGATTGTATCCTTGTAGAATATGTAAGTGAATATCTTGTCATCATCATAACCACAGAACACATCCTGCAACAATAGATTAAACGTTACATAAGTTGTGCAATGAGAATAGATTCAGGATTTTTATATTTCAAAGAGATTCATCTTGTCGCATTCTTAGAGATTCGTAATGAAATACAGACAGATGGACAGAAGGAAGGAACAGAGAAAGAAAGGAACGAAGGAAGGAAGGAAGGAAAGAAGAAAGGAAGAAAGAAAGAAAGGAAGAAAGAAAGAAAGCGAAGAAATAAAACAAAGAAGGAATTTAATACCAGAGTGAAATAAATATCCTAAACTAGACATTGATGTCCTCTCGTTTTTATCCTTGGCATAACATCAAGGATATTCAAGCCAGTACCTTGTCTAGTGGCCAGTTTTCCCATACAATGCCTTTGATGGTTGGTGAGAAATTAGGAATCTCAAAAGTGTTATCATTAACCTGTTGAAAAAAAAGGAACAGCAGTCAAAATAATGAAACAAGGTAGGCAGAAAAGCAGGCCAGACACAGACAACAATACAGATAGACAGACAGATAGACAGGCAGACAGACGGACAGACAGACGGACGGACAGACGGACGGACAGACGGACAGACGGACAGACGGACAGACGGACAGACGGACAGACGGACAGACGGACAGACGGACAGACGGACAGACGGACAGACGGACAGACGGACAGACGGACAGACGGACAGACGGACAGACGGACAGACGGACAGACGGACAGACGGACAGACGGACAGACGGACAGACGGACAGACGGACAGACGGACAGACGGACAGACGGACAGACGGACAGACGGACAGACGGACAGACGGACAGACGGACAGACGGACAGACGGACAGACGGACAGACGGACAGACGGACAGACGGACAGACGGACAGACGGACAGACGGACGGAAAGATAGACAGACGACAGACAGACTGAGGAACAGACAGACTGAGGAACGGACAGACGGAGGAACGGACAGACGGACGGGCAGACAGTATCTGACAGTTAACGTACCGGGTTATAAACAAATCCATCGCTTTTTTCATCAATAAAGACAAGCCTGGTGCCACTTGGATCAGGAAAGATTTTACGAATACCTGTAATGTTAACAAGCAAAATCAGTAATATTCTACACATAATGAAAAGAAATTGTTTTTGGGAAGAGAATAACTTTGGAAGAGAATAACCTCCGACTTCATTCTGTTTATCTACTGGGCTGGGGAAAACATGCACCTTGAGAAATGTTGGTCTTAAGGCTGTTCTCGTGACTTCAGGTGTAATGGAAAACTGACCCCCCACCCTCCCCCTGGCGATACTAGAGACCTTAGGATTTGGAAAATCTACGACGACGATGTCAACCGGAAGTGTAAATAACTTCACTTTGGGTTTCCTGTGGACGAGTTGACTTTACTCTCAATGTTTTGAATGAAATCCCCAATGAACAGAACCCTAAAGAGAAATTCTTTACAAAGTTTAACCACAGAGATGTTAATACCTACCAACAACATGTCTGAACTCGTTAACATACTGCCAATCCTCAAGGAAGAAGTAATGGAGCCCTCCATTCTACACAAAAACAAAAGATAAAATCAATAAAGACATCAATGCTAGAAATACGAGGCATAAAATAGCGTAGTTATGGTGCAGTTTACTACACCTCACACCAGCTTTGCCATCACTGCCTTTTTGATAATGTCGTTCGTATACAGGACTTTTGCATGATGATGTAATTTGACCACCACTACAAGAATGCTTCTCGAATTTTCTTTCATAATCAAATTTGTATTTCTTTATGAGAAAAAAGTGTGCAAGGGATTCTGGTAGTCTTGTTGTTGCTGTTGTTGTTGTTGCTGTTATTATTATTATTATTATTATTATTATTATCATTATTATCATTATTATTATTATTATTATTATTATTATTATTTCATCGTTTTGTTTTTATTTTCCATGTTTTTATCCTTGCTAAGTTATTTTGTTTGAGTTATTGAAGCTGCAGGTGTGGCTTCGAATGATATCGTTTCTATTAAATATAAACGCGATTTGAGGCTGCCGGTTTAGTTTTTGTTTTCACTGTGTGATTTTGCTCTACTCTATATAAATAAAAATCGCGCCGAAACTTCGCCAAAAGACTGAAAAAAGGTACAAGCAACGATTGAAGTAAGTTTTGAAGCAAAATCTTGAGTTTCATTTTCCGGCATATCAGCTTAATCATAAGTCACACGCTCAGGCACCTTGTTTGGCCTCTTGTGTGGGAAAAAACTATTCTAAGTACTGAGAAAAAAGAATAGCAGCTTCTGTTACAATTTTTGCTGCTGCTGCTACCAGCTCCCCTGCTGTTACTTATTACTTTTATCACGACATTCACGCATTTCAAAAAAACGTTTATCGGATCCAATGAAGATTTTAGCCGATATCTCATTTAATGACATTACAACTGTCTTTACCCTATGTTAATCGAGCGTAAATAAATTCACAAGACATCATAAGACTCGCAGATGTGAGCTCTACCTTAAGTACACGTCATCTGTCAACCAAATGTAATATTTAATACAGACTTATGATTAAAAACCTACGATAGGCGTAATTGCTTGTGAACTTCAAGTTCTAAGCGAAGTTCTTGGTTCTCTGTCGGATAAAACATTTTTGACAAAAGAGTTTGGTCGTGAATGCAAAGACTGTTTCTTCTTCTTCTTTCAGTTCAAAGACAATGGCAGATAACCACTCTATTCTCCACAACACAAGCGATGAAAATCCAGCAATACACATATACGTATCGCTTGGGGCGATGTTTCCACTAAGCTTGGCTATTGTAGTTGGTAACTCCATCGCTCTCGTAGTCTTCCTGAGAAAGACGTTTCGGGTGAAGAAATCCAACTATCTTCTAGTGAACCTGACTCTTGCTGACTTGCTCGTGGGAGTCTCATTTGCAATCTTATCAATCATGAATGTACTAGATACGTATAATATTTATTGTCACGAATCCGATGAAATTGAGGTAACACTTCTTCTATCATTTGTAAATGCCTCAGTCTGCACACTTTGTCTTATTTCTGTGGAAAGAGTGCTAGCAGTGTTCTGGCCATTTCACCATCGACTCGCTAAAAGATGGCATTACTTCACAGCTGTTGCACTGGTTTGGATTCTTTCCCCTTTGCCAGTTTTAGAACATGTCTCCATACATGTAAGATCGTGGTACCGCTTTTTGTATTATTCTATAATATTTACCGTACTTTTAATAATACCTGTCTCGTATCTTTCTATTTGGATAAAAATGAAATTCTTCACAAAGTTCCGCAACTGCAGAACAATCCAGGAGAACAGTAAACTGACCAAAACACTCTTTATAGTGACTGTAGTGTCACTGGGAACTTGGTTGCCGAGAGCATTTTGGGATAATCTTGCGGAAATACACAATCTTCGAGAAACAAAAATAAATAACACTTTGGAATTCATACTCATGCCAGTACTTCTAAGCAATTCCTTTTGGAATCTGATCGTGTATTCTGCCAGAATGCCTGAATTTCGAAGAGAACTAAGACTATTATTCTGTAAATATCTGTAAAACTGTTATTATTATAACATGAATTCAGCTGTCAAGGCAAGGGTTTAGGTAACTTTCTCAAACATCAGTATTTAATTGTTTTCTTTCTTCTTTGTTTTTCTTACATCATAAGTGTAACCAAAATGGGTAATAAAAAGAACTACTTGCATCATAGAGGAAAGAGTCAAGTATACAATTTTTACCATGCATGAATATTCTAATTTCTATAATCAATAAATGTCACTGACATGAATTCTGATGATTCCTTGTCAAGGGAAAAGGA
Source organism: Anthopleura xanthogrammica (assembly GCA_964019055.1). Lineage (NCBI taxonomy): Eukaryota > Metazoa > Cnidaria > Anthozoa > Actiniaria > Actiniidae > Anthopleura > Anthopleura xanthogrammica. The sequence goes on from OZ025213.1 coordinate 2,491,945, forward strand.
ACGACCTCTTATCCCATATATCTCATCACGAACTCGTTATCAGGGCGTATCCGAAGAGAGTAGGGGATCTAGGGTGCCTGTTATCCCCCCTCTATTGCCAGTGTAGTTATTATCCGGTTTATTTGATTGAATTCATTACGAAACTAAATTTCATTTTCTTAAAACGAAAGGCGCAGAGCCAACAAATACTGAAAAATATACGTTCTACACAATAATTCTCAGACGGAGATTTATAACAGATCTGAAGAATAAAAAGCCAAGAGTGATAAAATACCATGTCAGTTAACAGACTGGCTGTATTTCTAAAGTTGTTTGATTACGACATTATTGCAATAATCCAGGGCTTTTCACGTTGACCTCATTTAATGATATTATCTTTCTTCTTATCCTATATTAAAATAATTTAATTAATTTTACAAGCAGTTTGATAAGACATCATAAGACTCGCAGATATGAGCTCTACCTTAAGTACACGTCATCTGTCAACCAAATGTAATATTTAATACAGACTTATGATTAATTTGACAGATCAATGTTATTACATTTATTGATGGTTTCAATAAAAAACCTACGATAGGTAGCGGAGATCTTACTCCGGATAAAACACTTTTGGCAATAAGGGCTTTGGTCATAAATACAAAAAAAGTTTCTTCTTCTTCTTTCAGTTCAAAGACAATGGCAGATAACCACTCTGTTCTCCACAACACAAGCGATGAAAATCAAGTAATACACATATATGTATCGCTCGCAGCGTTGTTTCCACTAAGCTTGGCTATTGTAGGTGGCAACTCCATCGCTCTCGTAGTCTTCATGAGAAAGACATTTCGGGTGAAGAAATCCAACTATCTTCTAGTGAACCTGACTCTTGCTGACTTGCTCGTGGGAGTCTCATATACAATTTTATCAATCATGAGTGCACTAGTTAGGCATGATATTCTTTCACCCGATTTGGATAAAGATGACGATCTTGCAATTGGGACAACAATTCTTCTATTATCCATAAGCGCCTCCATTAACACCTTGTCAGTCATTTCTGTGGAAAGAGTACTAGCAGTGTTCTGGCCATTTCACCATCGACTCGCTAAAAGATGGCATTACTTCACTGCTATTGCACTGGTTTGGATTATCTCCCTTTCACCAGTTTTAAGATATACCTCCATAAATATAAGATTGTGGCACTTGCTTCTCTATCATTCTATTATATTGATGCCACTCCTAACAATATTCATCTCGTATCTTTCTATTTGGATCAAAATGAAATTCTTCACAAAGTTTCGCAACTGCAGAACAATCCAGGAGAACAGTAAACTGACCAAAACACTCTTTACAGTGACTGTAGTGTCACTGGGAACTTGGTTGCCGAGAGTAATTTGGGATTGTGTTGCGATTATACACATCCTTCCTAAGAAAAATGCCGTAACCAATGTTTTCCATTATATTCTGTCATTTTTACTTCTGAGTAATTCCTTTTGGAATCTGATCGTGTATTCAGTCAAGATGCCTGAATTTCGAAGACAACTAAGACTTGTATTTTGTAAATATCTGTAAAACTGTTATAGTTAACATGTAGCTGTCAAATGTAAGGCAAGAGTTAAGGTAACTTTGAAATATTAGTATTAAATTGCACGTTTTTTCTTTGTTTGTTTGCTTTTTACATAACAAAAACGGAAAAAGAAAAACGAGAACTGTTGAGGACACACGGTCCCACAAGCTTCAAGAATTAAAGCCTACTGTGTATAAAATCTTAAGTGCAGAGATTTTGTCAGAAACATTGAGCCAGGTAACCCACTTTTTCCCCTTATACACAACCGTGTTGTGAAATCCACCACTCATTTGGCATTGCGATCAGGGAATCACCCGAACGAAACGATTTGCTAACTTCGTTACTGTAAAGTACCAGCCGTAGCTTATGTGTCCCTTATGTGTCAGATTATATTGTATCTTGCATTATCCATATTGTATCAGCCAGCAATTCAGTTTTCTCTAACTGCAAGTGGCCGAAATAAACCATATTATTATTATATTATTATTATAATAAAAAAAGGATAAAAAAGAATGATCCATTTTATATATTTGTAGTAACGGGTAAATATATTAGTGTCGGTAGATTTAATTGAGATATGAGCTATACCTTAAGTACAAGTGTTCTGTCAACCAAATGTAATATTTAATACAGACTTATGATTAATTCGACTGATCAAAGTTATTACATTTATTGATGGTTTCAATAAAAACCTACGATAGGAATACTTGCTTGTCAACTTTCTAAGCGGAGATCTTGGTTTCAAATAGGATAAAACATTTTGGGCAAAAGGGTTTGGTCGTGAATGCAAAGACTGTTTCTTCTTCTTCTTTCAGTTCAAAGACAATGGCAGATAACCACTCTGTTCTCCACAACACAAGCGACGAAAATCAAGTAATACACATATATGTATCGCTCGGGGCGATGTTTCCACTAAGCTTGGCTATTATAGGTGGCAACTCCATCGCTCTCTTAGTCTTCCTGAGAAAGATATTTCGGGTGAAGAAATCCAACTATCTTCTAGTGAACCTGACCCTTGCTGACTTGCTCGTGGGAGTCTCATTTGCAATCTTATCAATCATGAATGTAAAACTTACGTATTATATTTATTTACCCGACTCCGATGAAATTGAGGTAACACTTCTTCTATCATCTGTAAATGCCTCAGTCTGCACACTTTGCCTTATTTCCGTGGAAAGAGTACTAGCAGTGTTCTGGCCATTTCACCATCGACTCGCTAAAAGATGGCATTACTTCACTGCTATTGCACTGGTATGGATTCTTTCCCATGCATTGCCAGTTTTAGAACCTATTTCCATACATAAAAGATGGTGGCACCACTTTTTGTATTATTCTATAATATTTACCGTACTTTTAACAATATTCATTTCATATCTTTCTATTTGGATCAAAATGAAATTCTTCACAAAGTTCCGCAACTGCAGAACAATCCAGGAGAACAGTAAACTGACCAAAACACTCTGTATAGTGACTGTAGTGTCACTGGGAACTTGGTTGCCGAGAGTGATTTGGGATTGTCTTGCGGATGTACACAATCTTCGAGAAACAAAAATGAATAATCATACTTTGGATTTCATACTGACGACAATACTTCTGAGCAATTCCTTTTGGAATCTGATCGTGTATTCGGTCAGAATGCCTGAATTTCGAAGACAACTAAGACATATATTCTGTAAATATCTGTAGAACTACGGCCTAAATTTATCAATAACACGAAATGAAATTCTGATTTCTTGTCAGGGCAAGGAGCAGAATATAGTGCCTGAATTTAGGAGGGAACTAAGACATGTTCTGTTAATATCAAACTCCCCCAAAGCTCCCAAATGTAAGGCAAGGATTTGGATAACATTTGTCAATCATAATGCTCGGGTCAGATCATATGTGAGTTGAGTTTGTTTGATGTGTTGTTCTCTCCTGTGCCACGAGGGTTTTCTCCGGGTACTCCGGTTTCCTCCCTCCGTAAAAATCAACATGTGAGTTGAGAGTTGTATGTTGTAAATATAGAATGTACTGGTAGTAGTGGGTGTGGAGCGAACCTCACGGAAGAGCCCCGTACGGGGAGTGTTGGTTGTAAAATATATGTGAAAGCATGAAGTAAACAAACTATAGACTGAGGACTGCAAGTTGAATGAAGTCATCGATCAATAAAATTTCATCAAATTTGGGTCATTCCATAATGGAATCAGGTGCAATCAACAGACTGATGAAGTGAAGCCGTTATTACATGTAGTTTTTCATTACATCTGTCAAAAGAAGGGCAAAGTATTTATCAGTATTATTGAATGCTTATTTTTTGTCAAGTTTCTCAGTGGGAATCGCCTCGCGTCTACAATAAAATACAGGTGGTTTTTTAGTTCAGCCAAAGAGACCAAGTTAGAGACGCAAAAAAAGTGCTGTAAATCAAAAAAACGTATTTTTTCCTTTCAGCGACAATGGCCGATAACCATTCTTGGCTACATAACAAAAGCATGATCGAAGATCAGAGCTGTTTTGGAATGATTTGGTTCGTAACCCAATTTCCTGTAACCTTGGCTATTATAGGTGGTAACTCCATCGCTCTCGTAGTCTTCCTGAGAAAGACTTTTCGGGTGAAGAAATCCAACTATCTTCTAGTGAACCTGACTCTTGCTGACTTGCTTGTGGGAGTCTCAAACGTTATTCTTACAGTCAAGACCTCTGTTTCTTTTGCCAATGATGTCTTTGAGAAAAAGACAGTTGAGAGAGAGAGGGGAGGTAATGATCTCAAATTACTGGAGTTGGTTGGAGCGATCACCGTGTTCGCCTCAGTCTACACACTTTGCCTTATTTCCGTGGAAAGAGTACTAGCAGTGTTCTGGCCATTTCACCATCGACTCGCTAAAAGATGGCATTACTTCACAGCTATGGCACTGGTATGGATTCTTTCGAGTATGGCATTTTCAGTGTTTGTCTTCAGACTGAGTACTCGGACCACTGAGGAAAAAGTTAGATACCTCTTATCCTTGTATTTCCTCGTTATTATATCACTGCTAACAATATTCATTTCGTATCTTTCTATTTGGATCAAAATGAAATTCTTCACAAAGTTCCGCAACTGCAGAACAATCCAGGAGAACAGTAAACTGACCAAAACACTCTTTATAGTGACTGTAGTGTCACTGGGAACCTGGTTGCCGAAAGTGATTATGGATTGGGTTTTAATAATAGATAATCTAGCATATAGCAAGCAGAACATCAATTTGAACATTATCCTCTCAGCGTTACTTCTGAGCAATTCTTTTATGAATGTAGTTGTGTATTCATTCAGAATACCTGAATTTAGAAGAGAAATAAGACAAATATTCTGTCAGTGTAGATAGCATGATTCACCGCTGTAAGATAAAATGCAGAAGCATCCATGATATGATTTTATTACTACCTGCAGGAGAAGAAACCACTGCTAAAGAGCACTGTCTGTACACTATAAATCCAACTGAAGTTTGAAAACCAAAAGCCAACAATACAAGTAATCATATTCAGTTTTCACATCCAAATGTAATATAGTTCTCATGATTTTAGTATTGTACAATTACGTTACTCTTTTTAATTGAAATAAAGTGGGAAATGAAAGGGAAAATACATCTAAAATTTAAAAATTTATGCCACTTTACCACTCTGGGGTGGACGGAAAGCCTTACAGGTCTAGGACCCAATTACAAGGCAACCGATAGATCAGATTAGAATTTGAAAGGTGATTTTTGCGGAGGGAGGAAACCGGAGAACCCGGAGAAAAACCCTCGAAGCACAGGAGAAAACCAACAAACAACTCTACTCACATACGACACCGAGCCCAGCGAGACTCGAACCCTGGTCGCCTTGGTGAGAGGCGAGCGCTCTCACCGCTACGCCACCTGTGCTTCCCAGTAAAAGAAATAGTAAGTTGCACAGTTGGTTCACCATATAAGTGTATATTTAAAAGTGTCTCTGATTTAATGGGACAGTAAAACAAGTCAGTAGCTTGGTATTAAAAAATTGGTCCTATTCATGATGAGAAAGGGTGGCATCGGGGTGGTGTAGTGGTTTACTGCTGCCTCTTATCGCTGTGGTCCGGGTTGCAGCCCCGGCGCCGACTGGATCATATGTGAGTTGAGTTTGTTTGATGTGTTGTTCTCTCCTGTGCCATGAGGGTTTCCTCCGGGTTCTCCAGTTTTCCTCCCTCCGTAAAAATCAAAATGTGAGTTGAGTGTTGTATGTTGTAAATGTAGAATGTAGTGGTAGTGGTGGGTGTGGAGCGAACCTCACGGAAGAGCCCCGTACGGGGAGTGTTGGTTGTAAAATATATGTGAAAGCATGAAGTAAACAAACTATAGATGAGAATGAGGGTTGCGAATTTAATGAAGTTATCGATCAATCAAGTTTCATCAAATTTGGGTCATTCCATAATGGAATCAGGTGCAATCAACAGACTGATGAAGTGAAGCCGTTATTACATGTAGTTTTTCATTACATATGTCAAAAGAAGGGCAAAGTATTTCTCAGTATTATATTGAATTCTTATTGTTTGTCAAGATTCTCAGTGGGATCGCCTCGCGTCTTCAATAAAATACAGGTGGTTTTTTAGTTGAGCAAAAGAGACCAAGTTAGAGACACAAAAAAGTGCTGTAAATCCAAAAAACGTATTTTTCTTTCAGCGACAATGGCCGATAACCATTCTGCTCTACATAACAAAAGCATGATTGAAGATCAGAGCTGTTTTGGAATGATTTGGTTCGCAACCAATTTTCCTCTGAGCTTGACTATTGCTGTTGGTAACTCGATCGCTCTCGCAGTCTTCCTAAGAAAGACTTTTCGGGTGAAGAAATCCAACTATCTTCTAGTGAACCTGACTCTTGCTGACTTGCTTGTGGGAATCTCACACGCTATTTATGCAGTCAAGGCATGTGTTTTTTCCCCCAATGATTTCTTTGAGAGAGAGAGTTATTATATCAAATTACTGGAGTTGGTTGGAACGATCACCGTGCTCGCCTCAGTTTACACACTTTGCGTCATTTCCGTGGAAAGAGTACTAGCAGTGTTCTGGCCATTTCACCATCGACTCGCTAAAAGATGGCATTACTTCACTGCTATTGGACAGGTTTGGATTCTTTCGAGTATGGTGTTATTTTCAGCGATTTTCTCCAGACCGAGTACTCAGACCACGGAGGAAAAACTTAGGTACTTCTTATGCCTCCATCTCCTCGTTGTTATATCACTGCTAACAATATTCATTTCGTATCTTTCTATTTGGATCAAAATGAAATTCTTCACAAAGTTTCGCAACTGCAGAACAATCCAGGAGAACAGTAAACTGACCAAAACACTCTTTATAGTGACTGTAGTGTCACTGGGAACTTGGTTGCCAAAATATATAATGGGATGTGTTTTCATAATAAACAATCTAGATAGCAAGCAGTACACCAATTGGAACACTATGGTGACAGCGTTACTTCTGAGCAATTCTTTAATAAATGTAGTTGTGTATTCATTCAGAATGCCTGAATTTAGAAGAGAAATAAGAAAAATCATTATTCTGCCGTGTAGATAGCCTGATTCACGGATGTAAGATAAACACAGAGAAGCATCGATGATATCATTTTATTAGTAACTGCGAAAGAGGAAACCACTGCTAAAGAGCACTGGCTGTAAACCATAAGGATATTTAGAAGGCAGTTCCTAGAACTAGTTTCATTGACGAGACATCAAATACAGTGAAAATCCTTCAAATACACTGTTACTGTTACTGAAAAATTTTAGTAACTTGTATCCAAATCCTTCTCACATATAGTTATGGACAGTGAGTCCATGTGATCATGCATTGACAGACCTGAAACCCTAAAACCAACTGAAGTTTGAAAACCAAAATGCAGCAATAAAAGAATGTACATAGCCGGTCCCATCCAATGCAATATAACTCTTATGATTTTAGTATTGTACAATTACGTTACTCTTTTTCAATTGAAATAAAGTGGGAAATGAATGGGAAAATACATCCAAAAAATAGCACGGTGTATATACAGTCCTCCACATAATTAAGTGTATATTGGAGAGTGTCTAGTCTATCTTAATGCCAAACTAGTCCCAGGTGTCCAGAGCACGCACGAACCGTCCAATCACAGCGCGATTCTATGCTTAGCCAAGCGGCCCTTGCTCCAAGTATCTCCCCAATACAAAAACACGTGTTTCAAAGAATTTAGAGAAAAAAAGTTGAAGTATACGTGTTGTTTAAAAAATTAAAGTAAATCTTTGCGATCCATCTCCTCAAATTCTGTGAGATATATGACTTTTAAGACTCGGGCGAGGGCCGCTTGAATTACAACAACAATCCTTTTCGCGCTTAGTTTTTCGTACAGCTGGTCAGTAGTTTGCCATCACTATTACATATCAGTTCATGAAGGGAAAAGGATAAAGTAAACAAACTATAGACTGAGGACTGCAAGTTGAATGAAGTCATTGAAATTTAGGTCATTCCATAATGGAATCAGGTGCAATCAACAGACTGATGAAGTGAAGCCGTTATTACATGTAGTTTTTCATTACATATGTCACATGAAGGGCAAAGTATTTCTCAGTATTATTGCTTATTGTTTGTCAAGATTCTCAGTGGGAATCGCCTCGCGTCTACAATAAAATACAGGTGTTTTTTAGTTGAGCAAAAGAGACCAAGTTAGAGACACAAAAAAGTGCTGTAAATCCAAAAAACGTATTTTTCTTTCAGCGACAATGGCCGATAACCATTCTGCTCTACATAACAAAAGCATGATTGAAGATCAAAGCTGTTTTGGAATGATTTGGTTCGCAGCCAATTTTCCTCTGAGCTTGGCTATTATAGGTGGCAACTGCATCGCTCTCGTAGTCTTCCTGAGAAAGATATTTCGGGTCAAGAAATCCAACTATCTTCTAGTGAACCTGACTCTTGCTGACTTGCTCGTGGGAGTCACAAACCTGACTTTCGTTGTCAAGACCTGTGTTTCTTTTTCCAATGATTTCTTTGAGATGGAGAAAAATCAATCTAAATTTAAGTTGGTTGGAACGTTCCCCGTGTTCGCCTCAGTCTACACACTTTGCCTTATTTCAGTGGAAAGAGTGCTAGCAGTGTTCTGGCCATTTCACCATCGACTCGGTAAAAGATGGCATTACTTCACTGCTATTGCACTGGTTTGGATTGTTTCGGGTAGTGCGGTACTTATCGCGCTTGTCTTCGGACCGAGAACTCAGACCACGGAGGAAAAAGTTAGAATCTTCTTGTGCCTCCATCTCCTAGTTGTTGTATCATTGCTAACGATACTCATCTCGTATGTTTCTATTTGGATCAAAATGAAATTCTTCACAAAGTTTCGCAACTGCAGAACAATCCAGGAGAACAGTAAACTGACCAAAACACTCTTTATAGTGACTGTAGTGTCACTGGGAACTTGGTTGCCGAGAGTGATTTGGGATTGGGTTTTGATATTAAACAACCTACATCACAAGCAAAACACCGATATAAATCATATCCTGACAGCGTTACTTCTGAGCAATTCTCTTATAAACCTAGTCGTGTATTCATTCAGAATGCCTGAATTTAGAAAAGAATTGCAAAATGTGTTATGTAAATGTTTTAGAGGTGTAAGATAAACATAAACAAGATACGATTGACTTGATCTCTTTTTCAGAAGCTGGGAGAAAGAAACTCCACTTATGCTGAAGAGTATTACAGAATTAAACAAACTGTATCTGGAGAATTGTATGCCGGAATATGTAGAATAGAAGGCAGTTTATAAAGAATAAACCCACGCATGGATGGAAACACCAATTTTTAGTCACTTGAGTCTAAAGATGGCTCAATTGTCCTGTATTTAGATGTTCGAAAGAGACAGCAAGAACTATATACCGTTAGTAATACTGCGAAAAAAGTTCCACTTGAAAAACTGACAAGCATCGATACCGGATACTGTTGGAAAACCGTATATACCGTAGAGATGGATAGAACGTAATCCGCGCTGTTGATATCGAAACTACCGAAGAATCCGGTATGCGAAAATGCTTCGCAATCGCAAATCCCACTTGATGTTCTTTTAAAAATTCTAAATCGTTTGATGAAAACCTCATTTTGCCAAAAGACCTGATAATGCTTAAAATGCAGCAACACTATAGATTATATGAACTTACTTAAGGTTAAAAGTATATTGGACGAGTATATTAAAATTTATAGAAAGAGCGTGTCAGTAATCTGCAAAATTCTTTTGTGAGTTTGAGGAAATATTTTCTCGCTCGTAAAAAAAAAAAAAATTATGAAGTGTGCATAGTTTCAAGGTATGAAGGAAAATTGATGGAGTTTATAAGCATTTATAGAAAATGTGCCAAAAGCATCAAAACGGCTAGTTAGTCCGTGAATGTGTTTTTCATGAAATTCCTTCTAATTTTCAAAACATTATAGCTTCTCAGGCAAAATTGTCGCGTACACCAAAATTTTGCTGGGTTAAATCAATCATTAAGCATGTCACTTCGAATGCTGGCAGTAATGATTTCGATTACTAAGGCCCGGTTTAGACGTCGAATTTCACAAGTGCCGAATCTAATGCAAATGAATAGGTTTTGCTCATTTGCATTAGATTCGGCGCATGTGAAATTCGACGTCTAAACCGAGCCTAAGATAGTTATTCGTTGCTAGCTGTCTGCGTTTTGGGGGGAGGGGTGGGAGAGGGAAGTATTTCCTTCTCTCTTTCCTTTCCTCCTCCCACGCACCACGCCTTTTTAGATACGAACAGGGGAGAATTACTAATAATTCTCCCCTGATGTATGACTATTCATATATGATAAGGATGTATAATACATACGTCTGTCCCGAAAACCAGGAACTCTGAAGTCAGAGCACAACATGTTATCCTTCCTTGACTATCTTTATCTGGAAATAGGCGTGTTTCTCTTTCACCTGATGTATCCATGCCTTCGCCTTCGATCTAGTGGATGGGAAGTAGATGGATGGGTTATTACACGACATCTCGCAGTCGCAAACTGAGCTACATGTACATTATAAGAAAGATCACTTACTGACGTTTCGGACGCTAGTCCTTCCTCTCTTTTACTCCGACGAAGGACTAGCGTCCAAAACGTCAGTAAGTGATCTTTCTTGTCTTTTACGGTGTAAAATTTTAACTTTTTATCACAACTGTTCCATTAGAAACACCGACGCAGCCCACACTAGCTTATCTCTTTACATGTACATTAGCCTGCATAGTGGCCCAAAAGAACGGAGGGGGGGGGGGGGGGGACTGTGCGAAGTGTGGACAAGGGGGAGTGGGAAGAGGGAGGATCGCTAATAATTATTTCAGTTGCTCGCAGTACTGAGATGTTTTTATGTCTGCTTGGCGACAAATTTACTGACGGCTTATACATTCAGTGAATAAATGATAGCCAACAAGTCAAAATGGGCTGCATTTTTGTGTGAAATAAAAATCCAATTTAATGGGAGCAAAATTAAGATTCTCATACTCGCCAAAATAATCTGTGAGCTCGGAAAGAGCGGTTTTCGTTTGACTATCAAAAACAGGGTTCCCACTCTCTGGAAAAATAGAATTCCCTGACTTTTTCCTGACCAAAAAACATTTTTCACTGACCACACTGTGCACTTATTTAACGAAAACTGGTAGTTCGACCACAGGAAGCCCAACTAAAAATTCTGAATTTCAAACGATTTTGTGAAGGCTGACAGAAATTCCCTGACTTTTCACTGACTTTTGGGTAAATTGCGAAAACATTTCCTGACCAAAATCAAAATTCCCGGACAATTCCCTGACCTTAAAAGAAATTCAGAATTTACTGACTTTTCCCTGACCGTGGGACCCTGAAAAACTTACGGCACGGACCGTGCCTTGTGACCGTGCCCTGTGACCATGTCAGTGCCGTGCGGCGTATGAAAACATTCGACATTGAGTGCCGTGTCCATGCTGTGCGGTGACTTTTCACACTCAAATGCAATCTACTCTAATAGCTTCTATAGGCTTGTGTTCCTTACCAAATGCAACTGAACTTTGCTCTCAAAAAGAACTGCAGCATAGTCTGAGTTGAGATGAAGACTACTGACAGTACCTAGGTATTCTCTATCCTTCAACTGCTCTGTGCCTGTAACAACAAAAAGAAATCCATCAATCAACCAAGAAACTAGAACGAACAAGCTAAGTAGTCTCCATAGCAACTTAAGAGTGCAGTGACCCAAAAATGACTACCACTCAGGTTTTAAAAACATCGGAAACCACAGACTACACTTCTCACTCCAACACAATGCAATGAAGTACTCACATCGTTTCTCATTCCAAACAAATTTACCATGAGCGCAGTGGTAGAGCGTCCGACTAGTGTACGGAGTGTCGTGGCGGTTCGATTCCCATCTGGGGCTCAGAATTTTTTCTGAGTTCATTCAGTATGGTACATATATAATATACGATCACATATGCATTTAGAATTTACCTTTTTCACTCAGATCGTAGAACCACGCCCTGTTGTTCATGCCCACAGCCAAATGGTAGGGACCAAGAGCTACGAAAGTGGGTTCTACAACAATGTCTACACTGAGTGGACGCTCCTGAAAATAATAAAGATAGTTTAGTGTTCATTCTTATTTGATTTGATAGCACAGCCTTGGTTAGGGTAGGGTTGTGATAATCGTTGATGAAGATAAGACATTCTGAGTGGTAATTCTTGGAAGTCCAAGAAATTTTCAGGTGTTCAAAGAGTTGCAAAACCAATATCTGCAAGCCCAATACTAGCCTGAGTATCAGGCTCTCCAAGCGGTTCCCTCCCCCGCCCTTCCCCTAGAGCCTGATACTCAGGTTAGCCCAATACAAGACATTAATATGCTTCGGTACATTGTGTTTTATGGGGTGAGGGGTGGGGCATTCAAGGAGGTTGCTCAAATTCAATAATAATGGAAAAGTCTGAACATCCAAATTCTAGAAACAAAGACATTAGCAAATTACATTTTCTGGCTAAAACATACCTGAGCAATGCTGTCCACAATGGTGACCTTTAAAAAGTGCACACAAACGGTATCAGTGACTTAATAGTTCAAGGCTGTGACAATGAATTTGGGATCTGGGATCACATGCTTGGGGTTGAGATCACATACTCTGAATCAGGGATCACAGAAGAAGGATCGGGATCATATGATTGAATTCAGGGATCAAAGAGTTATTTCTGGGATCAAAAAATCGTTATTACATTTCAGGATTTGTGTGCCAAAATTTGGGGATCAGGGATCAAGATTTTGTGTAAAAATTCAGAGTCAATCACCATTCATAAAAAATAACCCTAGTCAAGACCCTATGAGATATGGAGAAGGAGAGGAGAGGAGAGGGAAGAGGAGAAGAGAAGAGGGGTAGGGAGGGTAGGGTAGGCAAAGGGAACATAACCTTGCATGCTTCATGAATATGAATATTACCTCTCTCAGTGACGTCAGATATGCCATTTTTGTTCCACAAGAATTTCCAAGGATAGGTAACTTGGTTAGATAAACGTGAATGGCACCTACAACAAAAAAGTATTGTTCAGATCCCTTGTCTTTAGCCTGAGTAAACAGACGTCCTTTCACCCCTCGTCACTTTTCCAGGGGGAGGAGGTCTGAAAGGATGTCTATTTTGTCAGCCTACCTTGTCTTTCTCTAGAAAAAATGATGCAACCATTAACTAAAGCTCTTACCTTTTTGAGTACTGACTGCAATCAACTGACCATCATCAGTCCATGAGATCTTATCTAGATTACCTGTTGACATTAACAAGATGTGTACTTTAAGCAGCTGTCACTAGCAATGGAACTTAAGTTTTAGGTGATTTTGTGTTTAGTAGCATTGAGACAAGTTTCAGCAAAAAGTGTGTACTATCAAACTAGCCTTTAAAAAGTTTCTTAAAGTCATACTTTCCGGTATTTGAATTTCCGGCAAATTCCATGTTCAATAGTAGGCAGTCACTTAAATTATATGAGGTACTCCAATGCAGGGGAAAACAAGTTCAAGAAATTTCTCACCTCCAGCATCTTCAACAGTAATGATAGCATATATTTCCTTCATCTCATTCAGGTCATGAATCTTGATGCTGTAAATAAATCATAGGAAAAAGAGAATGAATATTTAACAAGAAAGGCTGATGTCCTTGGATGAGAAATGGTCCTCAAAATATCAACTTCTTGTTCTAATGTGCTTTTTTGGATCCTTTCTTATCCTCAGACATTATCAGCTGATATCCTAGCCGCCAGAAGGGGCTTATTTACTAAATATCTGCTCAATTTTCAATAGATGATTTACACCAATGATCCTAACCCCCCTTTAAAACTCATTGTCTTGATAAGTTTGGGATTAATTATTGGGGTGAGTGCTGGTGGCATGAGAATACGCCCAGTCCTGGAGGTAGCCATGGTAACTGAGCCACAGATTACCACCCAATACCCATCACACTGTCCAACAGTCGAGTATATACTGAAAGTAGACCTACCACCAACAGAGGGGAGAGGATGAGAGGATGAGAGAATGAACTGAAGTGGATGAACATTCCATACTTAAAGAAACATCTCATAAAGAGAAAACAGTAAACAAGGTGTTGAGACATCCCTAGGGAGGGGATTGTGAGCATGCCAACTCTGCCAGTATGCCCAACTGAAACCAGGAGCCCCACCCCCCAACACGCACCAAAAGAAAATATAAAACATTGCTGTAACTACATCATTGACTGAATAGCAGATGGAATATCAAAAAACTCTCATACCAATAATAGCAGCTATAACTAAAAGTAAATATGTTCCATGGGTTTGTACTCTAATAATTACCAGTTATCTCCACATGAGGCAGCTTTGTTCAGTTGTGTAGATACAGCAATATCTGTCAGTAAGTCCTTGTGGTCACGGGTTTGATATAACTCCTGTAAAGAACACAACAGAGTTCATACATGTAGTCTAATGATCTGAGAAGGAAGACACAAGCATAGAAAACCAATGCACATTAACATACCTGACCAATTTCTTTCATATGGGTTGAGATAACAACAAAAAAACCATTGGAAAAACCAATCATGATATAACCATCCCCAAACCTAGACAACGTAAAAAACATGATGAACTTGATGTCAAACAGGGTTTAGAAGCAGCCAACTAATAGTGTAGTTACAAGGCATTCTTTTCACCACCCGGTTAGCTCAGATGGTAGGAGGGTCAACCCAGGGTCTTAAAATAACTGAGGAGAAGTTGCTGCCTTTTTTAATCATATCTGCAAATGGTAAGACCTTAATGTGGCTTGGATGACTACCAAGGTTCCCACTCATAATTTTGGGAAAACAATTTTTTTTAATACTTCACAAAAAAAAAAAGAAATTTTTCCAATCTGTGAATTCAAAGTGAAATTTGTCATGGAAAGAAAGTCCCGTTATAAGTAATAGATGTGACAGGTTATTAAAACTTTTAAACTGTGGCACATGAAACTTTGATGGTTGCCAGCACTACAAAACATTTTTTTTGTACATGTGCTGACAGGTAGATGCAAACAACAGCAATTCTATGTACCCCTATACATGCCTCTTTGTCAAGGGGATAGATATATTTTTCTGGAGAAACAAGGTACAACAAATGCTCCCCCTCCCCTCCCCCCCTTAAAAAAATCAATTGTATGTTTTACTTTATGCATGTTTCATTTGTACATACCATCTGTATGCAATGATGTTGCCATATCTTTGCTGCAAGAAAAATAATATTAAAAAAATAAGAATTGATCAATAAATAGTTATTTGCCGAGACAGGTAGATTCACTTTAACTTTACCATTCCCATTTTTTAGACAATACATCATCCAATCTAATGTTCAGTTATCATCGGTGTTTAATATTTATTAATTTGTATGGCTATTGTGCAAACATGTAGCTAAGAATATATTGGAAAAGATAAAGAAGAAGAAAGAATGGATGAAGGAATGTGAAATTATGAATGAATGAATGTGAAATGAATGCAAAATGAATGAATGATGAATGTCAAATGAAAGAATAAATGAATGGACAAATGAATGAATGAATGAATGAGTGAAAGTGAGTGAACAGGAAGGAAAGAAAGTATGATGATGATGATGATGATGATGATGATCGATGATCGATGATCGATGATCGATGATCGATGATCGATGATCGATGATCGATGATCGATGATCGATGATCGTTGATCAATGATGATGATGATTGATGATTGATGATGATGATGATGATAATGATGTCTAAAATGTAAAAATCAAAAGCTAAAACATGTAGATGAAAGATGAATTTAGATGAAAGTAAGATGGCTAATTTTACAAAAATAAGAAAAATGAGAAAAATTCCAGAAGTCAAAGGAAAATCAGATAAAAAAGAGATAAATTACAATACAATGAATAAAACCTTTACCAGTCTAGAAATAATTTTCCAAAAACTTACTTGGAATGCCAGCTCAATGGGATTTTCTGGGTCATTCAGATTGTAGAGATATAGTGTCTTTTTGCCAACTATCATGCTCACCTGAACGTTAAAAAAAAATTAGAAAAAATTAGAAAAAAAATCGGAAAAAAGGCACATTTAGTTACTCTTTCAAATCTTAAATATCATATCGCTGTAAATACTTATTATTAAATTGGTTATGATACATAAAATGTGATTGAAACTCAATTCTTACGGTAGCTTCTGCAACAGAACTTCTCTCGTCAGTCTTCATTTCGCTAAACTGAATTTCTGCTGGTTCAGAACGTAGAGTGGCCTGTAACAAATAGAATTATAATCTGGCATAAATTGCTTGTGTACTGTTAAAGGTTTCAAGTTGACCATTTAATTACAAAATGTTCAGTATTTTACAAAGTATTGTGTTTGACCTGTCTGATAGTATCGCCATCAGCGCTGCTAACAGTTATTGATTTATCTTCTGCACCAAGGGCCAATAAATTCTAAGAGAAAAAAATCAAGAGAGTTAATATATTTATTACAGAATTACAGATTCTGCTAGTCTACATCTTAGCTTTTCAGCACACATAGCTTACCAGTAATGCATAAATTGTTGGTCTTATTGCAACATCCCTTTTACAAGGATTCAAATGTATATTACTAATAATTAAAAATAAAATTTTTGAGAGAGGAGCAAACTAGGCAAAAAAAATAGGGGGTCTGCATCCCATAACCCTCCCCCTGGATCCGCACCTGCTTTTAGCACCTATTTTTCAAGCTTCCTTTGAATTTAGATTTTTTTCTGTTCTGTTGATACGGGTGTATATAAGGTGGTAAGGCAGGGCACATGCAATTGCATTACTAAGATATACCACTATGTGCAGCAAAACCTAATTAATACATTATGATGTATATGTGTGGTAGATAATAAAAAATTGATTGTAGAGGAAAATCCAAATTTACACGTAACTGAAAATTTGAAAAGCAAAGATTTATAGATCTTGATATGATATAGGGGTGGATCAAGGGGAGGAGTGGATCAAGAGGGGAGGGGTGACTCAAGGGGAGGGATGGATCAAGGGGAGGGGTGGATCAAGGGGAGGGATGGATCAAGGGGAGGGGTGGATCAAGGGGAGGGGTGTAACATCATCTACCTCTTGATTCCAGCATCCACAGATAATTCTTCTTGTGTGCTTCCCAAGGATGGGAATTTTTCTGAAAATAAAAAACATATCTTATGTTATCATGATCTATACTGCCCTGCTTGCTGGCTCTTATAAAACCTTTGGAAAAAATCATGTGTCGGGTGCCGGACAGGTTGATGTGAGTGAACCTGAAAAACCTGTCCAGCCCTGCTTGAAAGTCATGCACTCTATTATTTTATCAATTTTAGAATAATTTTTCAGTTATTTTTATAACAAAAAATTGTCATGATCATTTGATGAAATGCTTATTGACTGAGTTAGGTTGGGCCACACTGGAAAATATTGGGCTCTTGGTCATTGCTGTGCTTGGTCTATATGGCATGACCTTGAGCCAAATATTTTCCTGTCCAGACCTCCTACTCAGTTAATAAGAGAGTACATATTACTTGAGTTACTTATTTGTTAAAATTGAAGATTTTGAAAAAGGAGAAAATCCAAAATTCTATAATTCAGGTCCATTGTTACCTGGAAGTCTGATGATTGTAAATCAAAAGGTTTCCCTTAGATGTTCCTATGAATATAAACAAGGACTAAGTTAGATGGCTGCTCAAATGAGCCCAAATACCTATTTGTCAGGTATCTGTGTTTATAATGCCTAACCGATAGGCAATCTGTAGATTTCTTACTATTCGCTAGGTATTATGTTACCCTATACCTATTGAATAGGTAAAAAAAGGTAATGCCGGAATTAAATAAACATGCCGGATGAATTTTGACAGTTGTTTATAGTAAATGGATAGAACAATGGAATAACTTGAGCCCTTAATACAGTTAGTAGCAAATTCAATGGTCTTCCTACCTATTGCCAATTGAGGTCCAACTCTTGACCAGAGTAAGAATGTAAGAGTGTCCCTGAAAAAAAAACAAAATGCTATAATTAATGCACAGAATAAGAGCAAATTTTGTATAAGTGTGAAAAGTCATAGAAGCGCAGTGCGGTCATTACATGGCTATGGCATGGTGCGGACATGGCACCGAATAGAATGTTTCATACGTGGTGCAGTCCCTGTCGTAAGTTTTTCATAGTCTGTGATACAAAAACTGCTCAAGATATATAGACATACAGCCACATCTACTACAACTTAGTAGTGAATACATACTTTAGTCCACTCTCCAGTTGTGTAGTCTTTAATGAATTTGAATCCCACAAGAAGATAATTCCTATTAAGAGATGTATGAATGTTAATTGGGCCAACTATGAAAACAACACTTCTTTTTGTTTGTAATTATAGCAATAAATGGCTTAAATATTGTACAAATGATTATGTGATGAGTGGCCATGTTGTATCAGATGTACAACCACGAGCCGAAGGCGAGTGATTGTATATCTGATATAACACAGACATGAATATTGTATATTACTTATGAAACGTCTAGGTGTATACATTCATGTTCTACTAAAATTTTAAAGATAAAATGGAATTTGGCTGTGAAAATTGGAGTTAAAGTTTATGCAAATCAGGATGATTTCTATTGTGTTTTCCTCATTAATTATTCATGAGTTTTATAAGTACAGATGAGAACAGACTGTAACAGATTGTTAGATGTAATTATTAGGAGGGATGAAAATGATGATACTGGTAAATATTTTAAATTACAAACCATTTTTGTCTTGGATAATTGCAAGTGTGTCTCCATCTTTATCCCATGCAATACCAGTACACAACCTAGGAGAGGTTCAGAGAACAACAATTTCTTTATTATTACCCTACGATACAATTTTACAATATACAAACATATAAATTTAACCAGAAAAAGGTAAATGTTTCTCAGAATAACTATAAAGCTAATCGAGCTGAGCAATATAAAGATAATTTTAATTTTCAATGTTGCAATAAATTTCAAGAAAAACTATATAACTTTAAGATATATTGAATTCTGAAGATGAGATGCAAATTATCCTACGAAGCAAACTCCATTTATCTTAGCATAGTTTTTCTTGAAATTTATTGCAAACTTGACCCCATAGCCTCACTTTGATGTGTGCTCATTTAGGATACTGCTGGGCCATGGACTAAACTGTGATAAGGAATTTTATTTCAAGTCCTGAAATGATCTAAATATTAAAAGCTTTCTCTATTGAGATATTTTTGCTTGCCATAACACTTACCCAGGAAGGACGATTTCATCAACTTGTTGGCCATGGCGGTCATATATTGGGATGTTTTTACTAGACCTACAAAATAAAATAACAAAGCATAAGATGAATAATAAGAAAAGAGGTCAGTTAAGATATTTTCCTATAATTTTCTAGAACTGTGTGACCAAGAATTTATAAGGAGAAGAGGGAGGGGGTGGTAGATGGGCACATCATCATCGAAATCGTCAAAATCAGTGGGAAACAAAGTTGGAAAAGTCCTTTGTCCAGCAAGGTTGAACTGGACTTGGGTTGGTTGGGCTGCCTGTGCTTTATTCAGCACATGATCACAAACTAATATGGAGACGAAATACTTTTCAAAAGTCTAGTGTTCATATCCATCATCCCCAGCAAGCTTATTCTCTCTTTCTCTCTCTGTCATATAACGACAAAGATTTGACAACTTTTCAAGAACAAACTCTGACAGCTTTTCATTTCATAACAATGGACCTCCCAAAGGCCAAGAAGTGGGTGAGGGATGGAGGGTAGATGTACAGTAGAGGGTAGATTTAGATGTAGCCAGGGAGAGGGGAGGGGGTCTGAAATCTCAAAGGACTTTGCTAAATATAATAAGCATTACTTACCCAGCAACAGCAAGGTAAGACCCCTGACTCTGTTGCCAGCAATATCTGACATTTCCACCACCAGTTGCTTTCTCGGGAATACTGAAGACTCTCTGGTAGAAAAACAGCATTTAACATTAATGACAACAACAAAACATACTGGCTGCCGGTTTCATTCTTAGTCCAAACATGATTTCAGAAATGTAATATCCATGTATAGGTAATATATTTTATTTTTATTCATGATACTCGCACCTAAAAATCGAAAAAAAATGCTTTTCTTTGAGATATTTCTATTTAATTTTATTTTTCAGGTTTTAATGGCGCCCTTCACTATGGAAACGTGTGGACACATTAAAAACCTAAATCTTACATAAAGCTGTCAAAAAGGAAAGATTTTTTTAAAGAAGAACAAACGTATACTTTATTTACAATCCATAGATCTTATCAAAAGTACTAACCTTCATTTTTAAGTCCTTTTAGAAGAAGAAAAAGATTTGATCTAACTGTTTACCAACAGACAGAAGCCGCCATCTTGAAATTGGTACAGAGCCTCTTCTTGGTGTTGGTAACACAGGAAACCCATTGTCAGTCCTGGGATTTCCACATAAAAAGGGTGTCGGTGCGGAGTACATATTCACTTACAGTAATGGAAAACCCAAAAAATGCAGCCCAAATACCTGTCATTGACATTTCTCCCCTGATATCAAGCGAGGGAGAAATCAGTTATCAAAATGTGATCAGAGAAATCGCTTCCGCTTGCTTAGAATATGGATTCTTCTACGTCTCGATTCACAACATAGAAGTAGCCCTTCAAAAGGGCCTTTTTGATTGCCTTTGGGAATTCTTTTGCCTCTCGCAAGACCAAAAAGATGAGATACGCAAAAAGGAGGGAACATTTCGTGGATACTTTGGTATGGAGGAGGAAGTATCAACAGAGACGAAAATATCTGATTGGAAAGAGGGCATTTACTACTTTCAAGACATCAACCTTCCAAAGAATCGCCCGGAATCTGTCTTCAATGGGACAAACCCGTTACCCAAGAAGGAATATGTGCCAAACTTTGAAAATGTTGTCTCGGAATACTTTCAAAAGACTATAAACCTTGGTTCTACTATAATGAGTGCTCTTGCAGTTGGTTTAGGTAAATTTCGAAGGTCACGATATGCATGTCTCTTCATCTAGACAACAAATAAATCGTGGGGGAGGGATTGCAACATATTTATTGCATTAAAGCCTTGTCAAAGCTTTGGGCAACTCATAACAGAAAATCATTTTGGTTAAAAAATACGAGGGGTGGGGTTGGCTAAGCAAAGTCCTTCCATCCTGAAGGGCTCCAAAGTTTGCAAATTTACCTACACCCCCTTTTTACCATTTCTGCACTTAGTAGGCTTTGAAGTATGTTATGGAGAAGCACAGACCGCATAGTGGTGAGAGCACTTAAGTGCCTCTCACTAATACGACTTGCATTTGAGTCCCTTCAGGCTCTGTGTTGTATGTGAGTAGAGTTGTTTTAAAATTGGTTCTCTCCTGTGCTTCAAGGGTTTTTCTCCGGGTTCTCCGGTTTTCCACCTTGCTTGCAAAATCAACTTCAAAATTCCCATTCAATCTTTGGGCTTTCACCTAGCATGGACCTAAAGGCTCCGTTCATGATTGTCCAACGCTGTGATACAACAGCCAAAACTTAATAGATTTTAAATTTTAATGTAACTTTATTATTGAACTGTTCTTTCATAGGTCTTGAGAAGGATTTCTTTGAGAAGAAGTTCACCAAACATCCATTTGTGCAGTTGGCAATGTTCCATTACCCACCATACAAGAATGCAACTTGCAATGATGACTTCAAGTGGGGAGTACAAAAACACACAGATTATGGGGTACTAACTGTGCTCATGCAGGATGATGTTGGTGGCTTACAAGTACAGCTAAAAAATGGTGAATGGATAGAAGTCCCACCCATTCCAAACACCTTTGTGATCAATATTGGTGATGCACTTGAATTATGGACTTCAGGTGCATACAAAGCTACCTCTCACAGAGTTAGAGCATCATCCTCAAGGGATAGGATGTCAGTTGCTATGTTTTATGAACCAAGTTTTGATTGTGTTGTCAAACCAATCCCATTGGAAAAGACTCTTATTCCAGTTGGTGCTGTTAATGAAAATTCAAAGATGAAATCCACTTTTGTTTATGGAGATTATATCCTTAGCAAGTACAAAGGAATTTTAGATCATAACTAAAGAACTGTTTTTTTCGATTGAAAAGATAGTTTTGGAATAGACCCCTTGCATGTGACGTCAGAGCAGCTCAATTTGGAGGGCAAAACAAAAGAATGTTAATCTCCTGAGAATATGGAACCTATTGTTCTGCCCTCCAAATTGACAACTAACCCCCTTTGTATGATAATCAGTATTACAAAATGCAGGAAGTGCCACAAGCAAATAAAATGTGAGAAGCTAATCGCTAATGCTTCTTTTTACATTTCTTTCAAGCTTACATCACTTTCTGTGTGCTGTATTACTCAGCAGAGCACAGAAAAAGCTGTTTCATTAGTTAAATATAGAAGGGACTTCTATCAAACCATTCATGGTATTATACTTCAGTGCAGACGGCACCAACTGATAACTCCAAAAATCAATAAAATCAATATTGATTGATTGATTAATAGATATAATCAATGAAAAGCATCAGTTTATCAGAATGATGAAACTTTGGTTCAAGAAAGTGTGGATTTTACGAAGAAAATTTAATAATTTCGAGAAATGAGAAATGTAACCATACCATAAAACAGTGTCTGTAATATTTCTTTAGCTTTCCAATGTACATTTTATAACATTAAGCTTTTATATGTTTTCGTAAAATGTTAATTCAAGTCTTTCATGTTAGTAAAGTTCAATGTAAATCAGAAGTACAGACAAAGAAAATGATTAAACATGAAGCCAACACACATAAAGTTCCAATCTTGATTAACATCCAAAGTGTGATTCACACAAGTACACGTTATGCAATACTCTGATATGATACATCCAGAATGGCAAATTATCCTTGTAAAATCCAAACACTGTCATAAGTTCTGTTATAAGTTATTCATTCGTCGTTTTCATAATCCTTGGGATTCTTCCTTTTTAAGTTGTTATTGGAGGTCTTGGAATAGTTGTAGATAAGTACAAGACTAATAAACCCTGGAGCCATGTACATCAAGTTCGTTCTCATTCTTCGTACCCAATTTCCAACTCCCTTTCCAATGCCAGCAAAAGCACGCTGCTCAAACGGAGATAAAGTATAGGAGATGATATTCTTGGACTTGATAAGGTTTCCAAACTCTTTATGGCCCATTTTTGACTTGATAATCCGTATGAAATTGTAAAATAAAAAGGCAAATCTCCTTCAACAATTCAAAATGGCCGACACCGGTTTTTGCGTGATCAGGCAAAGGTTGATGGGAAGTATTATATTACGATCAATCTGATTGGATTAGAGAACAATGGGAGTTTTTCTCAACCAATCACATAATTCGTAAGTTAAAGTATACACAACGGGATTAGAAGAGGAAGTCGGTGCCTACTATTTTTTCCTTGTTTCTATGTCTTTATTCAGAAACGGTGTTTTTTTTGGATTTTTTATGGTTTTTTGTTTGAGTATGATAGCAAGGTTCTTTGTCTTGTCCTCTTGGACAAGGAATAATGTCCATTTAAGAATTTCGATCCAATAATATTTTGCAAAACAGCTGAAATATGGAAGGCACGAACGAGGAACATCAGGAACGAAATCGTCTCGTCGTGGCCAAACACCTTCTCAACGAGGAATTATCCAAGAACCCACACTTTAGGAACAACCAGGACAATCGTATCAAGACTACCAAATATACAATATGGACATTTTTACCCAAGAACTTATTTGAACAATTTCACAGATTTGCAAATATTTATTTTCTGTTTATTGTATGTCTTAACTGGATTCCGGCGATCAACGCTTTTGGAAAAGAAATTGCAATGTTGCCTTTGCTTTTTGTGCTGTCTGTGACAGCTATCAAAGATCTATTTGAGGACCGACGACGGTACAACTCTGACAAGAACGTTAACAACACAGTTTGTAACGTCTACGACAGGTAAATTATATGGCTGTATAAGACAAATTTTATCAAGTTCTCTTTGCCTAATCCTTCTGCAAGGAAAGTGAAACTAGCTGCTAGTACTGAAGTATGATTGAAAGTATTTAGTTAAAGCCATAGTCAATTTGATTAAGCTTATACAACCTCTTTTCCACCATAAAATATTAACTAATCTACCTTCTGAATGATGTAATTGAAATGGTAAATTTTTAATGATAGATACCATTATAGAGTGTTAGGAACAATCAGAGATAAAAATAAGTACATTGTACGTACCTGATACTCGAAAGATACTAAAATTTTTGGCATTGTATGGGACCAAGAACTCAGCTAATGTTAAAGCTGTTAAAGTTTCCAATACATTTGAAAGGTACTGATCTTGCTTGGCAGTTAGTGTCCTTCCATACATCCCTCTTGGATATAAGGAAACCCTTTCATTATACTGTTATAATTATTGTTTCTCTTTTCAGTTCTAGTGATCAATATGTTCCCACTAAGTGGAAGGATATGGTGGTTGGTGATATAGTAAGATTATCAAGCAATGACGTCATACCAGCTGATATTTTACTGCTAAACTCAAGTGATCCCCATGATATTTGTTTTATTGAAACTGCTAATCTGGATGGGGAAACTAACTTGAAGCAAAGAGAAATAGTTAAAGGGCTGTATGAGGTATACATAATGTGCTTAAAATTATTATCAATAATGGCAGTGTTACAATATGCAATGTTAGTTTCACTGCTTTCTCACAAGACAATAGAACTCTTTACCTTGGGCATAATATTTTCCCATTTCAGACCACTTGTCATTCCCTAGAGTATCATTTATTTGTTTTACGCTTCCACATTGATAGCAGCCACGTAGCTGAAGGAACGTACTACCGACGTTAAATATAGTTTCTTTACCTTTTTACATGAGAAGACACATGAATATGGATACAACACAAACAAAGAATCTTATTTTCAAGGGAATGACACATGGTCTGAAATGTATAAATAACTTTCATTTCAAGTATCCCTGAATTCACAAAAACACATGAACAGTGGCTTTACAGACACTTTGGCACTCTTTTGGCTGACAGATAGCCAACAATAGACCTCATCGGCTTGGGGTAATGTTGTCCCATTTCAGACCACGTGTCATTCTCTTGAGAATAAGATTCTTTGTTTGAGTTGTATCCATATTCATGTATCTTCTCATGCGCAAACGTTAAACAATGAAATGATACTCTGGGGAATGACACGTGGTCTGAAATGGGACAACATTACACCCAAGCCGATGAAGTCTATTGGCCAACGTTCCACCAATGATTATAGCCAAAATTATGCCGAGTGTTGATAGACACATGAATGCCAATTGGCCATGCATAAAGTACATACCACCAAATGTAATACCATTCCTGCAACTTGTCTCTTTCTTGTTAATTTTTAGCTAAAGAAAGGCTCATTTGTACCAAGGAATTTTGATAATAGAATCAAGTGTGAAGAACCAAATAATCATATTTACAGATTTAATGGAACTTTGTAAGTACTGTTAATACAGTGAAATGTGTATATGATCGTACCATACTGTGAAATTCTCAGAAAAAAATTCTGAGCCCCAGATGGGGTACAGTCATTTAGTTGCTAAATATGAGAATGTATATCCACATACAGTCCAGAATTTAGGGTCCTCCATGTACCACACACAATGAGGACACAGTGTACATTATTCAACATATTGTATTCTTTGTTAGCTTCGTTCTATTGTATACCTAGGAGTACTTTGTTGTGGCTATCAAATTACGTAGACTGTTTGTGGTACACGAAGAACCCCCCAGAATTTAAATGTAGCTCAAATGTTTTGGATATTAACGTAGCTCAGTAACATTCAGTATCAGTGTTATGGCTAAAACGTTTGGGAAGCACAGATGGCAGAGCTGTGAGAGAACTTGCCTCTTACCAAGGTGACCCAAGTTTGAGTCCCGCCGGGCTCGGTGTTGTGGAGTATCTAGTTGCCTGCTCCAATACAACATATCACAACTTTTTTGAAATGTTATGCTATCTTGATCTATCTTGCTGCAAGATCTCGCTGTTATTATATTAATCATATATATATGTTTGTTTTTTATTCAGGGAATCATCCCAAGATGAAAGCAAGCTTTCTATAGGCAGTCATAATTTACTTTTAAGGGGATGTATGGTTCGCAATACTAAATGGGTGGAGGGAATCGTTGTTTATGCAGGTACAACTTTTTGTTGTAATTTTACATACAGTGGTACTTATGTTAAGCGAATTAACACCTTTGGTACTTTGCCCAGTGTCCACATAATGGAGGTTTCCCCTGATCAGGGGTTTGTTTTACTGTAATTATATGCAAAGAAATTTTTTGAAACTGTGCAGCTGTCTGCTTAATAATGGATGTCCACATGCCAGTTGTTTTGATACATGTCAGTTTCGATACATGGTAATTAGGTTGTTTCGATATATAGTACATTGATGGTCATTGTGATGCACAATATTGACATTCATTTATTTGATACTTTATAGGCCATGACACTAAAGCTATGCTCAACAATAGTGGTCCACGTTATAAACACAGTAAAGTGGAAAGAGACATCAACTTGGATGTTATTGCTTGTGTAGTTATTTTATTCACCTTATGTTTTCTCTGTGGAGTAGGCAAGTACTTCAATTATGATTAATTGATTAATGGATGGATTTTTTTAATTGAGTGTTATGGGGTTTGAACCTTGACTTTTTACATGTAAGGTGTTGTTCCCCACTCCCATGCATTGCATATACACAGGGCGTGAAATAGAAAACATAAATAGCCCGACAGTTTCTTATTTTCGGCAGGATAAATAATTTTGGAGCAAAATTCCCCTGCCATTTTATTTTCCATTTGGCAGTTCAAAACTTTTTTAGCCTGACAGTAGTAAAACTTGACCTGCATTTTGGCCATTGGCAGGCCCCTATTTCGAGCCCTGATACACATTAAAGGTCATGTCAAGATGATTTTATTTTGATTACCAAGATTACAATACTGTACCTTTAACTCAACTTTGATGGACTTTGATCTGCTGCAGTGACCTGTAAGGATCTGAGCATTGTGATGGCTACTTTCAGGGGTGGATCCAGGCCTCATTTAGAGGGGTTGATTGCTTTTTAGGGGGTTTGTGCGACCCCCCCCCCCCCCTCCCCCATAGGTCCACCCTGACTTTGGACCCACCTCTGTGAGAGTCAACATCCCCCTGCTAACAAATAATAAAATTCCAAATATTGATTTCCTTAATTTTTGTTATAAAGGTTGTGGAGTATGGACCCAAAAGCATGCCTTTTTTAACTCCTATTTCAGTCCAGGAGGAGAGAAAAACCCTGCAATGGAAGGATTTATCAGATTCTGGACATTTATTATAATATTTCAGGTATTAATGACAATAAACCAGGTCTTTTTAGGGGAGGGGTAGAGGAAAGGAGGGAGCATGGAATTTTCAAAGGAAAAAACCATTGCAAAAAAATGGAGCCTTAATCCTTACCTACAAGAAAAAAATCTTAGTTCTGTTCAAATGAGCCTTTAATTTACAACTTCTTCATCAATTTTTTGATGGTGCAAAGTTACTTTTTGACCATGCTTTCTGTGACCCCCCCCCCCCCCCCCCCAAAGGAAACACCCTAACTTCGAAATAAAATATTTAAAAAACAAAGATTTAACTACCTACTCCACTTTTTTTCAGTATTTCTTCTTGTCTTTATATCATATTTATATATGATTTTCTTGCAGGTTCTTATTCCAATATCATTATACGTATCTGCTGAAATAGCCAAGCTAGGTCAAGTTTATTTAATATCACAAGACAGAGAGCTATACCGCGAAGAGACAGACCAGCCAGTCATCTGTCGTGCACTGAATATCAACGAAGATTTGGGTCAAATAAAATATATATTCTCTGACAAGACTGGGACACTCACAGAAAACAAAATGATCTTCAGGAAATGTTCTATTGGGGGAACAAATTTCCATCACACTGAACGAAAAGTTATCCAAAGAAAGACTGTGGGAGGTAGGCATGAATTCGTTATGCATGGTGGTGTTGTAATGCATTGTAGCTGCGGTGTGAGTGTGCTTTGCTGTGTTTTACCACTGAGCTGTATGGATAAATGACCTAAGACAGTGAAATACAAGCAACAAAATCGTGCAACCTGTCCCGCAATATTGTTGCATTGCAAGTTGCAGAGCGCATGTTGCTCGTATTGCCACCCCGTGCGACAACGAAATTTTATTGCGTAACTTTGTTGCAGAAGAGTGAGTAATGTGATCGTCTGGGTGAGTGTAGTCTTGAGGAAGACTATTGTTGTTTTTGGTGACTGACGTTTCGACATCCTGAGCGGAGGTCATCTTCATGCAGAGTACAGTGAGGAATGAAGGACAGTCGATTATATTTATAGCTGTTAGTAACTGTTGAACAAGATCATACTTAAAAAAGCCTGATTCTTTTTGACCACAGATGTTGGTGACAGCACAGATGCTCGCAGTCCACAGCTAAGCAAAGCCTCTGATGATGAACTTTACGTCGAGAAACCACCGGCAGAGGTATTTAAAAAAGCTGCGATATAAAGATATATATATATATTGTATTTCAATCCTGCTGCACACAATTGAAGGGGTGCCATTTGGGCGGTGAGTACGATGGCAGGTAATCCCAGAAACATGTAGAAGGGATATGTTTTTGGGAGCCGTTTCAAATTTTATGCTGTCAAATTTCCTGCCTGTCTGGGGACATTTCTGGGCAGGGGATGGGGGGTCGGGGTGTAAGGTCTGCCACTGCAATAAGGTGTTCTTCAATGCTTGACATGCATATAGGAGAAACAAAGATCTGGTAGCAAAACCTTCAGAATCATCAAATGTTGCTTACTTTATTTTCCTTGACTTAACATGTTGTTTGTTTTGTTGTCGGTTAGGAGGACCCACAAGGAGTTCACTGGGACTCCAAACTGGCAATGGCGATAGCAGCAGAAAGTAAAGCAAACATGTACGAAGGACGAATATCCTCGTACTTGAGAGAATTCTTCATCCTTCTAGCCATATGTAACACAGTTGTAGTTTCACGTCCATCTTCATCACCCAACACCCAGGAGAACGACCATTTGGACAACACACAGACCATAACAGTGAATAGTGAACAGAAGGGTTCCAACAGTACAGACGGAGCAAATTCGGGTATATCAACTGCGCGCTCAGGATCCAATATCGAACATAAAGGACCACAAGCATCATCAAGTCTTCTTGTGGACGTTGCGCAAAACCATTCATCACATCAAGGCCTTGTAAACAAAGGACTTTTACCTTCACCTGCAAAGC
Organism: Anthopleura xanthogrammica; assembly: GCA_964019055.1. Lineage (NCBI taxonomy): Eukaryota > Metazoa > Cnidaria > Anthozoa > Actiniaria > Actiniidae > Anthopleura > Anthopleura xanthogrammica. The sequence continues at coordinate 2,521,253 of OZ025213.1, forward strand.
GAAGTCCGAAAACGGAGGACTCTTATCTATTCAGTCCTGAACATTCAAAGAATTCTTATAGTAGTGTGGATGTTAAGGCTTCAGATAAAACTAATTTCGAGAATGTTTTGTACGAGGCAGAATCTCCCGACGAAGAAGCCTTAGTCAAGATGGCAAGCTCTTATGGCTTTAAGCTTATATCTCGTAGCCCTAACACTGTAACTGTTCTTATACCTAACGAAGGACAAGTTACTTTTCAAGTGCTTCATGTGTTAGCATTTGACTCTTCTCGTAAGAGAATGTCTGTAGTTGTTCGTCGAGGTGATGGTGAGATTCTCATGTATTGTAAAGGTGCTGACTCAGCAGTTATGCCACGCCTATCGAGCAGTCACCTTCAGGGAGATGATGATCAGACAGATACTGGAGCAGAAGGTGAAGAAAAACAAGTGATGGGGAACAGAAGGCTATCAATAGCCGAGAATACTGATAACCATTTGAATATGTATGCTAGAGATGGACTACGGACTTTATGTATGACTAGGAGGGTAAGTACACAAGCACGTGACATACTGGTTTATGATTTCTCGCCATTTTCATAGTCACGTGATTATTTTCCGCCATATGGGATATCACGTGATGATTTCACTTAATGGAATGTCATGTGGCTATCTACAGTTATATTATATTTCAAGTGACTTTTACACCGCCATCTTGGATAGCTTGCTTCAAAACTTTTGCTTAAGCTGATTAGCTTTTGGGACCTTCTGAATCAATTTTGAAGGGGATTCAGTATTTGAATGTGTATGCAGGTTAATGCAAGAATAGACCCATAGCAACGGAACAAACATAAGTATCCATAGTAACAGAGTGTCTGTATTAGGTGGGTGTCTGTTAAGTGGAGTTATAACTGATAAGGCCCTAAAATGTGCTATTTTGTGCATAAAGGAGCTGACTGAGGAGGATTACCAGACATGGCTAGTTGGACACACGAAGGCAGAAACAGCTCTTCATCATCGTGAGAAACTCATTCGAGAATCCGCACACACCCTGGAGAAAAACATGGAACTTCTTGGTGCTACGGGTATCGAGGACCGTCTACAGGATGGTGTACCAGAAACTATTGCTAAGCTTAGAAAAGCCGGCATTAAAGTCTGGGTGCTCACTGGAGACAAACAGGTAAAAAGCTTTGAGGGAATTTCATGTGACTGTGGAAGACTCACCATATGGACGTACCGTGACCGTGACGGTGTCATGTCCAACCACGTTCACTGGATGCGCAGTGATCGTGCGAGATGATTGGTTCAAAGTATGTCGTCAATTTCGCCAACGGAGCCTTGTGCTATGCCTTTTCACAGCCGGGTTATATAAGCTGATAAGATTCACTTTATCAATGTAAAAAGACATTCTCTGAACAGAACTTCTGTGAATATATCTTTTCCCACTGATTGCATATATAGGTTGCGTTTCTTCAGTCTATTTTCATTGACACGGTCAAACCTTTAAACAGCCAACGCCCTATGTCTTATATTAGAAAAATCTTTTTCAGCCTGCCCATTTTATCTAGCTCAAATTGGAGCTAAGAATTAGCTTTTGTTTTGCAGGAAACGGCCGTTAATGTTGGTTATGCTTGTAAACTTCTCGACAGTAACATGGAAAAGATTATCTTGAATGCAAAGTCAAAGGTAAGAAGATAGAAAATATAATCTAAATTAAGACTGAAAAGATTGATATCGGGAATTTCTCTTCGCTTCCAAGTTCGGGTGTCATGGGCTTCATTCATAAACAGTCTTCCATTGAATTTTGAATTACTAAACACATATAACGTCAACAGTAGCAACAAGAGAATCATTATACAGTAAGAGACTGCTGTTTAGCTTTTCAATATGGCTGACATGACTTGATGGTACTAATACTCTATTCATTCTATGGTTTGTTTTTTACCATCAGGATGAGTGTAGTAGTCAGATCTTCTCTTGGTTGGCTCATTTAAAGCTCGATGATACAGCTTGCTGTATCAACAGCGGATCAACATCAACCAGTATCCATGAAGAGGTCCAGGAGAGTACGGACCAACCCTTGGGTCTTGTCATCGATGGCCGTACATTAATGTACGCTCTAGATAAATCCCTTAGTTCCAAGTTCCTTAAACTTACGTCCCATTGTCAAGTGGTGCTTTGTTGTAGAGCCACGCCAATACAGAAGGTTAGTATCGCATTTATTCGGACTTGCTTTTCAAATGCCGCAGTACTGCATGGAAAGGTTACTCACGGTATCCGACTTAGATTCAAGATCTCAATAAAATTTGAAGGAAAGTCGGAGAAATTTCGGAGAAGGGCCCTCCAACTATGTGAGAGAACCAAAAACAACTCCACCCATATCCATGTTGTATGAGAGTGGATCAAACCTACCACCCCACCGGTCATTAACATTATCAAACAACCTAGCTCAATTACATCGTTCAAAGCTAAAATAAGAGATGTTTTTTTTCCATAAGATTTAATTTTACCGTACAATTTCCGTCATTTTTCGTTTTTTATAGAATATTGTTTTTCTGCTCATTTATTTCTCTAACTTACCAGGACCCCCATTGATATCAGCAATGCTGAAGGGGCAAACTCCTGGCTAAATATTGGTAAATAAAGAAATAATAAACAAAAGCTATACACCTATGTTCTACTTTTCGCAACGATTGCTGCAACTTGTCTCGCAACATTTTTCAAATAGCACTGTAGGTTACTCCATACAACTAGTAGTTGTGTCACGACGCCGTTGCGAGTAAAGTTACAGAGAAAATTGATCGCGCCCTAATACACTGTTATCTTGTTATTCCCAGGCATCAGTGGTACAATTGGTTCGTGATGGTCTCAAAGTAATGACACTAGCCATAGGAGACGGTGCTAACGATGTTAGTATGATTCAGATGGCAGATGTAGGTATTGGTATCACAGGACAAGAAGGCATGCAAGCTGTCATGGCTAGTGACTTTGCTATCGGAAGGTTTAGGTTCCTCACACAGCTACTACTGGTCCATGGGCATTGGTGTTATGACAGAATCACAAAGATGTTTCTTTATTTCTTCTATAAGAACGCGGTAAGTTTTAGATTATATGATGTCCCAACTTTGCTGTGAACTTCGTTTTAACGTAAAGTGCGTATAATCATGCGTGAATCAAAATCGACGTATTACACTCCGTGTATTGTACCAAGATTTTCAGAGTAGAAAGGTGTTTTGAACGTCAACCAGACTTTTAGTACAATTCCTTCTTATTTACTTGTTGTATTCCACACACCAACGCACGGCAATCCCAAACAGGGCTGCTTGTCATTTACATGGACCCGTCCACAGTAATGCGTTTTCGAACGCTCCGTTTTCATCCACACAAAAAAAGCAAAAAAATAGTCGCGTCCACACTGATACGATAGGCCTGCGTTTTCATGTTTCCACTCTGGAGAACGTTTTCAATGTATGCGTTTTCGAGGAAAACTCAGCGTTTTTCGATCGTTTTAGTGTGGCGCAAGGCCAAAACGCAGCGAAAAGTACGTTATGCGTTTTCGAGGACAACGCATTAGTGTGGACGGAGCCTCAGTTTTTCAAATGATGTTTGCTGAATTGAAGCATTTCTCTTTTCAATCTTTTGGCTTCATTTGCTCTTTCTGGCCTAAAAAAAAGTATTTTACATTCATTTTAGTCTAACAGAAACAGTTAAAAAAAGGAAAGAAAAAAGGACAAAGAATATAAGGAAAGTGAGGGAGAAAAGAAAAGAAAAGAACACAATAACGAAAACTCTGACAAGAATTTGAATTCTTAAAAGACTGAAATATTTCAGTAAGTCATGGTGACGTTTTTAAATTTTTTGATTTATCGTTGTTTTTTGTTCTTATCTCGGCAGATGTTCGTGTTCGTGTTATTCTGGTTCCAGTTATTCAATGGATTCTCTGGTTCTAATCTCATCGATGATTTATCACTGATCTTATTCAACCTTGTCTTCACTGCTGTCCCTCCTGTCATCTGCGGTATCCTGGATAAAGACCTACCTGCCTCTGTGCTCAATGCAAAACCACAATTGTATAAGTCAGGCCAAAATGGGGAAGTAAGTGCTTTAGATTTCTCCCAAATGTTTTTCAGGGAGTTTCAGGGTTCAAATAAGAAATGGCGAAGGTGCCTGTGCCGTGGTTGTGGATTGGAACTTTGGACCATTCAACCCTAGCATCTATGAACTGTAATCAATCGATTGGACCTTGAAGCAACATGTAGGCTGATCTAAGTCAATCCACAGCTAACTCAAAAATCACATGGGAATTTAGCTTGTTAGGTTTTGTGGAGGGAGGAAAAAACTGGAGGAAAACCCTCAAAGAAAGGGAGAGACCTAACAAACTCTACTCACATGTGATGCTGTCTGTGTCCAGGAATCTAACCTGACGGCACCCTTGAGGTGAGAGGCGAGTACACTAACGCCACACTACTATCGTTGAATCCCAGACAACCATAGATTGAGGAAAATAAATAACAAAGCTAATTGGAAAAGGGAATGAAAATGGCTATATCTATTTTTATCTTTGCTCCATAGATGTATACCCGCAAGTTATTCTGGTTGACTATTCTAGATGCTCTTTATCAAAGTGTCATCTTATTTTTCTGTTGTTCCCTGGTAAGTTTACCTCTCATCTATCTCATGGTCAATGCTAGAATGTAGCATCACAAGAACTGCTGTCTGCATTTTTTGAAATAACCTGGTCCAAAACAGTTACATGATGTGTGTGATAGTTTGTTATGCACTAGACTGCTGCGCAATTTCTAAATCGTGAATTTTGAGTACCTATTATGTACGGTATATTCATTATTATAACTGGATGCTTATTTGTGCAGCTCTTTGAAGGCACACCAGCTGATGACAGAATGGTTGGTATAACGATGCATCAAGCTGCTGTTATCTTAGCAAATGTACATTTGGGTCTAGCCACTTCTCAATGGGTGAGTGAAAATAATAAGCTATGAAGAAATCATCTTCTTTATTCAAGAGAACGTCAAGGCATTTCTGTACACCTGGCAATGGCCGATTTTGGAGACCCTATTAAATTTTCACGTTTTTATTGCTCTAATATAGTCCTCAATATTTTTTGGCATCTGACACCAAGGATTTCCATTTACTGTCATTTTCTAGTCCCCCTCCCCCCAAGGGTTTTCTGACCTCCTCAGGGTAAGGGTAGGGTAGGGTAAAGAATTAGATGCAGTGGCCGATTTTCCACACTGGATTACTCGTTTGTTTTTTTCCATTGTACCTTTTCCATTTGTTTCTTAGCTTTTGTTATTTTTTCATTCCCCAGACATGGATACATCATCTTTTTCTATGGGGTAGCATTATATTATCATTTGCATGGACTATATGCTTTGGTCTTGTTCAAGTCACCCATAAAATCTACTTCGTTTCTATCATGACTTTATCAAGCAAGGAATTCTGGTCTCTGTGCGTGTTGATATCTGTTACAGCTCTCTTACCAAGGTTAGATGTAACATCAGAGTAAAACCTACGTATACTGCCCATGTGTAGCTTGCTGTCATTCATTCATTATGAGGCAGAAAGTGCTTCCAATGCATTCCCTTTGGTATCAAAAATTGTTCTATCACACTATGAACTAGCCTGCTTTGGCACATATTTTGAGGTTAAAAATTGAGTCTGTAAAGTAGGCTAACTATGAACTAGCTGTGAAAACTACAAGTTCATGAAAAATCCTCAATATTGATATTTTAAGAATGTAATAGAGGATTTGCACCATCACATGGTGGCAGCCATGACAGGAGGCAGACACAATATTTCCCCACGGGAAACTGAAACCTTTGTCAGGCAAATCATATCAGCCAAGATTAAATTGTTCCTGCCTCCTGTCATGGCTGCCATTGCTTGATGGTGCAAAGAGGTTCAAATGTGAAAAGGGGGACCAAATAACTAGCGTGGTGTCATTTCACTAGAGGTATCGGAATGCACAAATTTCCAATTCATTCTGTTCAGCCTTGCCCTGACTTTGATCAGCCAAGAGGTTGTTTCATAGGTCAATAAAATTCGAAACATTTTCATCAGTAGCTATATTAACATGGTGTGTATTTGTAACATTTGTAGGTATTCATTATTGGCACTACGAAGAACAGTCTGCCCGACACAGATTGACGAGGCTCAGATTCAGAAAAGAACTAAACCACGATTTAACGCAGCACATAAGATAGATGCAAATGGATATAATGAAGAACCAAAAACACTGAGTTCTGTTGTTATGTTGTGAGCATGAGAATATAGAATTTCCTTCCCAAATCTACAGAAAATGGATCCTTATGCCAGGGCACATGAAATATTAAATAAATGATTTTTAGCATGTCAAACATTTGCTATGAACCTTATCGGCTGTTTTCCTACCTATAGAGGCTTTGTGCTATCATGTGTTGGCAGCCATGACTGGAGGCAGGACAATTGAATCTGGTCGAAACAATCTGGTCTATAGCTAGTCTGATTTACACGAGAAAGAATTCAGTTTCCCTGTGGAAAAAGACTCATGATTCATGAGTTGCGCTTCATGTCATAGCTGTCACCACGTGATGGTGCAAAGCCTCTATTTCATTCCCTAGAGAATGTCATTCATTTGTTTAATGGTTACACATGAATATGGAAGACACATAAATATGGATACAACTCAAACAAAGAATCTTGTTGTCAAGGGAATGACATGTGGTCTGAAATGGGAAAACATTATGCCTGGGTGGATTAATTAGGTCCTTTCATAATACTCTAAATAAAAAGAATAAAACTGTTGGAAATATTAGTGTCAAATTGGTATATAATAATGTGGGAAATAAAATTATACATCTTTATAAATACTTCAATATATTGGTACATATCATGGTGTGGTAATCAAGCTTGCAAATGTGCCCTTTTTGGAGCGTGAGCCTGATTTTTTTTACAACCTACCATACTATTCATCTGAAACAGTGTATGAGGGGAGATCAAGACAGAAAGTCACCAGGTAAGTAAAGTGAATTTTATTTGTCTTGGTTTTACTTCTTCTTACCTAGTTGCAAAATATACACTGTTGCAAAATGATTGTCAGGTTCAAAGCATATAGAACATATAGAAGCTTAGACTCAAATGGTACATGGAAAGTATGTTAATGAGATGCATATTGTGATGACCCATGCACTGTTTGTAAAACACAGATTCTAAAATCATAATAATTATAATTATGTCATTTCCCAGAATATCTTTCAGTGTCAGCTTCTATGTTACCCAACAATGATTTTGCAAATGAGTGTATATTAGTCTAACATACATAATGCTGAAGTGTAAACACTGTATTCTTCTTATTTGATAAGGGAAGCACAGGTGGCGTAGCGGTGAGAGTGCTTGAGTTCGAGTCCTGCTGGGCTCGGTGTTGTATGTGAGTAGAGTTTCTAGTTGGTTCTCTCCTGTGCTTTGAGGGTTTTTCTCCGGTTTTCCTCCCTCCACAAAAATCAACTTCTAAATTCCAATCATGGATCATGGAACAAGGGCCACAGGTTTGTTAGCCACTGGCTATTTAGTGCTATCCTCGTTAAAACAAGGAGTGTTTTTTAGATCAATAATTATTTGTTCTATAAAACACTAGTATCAAGCCTTGTTGTGGTTCGATCCATGGCTGTTCTGGGGATGTGTCGACCAAGTGTTGACCCAAAGTCAGGTAATTGTCGATATGTTGGTCATAAAGTATCCTTTCACTCTACTTCAAAGACATACTATGGTACCAAAAATACCTACTGTAATGTTTTTTTTTTAGCAACAAAAAAAATTTTTTTTTATCTATTCATTCATAGATATATTTTCATTAAATTCAGAAACAATTATTTAAAAAAACCTACTATGTAAATACTATGATTAAAAAAGGAGACCTAAATTTTGACCAAAAAAATTAAATGTTATTAAAGGATTGAAGGTTTTTTTCAAACACATACCTTGCATACCTAGATCTCCTTATACACCATTTCATAACAGACACCATTTGATGGCCCCTGCATTTCATGATCAACAAAAGCTGTTATTTCACCGTATTTAAACCATCTGTTATAATTTAGTGCTCCCACAGAGACAATCATTCTAAAGATTTAGAGAGTTTAATTCAATCTAACATTCAAAAATTCACAATACGCAATAAGCCATTTTAAGGATAGGTCATACTAATTAAAATTTGCAGGGGCCTTATACCCTAGCATGCATGTAGCTGGCTACCGTTAAACCTGGTCAATCTAGTCCTCTTGTCTTTTAGACTATATTAATACTGCTAATTATTAGCTAAGGTATGAAATTATACTTAAAATACAATCATGAAAAAGGCAGGTTCAGTAATCCTTTTATCACATTAAGGACAAATTTTGTTCTTTAAGAAAGGCGTTCACTGAAATTAAAACAGAAAACTGCACGAGTATGAAGACAAAATGTTCCCTAAACTGATCCCCTAGTGTATTTGACCACACATCTCTTAACAGACTCACCAATAGATTCCAATAGATTCCAAAGAGGGTGGTGGCAATCACATTTTTAGGGGGGGGGGGGGGGGGCAAGGAAAAATATGATATTTGGATAGGGAGTCTTGGTATTTTAAATTTGCATAAGAACTATTGATTTTTGTTTTGGAAAAATTTTATGTAATAAAGAATATTAATTATAGTACATAGCACAAAGTTGTGATCTAACCTGTGATCTGTAACAGTTGTGGAACTCGCTTGTCATTTAAGGTTGGTTCGAAATTCCAGGTAGTCCATTCGCGTACGTCTTGATATCATCATCAGCAAGATGAGAGGCTGGCTCATTAATAAAGCATTCAGTTTCACATGATTCATCAGTGGTATTCTCCCTGGTGGTGTTGCAGCTGGGATCAACATTGGCTGGTTGATTTTGTCGGCCAAGTTCTATGCCATTGCTTATACCAGCTGGATTATCATTTTGTCGCTGTGGTAAAGGAAAAGGCGTTTTAAATATTTTGCCACGAATGTACCCAAAAATTCAAAAGATGGGGGAAGAGAGTCTTGATAAAAGTACAATTGGCATTTCGACTTGGATATACATGCATGTAGCATGTAGTAAGGACAAAGGAAATTTTTCAAAAGATAAGAAATCTCTCAGGAAAGAAGCAGGGCTACCCTATATGTAGGGCCATTTTGGCCCTTCTCTTAATTTTCTCCCTATAATAAAACACTATTAATAATTGCCTTACCTTAATAATATGCCATCTTATGAAGGAAAATGTAAGGAATAAGAGAGCTTTGAAGCCAATAACAAAGCTAAGAATGATGACGATTGCAAAAGTGGTCGTATCTATAAAAAACAAAACAGTTTGAAAAAAGGTTTAGAAAAAGCAGTAAGTGTACATTTTTTGCCCTTGTATGTGTTTTAGACAAAAATTGTCAAGCACAAAATGAATAAACTAATTTTGACTAATATTTCTTAACATTTCCTTTAGTTAATCTTTTTGTTGTTATTTTTGAAAAAATGTATCAAATAAGGCTTGGTAAAAATATCTTTTATAGTCATAGGCAAAAGTTTAGTTAAACATTTTCTGCTCAAGTGAAAAAATAACAAAGAAATCACTGGAAAGCCAAAAATGTTGTTAGGGGCCTGATCATGAACACCATAGTTTGTGCTTTTTCATGTTACGCAGTCCTACATGCTTTGAAAACAAGTATACTGCATGCAAAGTTTAAATGACATTCATCAAATATTCTCAGAAATATATATTGAAGCAAACTGTGAGTTGAGAATGTCATCATCAAAGTCTTAATTAGCATAAACTTGAAACTTGAATATCTCGTGAACTAAAAAAGCTAACAAGAAATGGTAAATGCCGGTTTTCTTCTTTTGTAAAGTATTTTAACATGTCTTAAAATAGTAAAAATTGGAGACATTGAATTTGATCGCAGTAAATCTTTCTTGTCTATTAAGTTCAAATATTTGTGGTTGTTTATAAAGAGAGTCAATTGTGATTAGGAACAAAGTTCCACATACAAAACACCTTATATTTACCAGTGGTCTTAGATGTCGTGTTTCCTTTGGTGTTATTTCCAGCTATAAGATAAAATCAAAACAAATGCAAAATGAGTAGAAAGAAGGCCAAATCATTTACAAATGACAGCTATTTTAATATTATTATACCTAATATTCAATATGTGGTACTAATGAAAAAAGGGAACAATAAATAATAAAATAATAAATGAATAATCCTAATTTGCTAATTTGTAGATATATTTTTAAATAGAACTATACTAAACACTTACGTCCAAGTGTAGTACCATTAGTACTGATACCAGGTGGCTTCGAAATAGCTGTAGTGGTGATATGCCCAACTGCAGATAGCGTGACTGCAAGATTATAAAAGGGGATTTTTTCAATGGAAGCCAGAGATGGAGAGCACCAAAATATGTGATGATTGCATCATTATTGAAGTCATGCACATATACAGTAAACACCTGCATGTAAGAGCCTGTAGGCAGAAATTTTGGGTTTTAATACCCCAAGATATAAGAACCTGTTTAGCCAACCAAAGCCACAAGGTTCTTATATGAAGAGTCCCTCTGAATAATGAAACAGTGCTGTATAGCCAAAATGAGGCCCTTCCATAAAAATGGTTAGCTACAGGTATAGTCCTGATTAAGATACACATATTGGTTAATAGTAAATTATATTAAGGACCACACCCATGCTTCCTTGATGTCCTGGTATAATATAACAATAGGATTTCCCTTAACCCTTTGACTCCTGGAGGTTTTTGAGGTTTTTCAGTGTTTTTCTGGACCTAAATGTTCTCCAAGCCCTAGCAAGACCATATTTGGAGTTTTGATTGACTCGGTCAGTGTTTTATGTAAATGAGGGATGACGTTTACTGGCTGCATAATTAGTTGCCGCTTGAAGTCGTTCTTCTTGGAATTGGGCTGCCTTGTTTTCGACTATTTTCGAAAATTAGAGATTTTGAGAGCCATTTTGTTCATCTATGGAGTGCTGGAGGGCATCATGAAGCCCTAAGACAGCTTAAATCAGCATGATCTTGAAGAACTGAGAGTATGCAAGGGACTTTAGCGTCAAAAGTTCGTAGATCATGTACATTCATACGAGTTAGAATTTTTGGCGCGATTATCCTATGAGCTCTGAAACGATGAACAGCCAGGACCTACTGAGGGATTTTATTTAATATTTGGCTTGTGGAGAATGCTCTGAAGCTGATATTTGGGCAGTAGGACCTAGTGGCTCGACACTTCTAAAAAATGCTTGAAATGTGGGGGCGGACTACTGTCCTGTTGAAAAAATCGCATTTTCCCAGAATGCATTGCGAAAGAGAGTAGTGAAAATCGATAAGCGATGAAATGGGTCGAGGAAAAAGGCTGTCGCTCGCCATGTACAAGGAATTAATGGAAAAAAAAGCACTAAAAGCCAAGTACTAGGTCCAAACTATCCTGTGTAAGGGTATTGTTTGAGTAGAAATAAAAATTGCATGAAAAAAAATGCAATGAAAAAGCGTGATTTTTGGCTTTGGGAAATGACGTCAAAAACAGTGGTTTTTGGTTTTCCAAAAATGTTTAAAGTTTTTTTCGTTATAATTTTGGACATTTGTGCAGGTTTTTTGATTTTAAAAGTTGTTCTGTTTGCTAGTTCAAATTTTAGATTGGTATTTAGGTCAACTTGATCAAAATTGTTGAAGCTGGAATTTTTCATTTAAGGTGCGTTTTTTACGGGCGGTTTCGGGCGCCGTAGGAGTGAAAGGGTTAAAGAAATTTTAAGAACCTATTAAGAACCTATTTTGCCTAAATTTTCAGTAACTACCCCAAAATATAATAACCTATTTTTCCAGACTTGAAAACATTTGGGTTCTTGCACGCAGGTGCTTACTGTATCACACATGCATTCATTATCACAGGATTTAATGAACTTGCTTTTGCTAACAAGAATATGCATCAGATACAATATATACATGTATTAACTGCCAATGATATATGTGGATCGAAGAAGACTGAACAAGGTACAAGCAGCGAATGAAGCAAGTTTTAAAGCAAAATTTGGAGTGAAACATTTTATTCTTTGTCTGTATCCTAGCCCCATACATTCCTCTATAAAACACACACAGAAACTTTGCTTGGGCTGCCTGTGAGAATCCAAACCTTGCTTTGGTGTAAAATATGCAGTCCCAGTTGGACGCTTCCAAACATAACAAAAGTGGACTATTCAATAAACTCAATTAAAAATTGGCTGCTGATCCTCAATTTTCCAATTTTATGATCAGCAGAATTAACTAAAAAAATACACAATAATTAAATGATGACATTCAAACAACAAATCAAAGCAACAAAATTACCTGTCACTGTGCTTGTGCAATTGTCTGTGGATCCAAAGAAAAATATAATGAGCATTATGGCATTAATTGTCAAACTTTATTGGTACCCCCGCTAACCCTCCGGGCATTTGACTTTTTGGGAAAAAAATCAGTCAAATGCCCAATCAAATGACCAAATGCTCCACCATTTTTGAAATGAATTTGGAAGGATTCTGCCACAACAGCTTTCCTAAATTGTCTTGTAGCATCCCAGATTTTAAACAAAGGCATATATGAGTTACAAAAATGTCACAGCAATGTAGTGGGAAGAGTGAGGGAGTATAAAATCAAAAATGAATAAAAAATATCCTTTTTATGTATGATTATACCATATGATAAACATTTACTGTAATAAAAGCTAATAAATTTAAGCACTAAATGTTAAAGGATAGGGGATATATTATAATTCATCCTTTACCTTTGACTAGCAACTTGTAATCAACTGCATACATTGCTGTTTCCATCGTAACTTCCTTCAAGTAGATGCGGAAGGTTCTGCTATCATTCACCTGTGTTTTTAAAACAATATTATTAACTGATTCCATACTGACAGCATCAGAAAATGCCACAATAATTAATGGTGAGTGAAAATTATGAGAGCATTCAAAGCCCAAAAGGGATTATGGGTCCTACAATATGGAGCAACCCAGCTGACTCAAAGCACAATTTTCATATTAAACTATATAGTTTTGTTCAAGTAAATGTACAATTTGAAAACTGTTTGACTGTGTCTGACTTCAACATATCAACACTGAGATTTTTTCTACTGATAAGCTTATTAGGTTGACAGTGGAAATTAAACCACAGGTATTGAGATCTGATCTGTGATCCAAAATTGGTGGAAGCCACTTGTGCAAATTCTCAAAGACCTTGTCAAAGATTCAGCCACTATATAGACCACCGAGTGAAGGCTGTTTTCACACACTATTTAGCCAAGGTAATTCTTCGTCATCATAACTTGAAATTCCATCTTTATGCTGATGACACTCGACTTTATATCACGTTTTCAACCTCATCGGTATCTGAAGCTGAATCCGCTAAACTTGCAGTTGAAGCATGTGTACATGACATAAACAGGTGGATGACTAACAACATGCTTAAACTTAACAGCGATAAAACAGAGATTCTTGTTATTAGTAGTATTCATAGTCCACGGCCTTCCATCAATACTTTAAATATATCAGGCTTTGATATCTCTCCTTCTACTGCTGCTCGGAATATTGGTGTTATTTTTGATGATAAACTATCTCTTGACGATCATATATCATCTGTCTGTAAATCATGCTTCTTTCATATACACAATATATGGAAAATTCGTAAATATCTTAGTCAAAGTGCATGTGAGACTCTTGTTCACGCCTTTATCTCCTCAAAGTTGGATTTCTGTAACTCTCTATTATATGGACTTCCAAAGACCTCCACACGAATGCTACAACATGTGCAAAATGCAGCAGCTAGAATGGTAACGTATACACGTAAACAAGAACATATAACTCCAGTCCTCTTTAATCTACATTGGTTGCCCATACAACAACGTATTGAATTCAAAATCCTTCTCTTAACATTTAAAATCTTACATGGAGCTGCACCTTCTTATCTCTCTGACTTAATAAGTCGCTATGTCCCTTCTCGTTCTCTACGATCCTCCTCTTCAAATTTACTTACTAAACAGAGCTATAATCTTAAAACCTATGGCATGAGAACTTTTTCTTTTGCTTCTCCTGAACTATGGAATTCTCTACCTCTTGACACTAGATCCTGTGACTCCTTTTCTCTTTTTAAACGTAACTTAAAGACATGGCTTTTCAAGAGAGCATTTGATATTGTTTAATCTTTCATTGCTTATTTTAACCATATATTTTCATTAATATTTATAATCTACTGATGTTTTATTACTTTTTTAATATATTATGAAATATATGCTTTTTATTATATCGTGAAAATGTTTTGAATATGTATTTTATATGAATGATAAAAAAAAATTATGTAATTGTGTAATTATGTAAAAATGTATTATGTATAAGTCAATAAATTGTTTCAAGTGTATTTTATCCTTTCTATTCGTTTTAAAATATAAATTTTGTAAAGCGTTGTTGAATCTACGGAATAATTGACGCTATATAAATCATAGTTATTATTATTATTATTATTATTCTGTTTTGCATTGCGCATCTCTACTGTGCATAACATAAGTAAATTATAATTATAATATCCAGACCCTGATATAACATTGAAAATATATGATAAATGTATGATCGATCTTAACTGTTGATCGTGCTCCCAGCCACCTAGAAACATCTTGCATTCTGCATAACAACATGCATGCATGCAAATTCGTTGTTAAACACTCAACCTGAATCCCCTGTATCACTTACCTGTGTATTATTTAACATGAAGAGTAGGAAGCCATCTTGTACTCTACCATTGTAGGATAATCTGTGACTGTAGCTTGTGTTGCTGACCTTATATGAAAAAAATTATCATCATTTAACATTACTAATAATATGTTACAGTTATCTGACTTATCATTACAATGACCTTCTCAAAAAGTGCAACATGAAAAATCCATATGGTAACAAATAACAAAACAAAAATAACTCTACCTTATGGACTCTGTTCTTTTCATCGATTCTTATAAGGTATGGATCAGGTCCCAATTCGCCCTTTTTTTGTTCTCCAAACTGAGCGTATAGAATTTGATGTGGTGAGGAGAAATTGAAGTAAACATCTTGACCTCGACATACAACATTTACCCTTGATATAACTGCTTTGCAATATGATGTTGCAATTATTAGCAGAATGAACAGCAACTCCACTAGTACCATAAGAAATCTTTCGAATTCCATGCTTGTCTGTTGAAACAAAATCAAGTTAATAATTACCATAAACCTCGATTCTCTCAAACTAGTAAAATTTCTTAATCTAAGGTCCCCAGATAAGAGATTATACTATTAGAAATTATTATCTCTTAAGGTGGCTTCCTATAGTATTTTTCAGACCATACCTTTCATTTTCATTTGGCTTATTCATAGTTTTAACTTATACCTATATACTTGATTTTTGGACCAGTTATAGAGCTAAGATGAAATTTTAAAATGATGTTAATTTTAGCTTGATTGACGTTACCTTGGCAACGATAAACAAATATTGTTGAAATTGGTTTTTATCGAATAACTCTAAAACTCGATAAGACCTAGACAAGCGGCAAACGACATCATCAACTTCAAGCTATTGCAAAACGATTCCAACTATTTTAAAGAAAATCAATCTGTTAGATTTCAAGTAATTCGCCGAAATATTCTAAAGCCGTGATTTTTGCACATTGAAAGTTACGGCGGCCCGAGAGATACTCAGAAAAACCGAATTACTATTAAAATACTCCAAAACAAACCCTTCCTAATACACTAAAAGTTAATTCTCTTTCAAACCAGAGATTTTTTTCTTCCTTGCGTGAATATTTTGATAAATTTTACCTGGCTAACATGTTCAAATTGCTGCCAGAATAACTTTCAAACGAATGCATATTTTTGCTCGATATGGTAGGAGTGTATTTATCAAAATATTCACGCAAGGAAAAAAAAAATCTCTGGTTTGAAAGATAATTAACTTTTAGTGTATTAGGAAGGTTTGTTTTGGAGTAATTCGGTTTTTCTGAGTATCTCTCGGGCCGCCGTAACTTTCAATGTGCGAAAATCACGGCTTTAGAATATTTTGGCGAATTACTTGAAATCTAACAGATTGATTTTCTTTGAAATAGTCGGAATCGTTTTGCAATAGCTTGAAGTTGATGATGTCGTTTGTCGCTTGTCTAGGTCTCATCGAGTTTTAGAGTTATTCGATAAAAACCAATTTCAACAATATTTGTTTATCGTTGCCAAGGTAACGTCAATCAAGCTAAAATTAACATCATTTTAAAATTTCATCTTAGCTCTATAACTGGTCCAAAAATCAAGTATATAGGTATAAGTTGAGACTATGAATAAGCCAAATGAAAATGAAAGGTATGGTCTGAAAAATACTATAGGAAGCCACCTTAAGCTTACTAGTTTTGAGAGAATCAAGTTTAAAAGTGATAATAAACCACGATTGAATCATTTACAGCTGTAGTTTATATTAGTGATATTAAATGCTAAGTTTATAAAACCTATTTGATCTTTCCTAGCTTACATTCCCTACCATTAGAACTTAAAAACTAATAATCAGAGCTCGTTCCTAAGCTTTGCATATCCACAAGTTAGAACTTTGGAAGCCATTTTGAACTATTACTGAACTATGTCATTCATTCAACTCAAAATTTTGGAGATTTCCGTACTTTTTTTCAAGACAAAGCTGCACCAAACAGATGAAAACTGGCAAAAATGGTAAGCAAAAACTTAACTTTAGCTTTAAAGCTTCTCGTCTTAGCCGAAACTCGTAAAAGGAATGAAAATATTTTAATAGAAGCTTATTTGGCAGTGAGCAGTTTCGATCGTGAAATAGATCATAGTTCAGGCTAACAATTTACTTAATACTCGTTAAAACGGTTAGTAAAGTAATCAAAGCTGTTGTCACACAAGTAAAGTAGGATAAAAGCTTGTTCTCCACAGAAAAGGAAAACTTTTGTGCGTAATAAGTAAGGATTAGCATTGTGATTTGGCGAGTCTTGTTTAACTTAAGCTTACAAGCTGAGCTATGAATGAATCAAAACTATTAAACTGACGGTAAAAAGTTAAAAAGTTATTTTACCTGATAATCTGCTGAAGTCAACAGATCTCCCTGGGCAAACCTCTTTGATTTCTCAATATGGGTACCAGGAAATAACTGGTCAGGTTTTTAACTTTAAAGATGGCGGATTGATTTTTTCGGGTTGTTACCCTAGACTCTTCCACAGTCCCCGCTCGGCAGCTCCACTCTCCACGCACGCTACCAATAACCCAGGCAGCCCAAGCAAACTCTCTGTGCATGTTTTATAGGGTAATGTATCGTAATGTATGGGGCTAGGATACAAATAAAAAAATAAAATCTTTCACTCAACATTTTTCTTTAAAACTTGCTTCAATCACTGTTTGTACCTCATTCGGTATTATGGCGAAGTTTCAGCGCGATTTGAGGCCGTTAAGTGTGTTTTTTATCCTATCCCATCCCCCCTCTATAAAAATGAAAAGGCTGGAAAGCTCATCTCCACTCACCGGTAATTCTCTCGCTCAAAATACATCTTCCAAACATCTGATCATCGCCAAACTCTGCCAAGTCATGAAATAATAAATACACCAAGCCCTCAAAAAGTTTCGGCTTCCAGAGTATTCCCATTCGAAGAATAAACGATTTTCAACGAATTCCGATAGTCTTAGAGGCGCTAGCCTCCTGCGCAGCCGCTGTGAGGCACTTCCGGTTCCCGTTATTCCCCTAGTAGACTAGGAGCCAATTACTAAAAAAGGCCTAGAAATTAAGAAACGTAGCACACCCTCTACATATTTTGTTTATATATAGTGGGGGAATAACGGGAACCGGAAGCGTCTCACAGCGGCTGCGCAGGAGGCTAGAAAAATAAGTGTCGAGAAATTAAGTGACCCTCCATTTTTGAGGAAGTAAAGAATTTAAATGACCATTCAAAAGCATGGATATAAGACGTTACTGAGAACCAAGTACTAGCGCCTATTGATCCTGATCAACAATGAATAATTGGAACAAGTATTCAATATGCCAAAGTCAAAACCAAGGAACTGGGGAATTTTCTAAAGCATATTAGGAAACAAATTATGAATAATTTATAATATCCAAAATCGCGAAATTAACGTGGCGCGAAAATTTCATGTAATAAGGTAGTTGAAGTTGCCGACTTCTTTGCCTTGATGACAATTTTGCTACATTATATTCCTTTTTTAATCTTTCCTTTTACTGTTGGAGCTACATGTACACAGTGCCATATATATATAATTTAAATTACAACGTACATTTTAAGTGATCCTTGCTATATATATAATATATATTACATTATAGAGTGCAAACAATATATCCGTGAAATACAAATTACTAAATAGTACAAAATAGTGCTAATTAAACAATAGAAAACAATAGAATTTTCACAAAATTGCACTATTTAGTATAACTAATGTTTCACGGATATATTGTTTGCACTCTACATTTTTTATGTTCGTTATTTTAAAGCACAAGCTAATTGTAACAAACATAACAAGGCTGAACTACCCAATCAGCTAGCTTAATTTTTTTACAAAATTTTGGTCAGGAGTAATTAATGACAAGATATTGCTTATTGGCTAATTAATGTAAGAATTCATAATATTCGAAAATAAATTTTTTTAAAAGTAGATTTAGTTTTTGATTTTTTTAGATCTTCATCAAGAGAATTCCAAACTGTTACACCAGAGAATCTTACATTAAATTTTCAATAATTAGTTCTTGCCTGTGGAATTGAATAATTTGATTTGGATGCAAATCTAGTGTTATATAATTATATTTTTGACTGACACTTGAGAAGAAATTATTAAACATATTAGGAAGATAACCATGATGAAAATCATACATAAAAATAGCAGTTTGGGACAGAACGAGGTCATGAAATTTTAAAATCTCCAGTTAAGGCTGATGAAAAAAAGAGTACCGAAGTGATGACGTCATAAAAAATGATTTTAGACTGTATTATAATTTTGATCTTCAATTTCGATAGAACATCAAGAAAGATGTTAACATGCCAAATTTCATGGGAATTAGTTAAAAAGCAACGGAGATATAGCGTTTTGAATATATAATTTCCCCATACAAATCACTGTATTTTCGGCTTGGTGCTTAACGTTAGGAACCAAGCCGAAAATACAGGGATTTGTATGGGGAAATTATATATTCAAAACGCCATATCTCTATTGCTTTTTAACCAATTCCCATGAAATTTAGCGTGTTAACGTCTTTCTTGATGCTCTATCGAAATTGAAGATCGAAAATTGTCAAAAGCGAAATAATTATTTTCGTGACGTCACACTTCAGTACTCTATAGGATTGACATGATCTCTGAAATCAGCAAAAGTCATAATACGTATGGCTTTCTTTTGTAGAATGAAGAGAGGATTGACATTTGTAACATAAGTGTTCCCCCAAGCTACTATACCATAAGATATGGATAAATAAGTGAATAGTAAAGGCTTATAATTAATGAGGATACTTTTTGTGACAGTATGACCTAACTTCAGTTAGCCAGATACACTCTGTTACAAAATATTTGTTGGTTTCAAAACATATAGAACATAGAAGCTAAGAACGAAATGGTAAATAGGAAGTATGTTAATAAGATGCATATCGTGATGACCCATGCACTGTTTGTAAAATGCAGATCCTCTGATCATAAATATACTTTCAGCATTTTATATCGACTGAGTAGCTCAAATGAATAAAATCATAACATAATTATTTCCAAGAATACCTTTCAGTGTCAGCTTCTATGTTACAAAATAGTGTATATTAGTCTAACATACAGGATGCTCAAGTGCAAACACTGTATTCTTCTTCTTTGATGAAAATTTGTTTTCTATTACCACCCAACATATCTTGGTCGACAATTGCCTGACCGTCAGCACACTATTGCCTGTGCGTTGGCCGATGCTTGGCAGACTGTGGGGCAACACTATCAGGACTTTAGCCTAGTTGTAGTTCGAACCACAACTGTGTTGGTGATGTGTCTGCTATTAGTGCATGTTGGTCAAGTGTTAACCATGCATTGGCCAACACTCAGGCAATTGCCGACTGACACATGTCTGCTGGTCATAAAATACACGATTTCCCAATCTATTAATTTTTTACAAGGTTATATAGAGTAGTGATACTTGATCTATAAATACTTATCCTTTCACTCTACTTCAAGGACATACAGTACTATGGTATCAAAAATACCTACTGTAATGTTTTTTTTTGCAACAATTTTTTTTAATCTATTCATTCATAGAATGATATACTTTCATATTCACAAACACTTAGAAAAAATACATACTTTGTATGATTAAAAAAGGAGACAAATATTATGACAAAAAAAAATTAATTTAAATTTTAAAAAACGTGCATGCGTTTTTTTTTTAATACACTTTTATATAACAGATGTATCACCCATAAATGTAATAACAACCATAAATGTAATACCCACCATAAATGTAATAAAAATCAACCATAAATGTAATACCCACCATAAATGTAATAAAATCAACCATAAATGTAATAATGGACCCCACCATAAATGTAATAAAATTTAACCATAAATGTAATAATCGAACCCCACCATAAATGTAATAAAATTTAACCATAAATGTAATAATTGTTTGGTTAGTCAGTGTACTGAAGGTCAACACCGGATCACATGACAATTCGTATCTATCCTTCACCGGTATGTGTCTAGAAGTAATTATATGTCAATCACGTGACGACATGACGTCATTAACATAAGGGAATATCTTGGTCTTTTTTTTTTGACCCGAGTAAAAAGTAAGGTTTTCTTCCAATTTCAAAGGATGATGATGGTGAGGATATCTTTATTAGGGTTATTTTACAGAAAAAGACATATATGTCCACAGTTTTAAAGCTGGCCCTTGATTTGTATAAAATACTTTTTAAAACGGACACCTTAGTGACAGTCGTCAACTGTCCGTCTCATAGGTGTCTGTCTGTTTCAGAGAAAAATATTTATTTTGAATAATGGACACCTCAATAAGGGATAAATATAATCATGAGGGATGTTTAGACTAAATATCCCTCATCACTATTCGTGAGGCATGGTCCCTCATGTGACAATCACCGGGACCATGGCTGGGTAGCATTGACCCAATCGAAATTTTTGAGCAATTACCTTGCACTACACACTATTCAACACCCCAGCACTTGTGGGATCCATTGAGTAATCTTTGCGCATGCGTTGACTAGATCGGGAATTTTCCTTACTATTTGTGACGTAATCACGACGGTTTGAAAACACTTCATTAATACCGCTCTAGACCAACCAAAGTGAATTAGAATAAAGCACCACGAATGAATGAATGCTGGTTCAATTCACCATTGTCACATTTAACAAGGCAAATTCCCTAAAGTATGCCGCATTTCAACAGCTTTGCAAAAATTTGTAATTTATGCATCGTACGAAAGCTAACATATTTCCTAAAAGCAGTTTTATTCCTCGGCAATCATAATATTACAAACTAATATATCTTCTGCCTCATTACAAGGTTCTTTATAGTGCAAGCCACTAATTGGCATGTTCCTTTCATAGCTTCTGAAGTTCAATACCTGGTTTGCCCACTTCATCTAGATCTTCTGACAATGTTCCCTCCATGCACATTCCTATTAGGAGGTTCTTCAATCTGCATGCCATTATTGGCATTACCTGCTTCGGCCTCTGTAATGTTAATTTTTCTGGCATCTCTTCTCTTCTGTTGAATTCGAACACAAAGACATTTCCTTGTTAATTTCCAAATAATATTACAATTATAACATTTTAATTTTATTTTAATTTTTGATTTTAATGTTAATATTATGCTTTAGGCTGTGTTTATAATGTATGACGGGGGGGGGGCAGGCAAAATTAAAGGGGGATCTGAAATCTGAGGGTACATTATATTGGGGGGATATTTTTATTGGGGGTACGTTGGAGGTTTATTTTCTCTGTGATCTTATGGTTTCTAGCCTTAACGAGCAAAGACATTTAACCTCCATATATAAAAGAGCAATTTTCGTATGACTATGAAAAACTTATGGCACAGACTGCATCTTGCCGTGACCATGTCAGTGCTGTGCAGTGTATGAAAATATTCAAGATTCAAAATTATGTGTGCCATGTCTATGCTGCCACACCATTATAAACCATGCTGTGTGCCATGACTTTTCATACTCATACGAAATCTGCTCTATACAAACAAATATACCGTGCTATAGCATAACTTGAGATATCAAAGAAAAATTTTTTTTAAATGCTGAAAAGATTCATGGCCATCAAATAGGTCGGACTTCTTTTAACATTTCCGAATTAAATCAGATACATGGTGCAACATTCCATGCAACATTGCTTGCAACATTATGATTACAGTACTATTTCAGCAGTCAAATCAG
Organism: Anthopleura xanthogrammica; assembly: GCA_964019055.1. Taxonomy (NCBI): domain Eukaryota; kingdom Metazoa; phylum Cnidaria; class Anthozoa; order Actiniaria; family Actiniidae; genus Anthopleura; species Anthopleura xanthogrammica. Next base: position 2,543,684 of record OZ025213.1, read on the forward strand.
AGAAAATCTCGATTTTTTCGTGTAATTTAAGAGGATAATAAAATAACAAATAACATAAAAAAAATAAGACAGACATTCATATTTTTATATCTTAGTGCAAATGTTACATGCAATGTTGCACCGTGTGTCGGAGCCTTATATATCAATTAATAGATAGACTAGAATAAACATCTGTTAATGAAACATTTCTTGAAGCGTTCAGTAAAGTTATGTTGATGCTCTCAGAGTAATGTTTTCCTTGGGGGAAGCAGGTCATGTAGAGCACGACTGTCATCAATTAATTTCTTGAATAATTGAGAGTCTCTTTTCTTGATCAAATTGATGTTTTTTTCCCGGAGAGTTTTTGAATAGCCATAATTACATATTAATAATATTTTCTCATTTCGTATTAGTTTATACATTTATAGTAATTTCAACTGATTGTAAATTTAGGTTTTTCATAGTTTATATTTTCAATTATTGCTTGTAAATTGGCCTGAAAAGCCCTATTGGGGAGCGAGTCCAATAAAATGTATGTAATACTATGTAATATGTACTGTATGCACGTATGTATGTATGTAAATCTGATATATATAGCTATGTTCCTCGTGGTTTAACCAAATCTGTAGGCTCTTTTAATGAGGCTGTCGATCCTGTCCAGGTATTTTTACTGGTATGCAGCACCCTATGACCTCCAGTCCATTCCATACAGAAACACTGACATGATCAGTAAGTCAAACAGTTTACAAAGTTGGTCTTTAGTGTAACCATAAGCTTTGCAGACTCTTAAATTATGTCGGCTTTGGATAGATCCCAGGTACAAGGATTTTTTTGGAACGTGATTCCTAGGAGTTTTAACCACAATTTTCTCATAATTTCTGGTAATGGTCACTGGTGGGGGCGATTTTGTGGTTTTGCCATGCATACACATTTCCCATGTCTTTGTTAAGTTCAGAGACATCTCATTGTTTTCAGTGATGCGTCTTTAAGTTATGAAGGTTTATATTTCCAATATGTTAATGACTGTGTCACTTCTACTAAGGTATTTTAGTGTGTTTGTTGTAACTAGTAATACTTATAATATAAAACACTGGCCGTTTTGAGAAAACAAATTTAAAATATCCTTTATGTAAACCATGAGTAAAATAATGGTACTTTTTAAATAAGCCACTTCACGGTTTCGTCCGCCATCTTGAAATTGGGGCAAACGCGGCAAAATATATAGAAATCTGGATCGGCACTTTGACTTCCCGTAACTCCGCTCAGTTTTGATGGATTTTCAAGATTTAAACTTTTTTAAAAAGATATTTTCTTTGTTACTTATCCCTCTAAATATGATGGAAAATGGAAAGCTTTGAATTAAGAAAATAAGATGTTTGTTTTCATGATAAAACGATGGGCACGTGAATATGAAAAATTTGTAAAAATAAGATGAGTCGCAAATCTAGTTAAAACACCTACATTGGTTTTATTTTCAGTCCGACAACTGGTATACATGGCTACTGATAATTGAAGTTGAAATTTTGAAAATCCATTAAAAATGAGCGGAGTTATGGAAAGTCAAAGTGATCCAGATTTCTATATATTTTGCCGCTTTTGCCCCAATTTCAAGATGGCGGACGAAACCGTGAAGTGGCTTATTCTGTTTGTGTGACCCAGATTAATTTTGTATATTTAATGAAGCCTTAGTATATGTAGACGTCACAGTTATTATATTAGTAGACGTCATAGTTACATATAATTTATATATTGGAAGTATAAACCTTTATAACGTAGAGACGTACGCAACACACAAATCAAGAAATATTTTGCCATCATTTCAACTATTTGCTTTATGTAGAATCAGTACTGAAGGTATTGAAAAAAGGTTATGTGCACTTTAATTTAATGACTAAGACTTGAATTCCCTTGACATCTCTTGTTTAAAGACCAATCTGTTATTGGCGACTCCTTAGGAATTGGTCTTACATTCACAGTCTTCCAAAGGGAGGGAACAGACTGCTGCTTAATTGAAGTGTTGATACCTTGGTGACAATCGGTGCAAGATGGTGGGCAATAGTCTTCCCAAAGCCAATAAGAAAGCTGATCCGGCCGGCCAACAGAAGTTTGCTTCTGACTTATAATTAGCAGAAACCATCTAACAGTGTTCACATCAAATATTGGGATACGAGTGTCATCAGGAATAGGTTGTGGTTATAATTACTGCAAGTTGGTGTTTAGCTCCTAGCTAGAGCTATATATGCATGACAGTTTGAAGAAGCGAAGAATGTTTTCTTGATATTTTGTTAGTAGCAAAACCTATCTTGTTAGTAGCAAAAACTAGTTTAATGTTAACCTTATTGTTATAATTTATAAGTCCATTATAGTGATTTTGATATATTGTCAAGCTACAAATTTATATGTAATAGCGATTCCTTAATTACCTTAATCTGCTTGTACCCTAGGACTGCTAATATTAACACAACAACGACAGCAACAGCAATACCAACACAAATACCAACATCAACTAAGACTTTCCTTTCCCGGATTCCATTATCTAATAAAATATGTAACAGAAAATCTCATTATTAGAATGCAAACAAAAAAGTCATGGTTTAAATGACTTATTAACCCTTTGATTCCTACGTACGATGCCCATAACTGCCTGTGAGAAACAAGCCTTATTTGAAAAATTCAAGCTTAAATTTAACTATTTTTGGTGCATCAGGTGCACATTGAGGTATATTATATACGGACATACAGATATATATATGCTACTTGACACAAGGAAGTAATATAGCCTGATGCACCTTGTTTAATCATGAATTATAAGTAGTTAAATTATTTTTAGATAAATAGACTTAATTACTAAAAACTTACGTGTAGTTGTTGGAACATTATATATAGTACTGGTAGTACTAGGTGGCTTGGGGGTTTTTGGCTCTGCAAGATTAAAATAGGTGTATAGAATATGTATGTTAATAAGACATATTTAATGATGGCATCCATTAATAGACCCTTTTTGAATATATGGCATCTATATATATATATATTGTTCCAAACGAGGATTCAGAGAATATTTCACAGATGTTGAAACCCAATGATTTTTACAAGCAGCATATGAGACTCAGCCATGCCCCAGATTACAGAACACGATCATGATCACTCATTATCATAACATCCGGGACATTCTTGGACTATACATATCCTTTGCAAAGCCGTTGGTTTGACGAAGCAACGGCAGAGCTTGTTTTGGAGGTTTTTTGAAAAATGAAAATTTTGAAAAGGGTCATGGCAAAAACATCCCTATCAATGCATTAAGTTTGACAACAATTTTAGTCCTGTAAACTACAAGACTTAATTACTAAACACTTACTAGACTCTTCCGCAGTCCCCGCTCGGCCGCTGCACTTCCACGCTATGGGACTGTAACGGTACAATGCCGAAAGGGCTTCTGGGTCCAAGAATCTTGGACCCATGATGCTTTGAGAACCGAAATAAACACACAGGAAGCCCAAAGTTGGCTACCTTTACTTTCAACGATGTTCAGTTTTTTTTTCTTTTGAAATAAAATCTAAATACTTTGAAATTGCTTTTATTTCCCTTTTTCAGCTATTTGGGCGATTTTTTGGGGAATCGTCGGGATTTTAAAATTAGCCGCTCAATTGTTCAACATTTCTTGAATTAATATGAAGGGATGACATCTAGTATAGATCTATAGACATTTTGAATTATATGATGAAGGTCATTTTTTATAAGTTATAGCTAGATTAAGAATGTGCACATCATGATACATATAAACTTACCTTTTAATAGGATTATCTTGAAGTCTGTGTACTTGGGGCTATTTTTATTTTTTTCTTTGAAGTGTATCCTAAATATTTTTTTATCGTCACTCGGCCCCACATTTGTCAAGAAGAAACATGCATTTCCAGTAGGGAGGTCACCACAAAATCCTATTCTACCGGTATATATTGTGTTTTTTGCTTCTATTACACTGTTATCCTGGCCGACACGCATATAGAGTGGTACAGCATGCGGGGCAGCTAGATTTCCTCCGAAGCGAGCATAACTCATTGGGATTTGTATTTTGACCGTAAAATTGGCAGGATTTCCCTGATGGACAACCACAGGTATTGGACCACCAGTATCTCCAGCACCACCAAATGACATAACAAACACCAGGGCGAAGCAACTTAGTAGCTTCATTCTCAGGCTGGACAAAAAGGGAAACAAAAAAACAAAAAAAAGTGAACAATGATATATAGAAGATATTACACTGTGGCAGTTTCACAAAGATATGAAGTTTATCTTCGATTGGTGAAAATATTTCACTAGTGAAACACTGGTGTCTATCACTCTTAAACTTGATTTTCCAGTATTCTCTCAAAACTAGTACAAAGTTCTTATTTTAGTCCCTAGATAAGAGATTATACTCTAAGAAACTAATGATCTCTTATCTGGGGACCTTAAAATAAGAACTTTTTACTAGTAAAACTATTAGAGAGGAATTTGTATGCTTTTACCTGTGTGAGGAAGGAACAACTGGGCTAGCAATCAAGGAATTTTTACTAAATGCTGTTGCAGATTTAGGATTGTCTATGGATGACTGTCGTGGGCAACGTTATGATGCATGGTGCAGGAAACATGGCTGGACGACTAAATGGAGCTTCAACACTCATCACAGAAATCGAAGCTCATGAGAAAGTTATTTATGTACACTGCATGAATCATCGCCTTAATCTTTGTGTTGCTGATACTTGTTCATTGCAACTTGCAATAAATTGTGAGAGATATGATGACTAAGGTGAGAATTCACAGGAAAAAATCATCAATTCCCACCATGGGTGCAAGTTGGTGTTATCTTGGGATTGCAACCTGGGAAATACTATTTTCCCAAGTTTGTAAAAGACGATATGACGTCCCAATGTGGATGAAATAGGGAATTACTTATTTCCCAAGTTTACCACCAAGGTTGGGTCTATTTCACGCAAGTTGCTCCCAATAACTGGGAAAACAGGGAACTAGTTATTTCCAAGTTTATCACCATGAAGGTTGGGTCTATTTTGAATGAATTCTCCTTGACGACCCAGCAGCTTTACTGTACCCTTGTGGGAATAGCTTGGAATCCAGTTGGCGAGGTTAAAGTGAAGATCGACTTAAAACGTCTACTAAGATGGACTGAATAACATGGTCAAATCCTCATAAACTCTGAGGGTTAATCTTCCTTTAAATGTGTTCTTTTACTTATAATTCTTTGAGATGGAATCTACAAAATAAAGTCAGTGCTGGAGCAATATTGAGGATCTGCATGACCATGTTTAATAGTGATAACATTTATGTACATATTAACTTGTATTAGTAATTTAAGTATATACTAATTACTTATATTTGGGATACTTCAATTAATTCTAATACAGGTATTAATTTAGATTAGTTATCCATAGTTTTCTAAATTTAAATTTAAAATTAAATTAAATTAAAAAATAAGTTTCAAATAACAAAATTGTCAATCTAAAGTGTTAGTGACGCCATGGGATCCCTGATTTTTATTTAATTATTAAGCTAATCTCTAAGTACACAGTGATCGTTAAGTGATTCTCATATTTCAAAACAATTGTATGAGATGAGATGAGAGGAGAGGAGAGGAGAGGAGAGGAGAGGAGAGGAGAGGAGAGGAGAGGTTAGAATGTACTTTATTGGCATGACCTTGCTGATTACAGGTATTGCTAAAGCATGTAACAGTAACTTAATATAAAAATTATTTTACAATGGCTTTTACAAATCAATAAGATATGGGTATATATATGTATATTCATATAATTTACAAATCAAGGTATTATTGAAGTTAATTATGGTATATTGAATAATTTGATAATTTTGATTATTAACATTTCGCTTGTCTTAGTTCCATACATTTTAAGATATATTTGGTAAAATAGTATATAACGTTGTTGTTCTTCGACGTCATTAGCGAGCAAATATATTCTTTTTCTTGATTTATTTTGTTAGTTGTGGAAATTTCATTTTTAATTAAATTAGAGAAATCATTTCTTAGGTTATTATAAAGGTGACAGTTTAAGATCATGTGTAACTCATTTTCTATTTCGTTTTTATTACATAGTGTGCAGAGACGTTGATCTGTGGGAATATGTAGTTTATGATAACGCCGGCCCTGCTTCTATAGCGAGTTTGTGGTTACTTATAATTATTCTTAATTTAGTGAACTGCCTTCTTTGATCAAAATCACGAATCACATCTAGGTATTTTTCAATTTCATAGTCTTTCTTAAATGAATTGTAGAAAGAAAGTTTTATCGAATTATTGAGAAGAGTTTCCCAAAATATAACATAATTCTGCTTCATCTTATTGTAGTATTCTGATAAAGTTGGTTTTGGAGTTGGTCTCTTAAAAATGTTTGCGTCTTTTATGTTATAAAAGTTCAGTGTAAGTAGTAAATTTGAGTGATAGCAAGTTTTTTGTTGAGTATATAAAGATTTCGAAATTATCAAGGCTTGCTTTGCTATTGCATTTTCTGGTAAAGAATGTAGATGATTAAGATATTTTAAAGTTAATCTGTCTATGACTAATAAGAGGAGAGGAGAGGAGAGGAGAGGAGAGGAGAGGAGAGGAGATGAGATGAGATGAGATGAGATGAGATGAGATGAGATGAGATGGTTAAATATGCATATAAAAAAGAAATTATTTACTTAAACCCGGGGACGGTCTTTAAATTTGAAATGAAAGAGGACAGAGAATCGGAATTACTGCATTTGGTAAAGAGTTCCATATCTTAGATCCATTATAACTTAAGCTCTCCTTTAGAAATTCCGTCTTAGGAAGAGGAAGAGCAACTGTTTTTGCTGCATTTCGATTGTGTGTGCAGGTGGTCGCATTAGATTCTCTAAAAAGAGCAGAGAGCTTTGTGGGTGCCTAGCCATGAAGAGCTTTGAACGAATCGAAATTGGTCTGTAATTATCAAGCAAATTTCGAGGACCTTTTTTTATGAAGAGGTATAACCCTAGCAGTCTTCCATTCCTCTGGAAAAATCTGAGTTCTTATTGATGTGTTAATGATTTTAGTAATTGGATCTGAGATAATCAGCGAAGCTAGCTTGAGAATTTTTGCTGAAATTTTATCAATACCAGTAGCTTTAGACAAAGACAGGGAGTTAAGCAACTTATAGACTTGTGAAGTCTCTACATACTTAAATGAAAAATTACTTTTGACATTGGCAGTCATAAAATCAGTATAATTGCAGTCAGAAACCATAGTCTCTGCAAGCTTCGGTCCAATGCTAATGAAACTAGACGCATATCTGCGTGAACTCAGGCTTCTCTTTGAAGAGTGCGATGTAGATAACCGTTAGCTAGCTAAGGAGACCTGAGAATACTTGAAATTTATTATTGCTGTTGAACTCATGGATTTTCTGAAAATAAATGACAATCTCTTCCTTTCCCTCAAAAAACCCACCAGTTCAAATTGTCATATAATCTTTTGCCATTGTCGACTATAGTAAGCAAGGTGTTTGAATTCCAGTAACCACATGGTTTCATTATAGCATAATAGAGAGAGTACATAGCTACAGCACAACTTAGACTAAATTTTCTGATTTCATTATACATAGTTCTGAGGATGAATGCTATTTTGAACTGCATTAATTTGTACTCCCTTCACCTCAAATATATCCTTGTTATGTAAACTCTGGAAATAATGTACTAAACTATTTACTGATGATACGTCAAGCAGCACACATGTACCTTGAGGATGGCCTCTACTATATAAATCCCTTGCATGAGAATCAAATATTTTGAACCTCACATTACTATTACGATATATAGCAACAGCTGTGCACCCAACTGTTAATACAAAATTGGTGTAGTTTTTTCAGACATAAGTGATTCAAAGGCTCTTTGTAAAGAAGTACAGTACTGATATCCTTCTATTGTAGTCTCTTGACGTACAGTACCAGTGTAACTTTCACTGTATTGAAGTTGATAGTCAGTATCAAACACATTCAACATTGGTGGTAATTCTGTCTGCATTGAAAAGGACTGTCTGGCTAATTGAGACAAATCTGAATACAACTGATTTCCTATATTCATTATTAATACAAGGTCATTGGCAGAATTGATTCCTTGTTTGTTATTGTAAATCAAAGAGCACAAACACATTGTTGTCCTGAATTTTGTCCAAATACCACTGAACTCATTACCTTGGCTATATGGTGCTGTTATTGTTTTGTTAGGGTCAATATACATTGGAGTAGGACCAGAGTTCTTCTCTATGTCTGTACTCAGTTTAAATTTACAATAATTTAATATATGAGTCTGGGTCTTGTAAAGACACATCAGCCTATTGCAAAAAAAAAATGATAAATACCGAATAGCTCTATATTTTAACTTCATTATCCCTTGATAAACCCTTCTAAAACAATTAAGCAAAAGCTTCTTTTCATGTTCTGTGATTTTATTCAAGCTCATTCTCTTTGTATTAAGCTTACATTCATTCTTTGTAAGTTTTCTAACCTTCACATAACAATGCAGCTTGGAGGATTTGGGTATACTTTGACAAATACGTTTGTAGACAAACTCCTTCAGCTTTCTGCTCCTGTTCCTCAGACGTTTCAGAGTTCGTACTGGTATTCTACTGGGTTCACGATCACGTCTATAAACACGACGATGCTTATTTGACTCAATATAAGATAGCTCATTTGATCTAATAAGTTTAGCATGATTCTCGATACAAACTTCACTCAAAATGCTTTCCTCATAAATTGATCTCTCATGAAGTTCCGAAAACGCTCGACATCTTTTAGTGTGGGTCTACCGCGAACAGTTTGTGCTTTTGTATGTGTTTTGAGCGTGTTAGACTCCATATTATCCGTGATTAGAGTCAGCGAGGATTCCTTCGATAGATCCGCCATTGCTCAACCATGTGGTCATGGCTGATTCTACGCATGCGCATAGACTTGGATTTCGCGCATGCGCTTTAGCGCTTCGAGGGCGATTTGTGACTGAAGAAAGAAAAAAAATAATAACGAAGCCCAATTTATACCTCGGGCATTCCACAGGAAGCCCGAGTAATGATCATTAAAACACTGAGCAATTTCATCAGATGATGAAAATCATTTATCATTGACTTTAATTTCATTAATACAATTTTCTTTTTGTTTACGTCCAAGTATATTATTTACGGTTTCCATGCCTTTTTTAAATCCTTGCTCTGGTTTTCAATTTGCGTCTTATAATATTCCCTCTTAGCTTTACGTAATGCAATGTTAACTGAATTTTTCAAAGATTTATATGCGTTCCAAGCAAACTCTTCATTAATTACGATTGCAATACATTTCAGTCTGTATTGTAATCGTCGTCGTCGTTCTTGTGATTGTGTAACTCGTCTAAGGTAAAACTTCTTTCACCAGTAGCACGGGACAGTTATGTAAGTACAATTTACTTTTTTGTAGTACAACTAGTTTTCATATGTTTCACCCAATATCCAATTGACCATAATTATACCGTGATTGGAGTACATTATATAAGTACAATCATGTACAATGCCTGAGCATTTAAACATACCATTGATTATTGTTATGCTAGTTATAGTCTATTGAATCTTTAGTATATCAATTAATTTATTTTTATTTATTTATTTATCTGCTTTACAACTTTGATTTGACACTAGTTGAAGGCATGATCAACAGGACAAGAAGTCCCATGCTAAGACCAGCCTAAAAGCTTAATTCCTATACATTGTAAGACGATAAAACTAGGATTCTTATTGCTGCGAGCACAGGTAGCCCAAGCTATGGTTCTGAATATATATAGAGAGGATGTATGGCAGATCAAAAAATTTCTTTAAAATAAAATAAATTTCATATTTTATTGTTTCTTTAGCGGTATATCAATGTTTTATTGCAAGTTTTGTGGTTTGCTGACGGTTGGGTTGCATTTCAAGGCGATTTTAGGAAATTTTATCTCCTCTCTAAAGACGAAGTCAAGGTAGGAATCCTCAGACTCGGGTGCTTTGCTTCAACAGGCCGTAAATCGCCAGAAATCTGTTTCACAGCAAATTTTTCACTGGCTACCCTTCGCCCAATAAATATCCAACACATCTAATCCAAAAATTGCTATATCGCTTCACTTCTTCCCGTCGAAATTCGCAAATATATACGCTCTAAATAGACAACTTCATCGGCGGACGGATCAGCCTCGCCACGGATTCAACGGTTGGTGACAAATCATTGGCTGTGTGGGGGAGGGTACATGACAAACGTTGACCTTTGCATAGACTAAAAACTGCTCGAAATAAAAGATTCCTTATCTATAAAACCAAAAATAAGTCAAGATTTCTAGATAATGTTTACGAAATAGAGCTCTAAACGTTCTGGTTTTCCTCTGCATAAATTTTACATTCCGTTCAACTAAACATTGGTCTTGTTTCTCGCTGTCATCGAGCGGTTTTTAGTCTATGCAAAGGTCAACGTTTGTCATGTACCCTCCCCCACACAGCCAATGATTTGTCACCAACCGTTGAATCCGTGGCGAGGCTGATCCGTCCGCCGATGAAGTTGTCTATTTAGAGCGTATATATTTGCGAATTTCGACGGGAAGAAGTGAAGCGATATAGCAATTTTTGGATTAGATGTGTTGGATATTTATTGGGCGAAGGGTAGCCAGTGAAAAATTTGCTGTGAAACAGATTTCTGGCGATTTACGGCCTGTTGAAGCAAAGCACCCGAGTCTGAGGATTCCTACCTTGACTTCATCTTTAGAGAGGAGATAAAATTTCCTAAAATCGCCTTAAAATGCAACCAAACCGTCAGCAAACCACAAAACATGCAATAAAACATTGATATACCGCTAAAGAAACAATAAAATATGAAATTTATTTTATTTTAAAGAAAGTTTTTGATCTGCCATACATTCTCTCTATATGTATTCAGAACCATAGCTTGGGCTACCTGTGCTGCGAGCCCCAGCGAGCAGCGACACTAATTACGACGGTCTTCAATTTACGTTGGGATCCCTGTGGTGGCATTGAAATATGCAAGTGATATCAGTGATATCTGGATTTTAGGATTTCCTAGAAGATTTTTCGGAAGATGTTCGGAGTCTGCTCGCACAGGGTTCGGAAATTTGATTTTTTTCGTAGCATCATCGGAGCATGCTCGGACCTTGAGAATGACAAGTTTGCATGACAACGTGCACGTTCTTCCACTACACGTTTTTTGTATTCGCATCGAGCAAGGTAAGCATTCTTTAGACACTTTAGATATGTCAAACGCACACTTATTTATTGCTGGAAGCATTCATCAAGGCCACGAACGATTTGGTGACATTTCACGAGGAAGACAATGTTGTTTTATTAGTTTTTCAGCCCTTTTATGTGCTCAGAATTTACCAATCGAAGAGTGGACTGCCACCACCGTTGATCAAATTCTAGACGAAGGAGATAAACTTTATATGGATGCTTTTCAAATAGATCTATTCCTGATACAGACACTTTGTCTCTAAATTATCTGCCTAACATAGCTTTTTGTTCGATGGAGGCAAACACCAACAAGTTCTCCATTTCCGCAAAAACAAATGATTCGCTTATTTGGGCAGAATCACAAACAAATAAATAATCCGCTTATTAGGGCGGAGAACAATACTCAGTCACTTACCTGGGTGACTAATATTAATCTACCGGTGGTAGAGGCAAATAATAACCTACTTTGGTGGGTAAATTATGCACCTTTTTACCAAGGAAATATCAAACGAGACGAGCATGTTTAGTTGACATATGTTTCAATGAAGTTATATTTGTTCATACCGTTGAAATAGAACATGTTCTTTTTGTAATGCATTGCAAGTGATTCATAATATTGAACAATACATTACGCCCATTGAAATAACATCATCTTATTGTTTGTCTAGAATATTAAAGTTGTCTTTTGCATTTCTAAAGATATTTAATTCTTTGATTACTCTAATGGCAACTATTTCCTAGATTTCCAAGATACATTATAAACCTACAGTTCGAAAAATGACTTTATAATATTTACAAAGTATACATTCTGTTCTCTTTACAGCCTCTATTAATGCATTCTATTCATTTCTTGGTACCTTCATATATTCCATTAAAGTATAAGATTTTGCAATTATGTTATAGGCTATGATCGCAGCATCTCACTTTCTATCAGAAACAGCTAGTAACTAAGTAATACTTGTGATTCGCAATTGTATTTCAGTTTACATCTTAAAGTACCAGCAATAAATTGTCGTATAAATAAAACTCGAACTCGTCGTTGGTGCTCGGTAAAATATCCCCGTATTCATTCAAACTTACAACGCCAGCCGTTACATAATTAAAGTATAACGTAAGGCAGCTATTTTGAATAGATCTCCCATGATGCTTTGCGACCTGAAACCGAGCACCTGCTAGTTGGGGAACGACGGGGTTCTGTGTGGTAAATTTTCTCCGATTATTTAGCTCAAACCTTCTGAAAATGAAGCACTGAACTCAAATAATCTTATTGTTCAAAATAAATCATATTTCCAATCGATTCACACAAGGCCGGATAAAGAAGAAAAAAAGTATGAAAAACACCTCAAAGTGTTCACGGAGGGATAAAGAAGAAAAAAAGTATGAAAAACACCTCAAAGTGTTCACGGTTCGAGTGTCCTCGCTGTAATATTCTGGCTAAGCAGAGCTTAGATATTGTTCTCAAATTCTACATTAAAACTATTCTGGTTTTTTCGCCAGCGCTTCTAAAATATTCGGTAAATTTGCTCGTGAAACGGACATTTCCAGTAAAATTAGCGGGTTGTTGACATGTAATGACCTTAGATTTTGAAAAGTTTACTGATTTTGAGCTAAGTGCAGAAGCTCTTTAAGAATATATTGTGCTTAAAACACCGAGAAGAAGCACCAAAGACAGAATTCTTATCACATTTGGCATGGTTTTGGTACAGTTTCAGGCTGTTTAGGCATAGGATACATTGGATAACCAAACGGTATTCGATGCTGTTACATTATAAAAGAGACCGAATCGGCAACTGAATATCGGTTATTACAGATATGAAGCAATCAGCTAACCTGAATATGGAATAAAAACTTCCTGGCGTTGAATAAGTCCTTTTTTTCGATGAATATCTTCCAAGTTCGACTATTGTAAAACACAAGGCAGCTCCATGCAAGTCTGTGATATTTAACAAATAGAAAACGTTTGCCGTGTTTACATAGCCTGATATAAACTTGAGCGGCGAGGTTTACACAGAGTTCAAGACTTCTCCCAAACGTTTTGCAAACTTTCCCGAGTCCTATATAATATTGAAATTTGCCTTGGTTACATAGCCTCATGTAAACACGGCTATCAGCCAATCGGAGCGCGCGTGACAGCGCGCGTTATATCTGAACTATTTTATAAAAAAATATTGCGTGACCATCGAAGTTGTCACGGATCACAAGGAAGGTTTTTGGATTTTATTTTATTTTATTTTTACAACTTTATTGGGCAATAGCTGTTAATATAATACATGAAAATAGTTTAAAGGAAAAGTAGATAAATAAAACTACCCAATAGGAAAAGCGCGAACGGGACTCTAAGTCCCATGCTAGGCACTTCCCTTGAGGACAGACATATAAATGAATGTAAGATAATACATATATTAAATAACTAGGGGGAGCTACTTTACAGATGGAACTTGCACAAAGGGACTTCGAGAACAAGGCTAGGATTTTGATTTAGACGAGTACGTCCATGATTAACAAACTTAACGAATTTCTGAACATTAAGATCGATCTGTCCAAATAAGGCCTTGGACGCAGTTGACAACGGTTTAACGTAGTTGAATGTGAGGGCTATTCACCACAGGTTGATCAGCCAGGTAAAAATCGCTCTTCAAAGAGAGTGTTTTTGAGGGTCAAAGTTATCTTTAGAACTAAACAAATGCGAGTTATAAGATGAGAAATACCACAAAGGAATGTGATCGAAGGTCAAACTTCACACATCTCTAAACTAGTATATGTGTATTTTTATGTTTTATTGCTTTGGTAAATTATCTCTATGTAACTAATTTTTTTAAATTTTTGTTAGGGCGCACTTAATTTGGAGCCCAGCTCTGTTGTGCTAACCCCCTCCATTAGTATTTATTCAATGGATGAAGTAATGTAAATAAATAAATAAATAAAGGTGCAGCATCTTCTTGGGCTCCACTCACTTCCGGTGTACCTCAGGCAGTATCCTGGGTCCTTTGCTCAGTTTTCGTCATTTTTATCAATGACCTTCCTGACTTCATCCCAGAGGGATGTATGCAGATTTGTATGCAGATGACACAAAATTACATCCGAAAACGACTGCGAGGACCTCCAAAACGCAACGTGGCCATTCAGATAGTCTTCAAACCAATTTAAGAGCAGTCCCGCTATGCCATGCAATTTCAGCTTTCCAAGGAGGATGGTGCTAAGAGAGAAATTTAGGCCAATTTAGGGGGAAGGGTCCCGAAAATTTGTGCAAGTGAAAATTAAAATGCACCAGTCCTTCCACCCCTTCCCCGTAAATATGACTGGTCCCTAAGAGTAAGTAAGTAAAGAACAAACAGGCAAGTGGTTGTAATTCTTTTATTCTGCAATTTACTTAGCATTTTTCTGTTGTTTCTTTTTTTCGCAGCAAGGATTTGATACAAAAATATAGTTATATCATTTAAATTACAGTTCCTTAAATAGAAAGACTTTAGCCAAAGTTGGATTTTGATACTATATAAGAACTGACCTCAATTCATTCTATATTCCTATTCTATGCTTGTCTTACTAATATCTAGATAGAGGAAGGTAAAACTAAGAGAAACAATAGCCGGTGCTAGGCCTTGCATTTTGTTTTTCATGTCACCCGTAAACCCATCACCCTATTCCCAGTATGGACGGGTCCCAAAATGATTTCTATAATGAAGATGATATCTCCAATAGAGTACAAACACTAAAAGTGTGCAATACTTTGCACTATTTACCACTAAATAGTGTTGATTAAACAATAGAGAACAATAGAATTAGCATAATTTACCAGTATTTAGTGGTATTTATGTTGCACACTTTTAGTGTTTGTACTCTAGCGCACTTTCAATATTCTGGTCGAGTGATCACGCACAAATTAGCAATTCAAGATAAGGCTATGGGGAAACAAAGGAGTAATCCTAATATATTCTTTTGTTTCTCTGTAGCCTCATCTTGAATTGCTTTGTGAGTGATCACTCAACCAGAATGTCGAAAGTGGGTTTTAATGGCCTTCAATCAAAGTGCTTCCATGACATTGTCCGAAAACATAAAAGTTTCAAGCGAAAAATGCCTATCGAGTGCCATGGAAACGCCTTGATTGACGTCCACTATCTTCTTCGTCACAACGGTAAATTGTACGATTTTGTGCACACAAAGGTTTCAGTTTGAGCTAAATTAGATTAATTCTTTTCTGCTGCCATGAATCACTGAGCATTTCGGGCACGAAGCCTCACATTGAAACCTTTGTGTGTGAAAAATTGTAAAACTTGGAGATAAACCCTCGAGTCAAGGGGGGGGGGGGGGGGGGGACATAATAAAACTCTCTTCACATGATATTCCACTTAGGTCTAGGGATCGAACCCAAGTGCACTTCCACTACACCACCCTTGATTCCCGTAGGACTGTAAATTCACGTTCTCTTACTTTAGATGGTGTTGTTTCCTTTTCAACGTCTTGATTAAAGAAAGAGCTATTCCTGCTCTTGGGAGGCAGTTCCAGTTACTCTGTCCCACACAGATTGACGAGGCTCAGATTCAGAAAAGAACTAAACCACGATTTAACGCAGCACATAAAATAGATGCAAATGGATACAATGAAGAACCAAAAACACAGAGTTCTGTTGTTATGTTGTGAGCATGAGAATATAGAATTTCCTTCCCAAATCTACAGAAAATGGGTCCTTATGCCAGGGCACATGAAATATTAAATAAATGATTTTTAGCATGTCAAACATTTGCTATGAACCTTATCGGCTGTTTTCCTACCTATAGAGGCTTTGTGCTATCATCTGATGGCAGCCATGACTGGAGGCAGGAACAATTGAGTCTGGTCGAAACCATCTGGTCTAGTCTGATTTACACGAGAAAGAATTCAGTTTCCCTGGGGAGAAAGACTCTATTATTGCACCTCCTGTCATAGCTGCCATTATGTGAGGGTGCAAATTAAAGCTTCTATTTCATTCCCTAGGGTATGATTTCTTTGTTTAATGGTTACACATGAATATGGAAGACACAGGAATATGGATGCAACTCAAACAAAGAATCTTGTTGTCAAGGGAATGACATGTGGTCTGAAATGGGAAAACATTGGTATGCCTAGGTGGATTAGGTCTTTTTGTAATACTCTAAATAAAAAGAATAAAACTGTTGGAAATATTATTGTCAAATTGGTATATAATAATGTGTGAAATAAAATTATACATCTTTATAAATACTTCAATATATTGGTATGTTTCATATCATGGTGTGTGGTAATCAAGCTTGCAAATGTGCCCTTGTTGGAGAGTGAGCCTGATTTCTTTTACAACCTACTAGTCATCTGAAACAGTGTATGAGGGGAGATCAAGACAGAAAGTCACCAGGTAAGTAAAGTGAATTTTATTTGTTTTGGTTTTACTTCTTCTTACCTAGTTGAAAAATATACACTGTTGGAAAATGATTGTCGGATTCAAAGCATATAGAACATATAGAACATATAGAAGCTTAGACTGAAATGGTACATGGAAAGTATGTTAATGAGATGCATATTGTGATGACCCATGCAGTGTTTGTAAAATGCAGATTCTCTGAACATACTTTTGGCATTTTATATTGACTGTGTAGCTCAAATAAAATCATAATAATTATAATTGTCATTTCCCAGAATATCTTTTAGTGTCAGCTTCTATGTTACCTGACAATGATTTTGCAAATGTGTATATTAGTCTAACATACATAATGCTGAAGTGCAAACACTGTATTCTTCTTATTTGATAAGATCAATTTGTTCTATAAAACAGCCTATAAAACACCTAAGTATCAAGCATTGTTGTGGGTCGATCCATGGCTGTTCTGGGGATGTGTCGACCAAGTGTTGACCATGCTTTGACCGACAGTCGGGTGATTGTCGATATGTTGGTTGGTCATAAAGTATCCTTTCACTCTACTTCAAGGACATACTATGGTACCAAAAATACCTACTGTAATGTTTTTTTTGAGCAACAAAAAATGTTTTTTATCTATCCATTCATAGATATATTTTCATTATATTATTCAGAAACACTTATAAAAAAATCAGTAGCTATATTAGCTAGATCTCCTAATACACCATTTCATAACAGACACCATTTGATGGCCCCTGCATTTCATGATCAACAAAAGCTGTTATTTCACCGTATTTAAACCCTCTTATGATTTAGTGCTCCCACAGAGACAATATTATTCTAAAGATTTAGAGAGTTCAATTCAATCTAACATAATAAGCCATTTTAAGGATAGGTCATACTAATGAAAATTTGCAGGGGCCTTATACCCTAGCATGCATGTAGCTGGCTACCTTTAAACCTGGTCAATCTAGCCCTCTTGCTGTTTTAGACTATATTAATACTGCTAATTATTAGCTAAGGTATGAAATTATACTTAAAGTACAATCATGAAAAAGGCAGGTTCAGTAATCCTTTTATCACATTTTTGACAAATTTTGTTCTTTAAAAAAGACGTTCACTGAAATTAAAACAGAAAACTGCATGAGTATGAAGACAAAATGTTCCCTAAACTAATCCCCTAGTGTATTTGCCCACACATCTCTTAATTAACAGACTCACCAATAGATTCCAATAAATAATTACTTAATTACTTAATTAAGTATGTGGTAGGAACCATTATCACTGCTCCTCAGTTAGATAATCAGATATATATATATTCATAAAATTATTAAATATAATGAGTATTATCAGAGTTTAATAACTTTAATTATATTGTTCAAACTGCACATTCCTTAGATGATTAATCCTAAAGCGGAAAAGATTACAGAATCTTCACAAATACTACATCCCAGTGGAAAGGTGGTGGCAATCACATTTTGTTGGGGGGGGGGGGGGGAGGGGTCAAGGAAAAATATGATATTTGGATAGGGAGTCTTGGTATTTTAAATTTGCATAAGAACTATTGATTTTTGTTTTGGAGAAATTTTATGTAATAAGGCATATTAATTATAGTACATAGCACAGGGTTGTGATCTAACCTGTGATCTGTAACAGTTGTGGAACTCGCTTGTCATTCGAGGTTGTTTCACAATTCCAGGTCCATTCATGAGCTTCTTGATATCCTCATCAGTAAGAGGGGCTGGCTCTTTAAGGCATTCAGTTTCCCATGGTTTATCAGTGGTATTCTCCCTGGTGGTGTTGGGATCAACATTGGCCGGTTGATTTTGTTGGCCAAGTTCTATATCAGCTAGATTAACATTTTGTCGCTGTGGTATTAAGGAAAAGGTATTTTAAATATTTTGCCACGAATGTACCCAAAAATTCAAAAGATGGGGGAAGAGAGTCTTGATAAAAGTACAATAATTATTGGCATTTTGACTTGGATATAGCAGGGTTAGAACAAAGAAAATTGTTCAAAAGAAAAGAAATCTCTCAGGAAAGAAGAATGCATGGCTATACTAAATTTTCCCTCTATAAGTATACTATTAATAATTGTCTTACCTTTCTACACCTGGTCCATCTTTTGAAACAATAAACTATAAGGATTATAATTACTATGAGAAATAGGACGCCAAAAACAGAGCTAAGAACTATTATGATGATTG
Organism: Anthopleura xanthogrammica; assembly: GCA_964019055.1. Classification (NCBI taxonomy): domain Eukaryota; kingdom Metazoa; phylum Cnidaria; class Anthozoa; order Actiniaria; family Actiniidae; genus Anthopleura; species Anthopleura xanthogrammica. The sequence continues at coordinate 2,562,467 of OZ025213.1, forward strand.
TAGTTGTATCTATAAAAAAATAAAACAGTTTGAAAAAAGGTTTAGAAAAAGCAGTAAGTGTATTTTTTTTGCACTTGTATGTGTTTTAGACAAAAATTGTCAAGCAAAAGATAAATAAACTAATTTTGACTAATATTTCTTAACATTTCCTTGTTAATCTTTTTGTTGTTATTTTTGAAAAAAACAACAAACAATTTAAAAATTCATTCTTAATATAAGTTTAGTTGTTTTTCGTTTTTTTCCTTCAAAAACTTCTTGATACACTCGTGTTTAACCAAATATATCCTGAAAACAAACTCAGAACACCCCTTTTTTTCTTTCCAAATAATTTGAAATCAACATTAAATTTGGGTATAGGAAAACGGCTGTGTGAAACCTTTTTTTTATGGATAATTTTTAATATAATAGCTATATATATACAGTATAACCTTAAAACATAATCATATAATAATTTCAAAATTGAGACAACATTGTATATAATTTTTAAACCTTAAAGTTAAGGTTTATTTGAATTCCCAGACATGTTTCAATGTTGCTCACATCCTCAGTGTGTATTAATGTAACAGAGAATGTAATAATAATAATAATAATAACTTTATTAGACACTCCCAAAGGGTTTTTCAGATCCAATTTACAAATTTAATAAACAATATATTATAAAAGTTGTAAAATATAAATCGTCTATATATAGTTCCTAGCTAAAATACACATTGAAAAGGAATTTCCTCAGTCCTTTCAAGTACATAGACAGCTACATGTAGTGTCAGTGATGGCTCGCGGGAGCGAGTTCCAAAGGCTAATAGCGCATATATAGTGTATACAGCGGAACATGCAAATGTACATCAATTAAGAAAACAAAGAAATTTATAAAGATAAAGACAGTTTTGCATGTGTCACTGCTTGTTGGTTGAGGACATTAAGTGGCAGAATTGCACATTAAGTGGCAGAATCCTTGCAAAAAAAAAAACTGGAAAAAACTTAAGAAACAGACACTTGACACATTACTTGAGAGATGCGCCTGGTTGTTGATGCAAAATAGCACAAAATCATAGTAAAATAGATTGTATACACTTATCTTGAAACTAACGCTGGAAGACAAAGCACATGGAAGCATTAGGCCTAAGCTTGGAGCTTTAAATCGACAAAAGGTCGACAACCAAAAAAGAGTAAATGAAAACTCACCGATGTCATAGTGATTATATCCTATAATATCCTTGAAAAGTCGAAAAAATCCATTAAAAGTACTACGTACTATGATCAAATTTTTGACTTGCTGTTTTTATTACATGGATTGAAAGACCTTTGAATGATATATATATATATAGTGAAATGAAATGTCACTTTCCTTTTTCAAATATCTGTTTTCCTTCACAAGATATTGGAGTTTAAAAAATGGTGGCCATATATTGTTGTTGATAACATCATATTCTCAATACTTGAGTATAAACCTAGGCATATGATAATTAAGCTGTATCAGCCTATTTTCAATCAAATTAACAGCATAATTTATAGTATTCTAGCTGCTCTTTAAAATTAACTATACTATACTATATCGGTTCCATTGGTCCCTACATAAAATTTAAGTTTTTGACATTTCTACCTTTATAAAGAAATGGTTTCAAATTAAATGAGGCTTGGTAAAAATGTCTGTTATGGTCATAGGCAAAAGTTTAGTTAAACATTTTCTGCTCAAGTGAAAAAAATAACAAAGAAATCGCTGGAAAGCCAAAAATGTTGTTAGGGGCCTGATCATGAACACCAGTAAGTTGCAATAGCAACCATAGTTTGTGCTTTCTTATGTTACGTAGTCCTACGTGTACATGCTTTGAAAACAAGTATACTGCATGCAAAGTTTAAATGACATTCATCAAATACTCTCAGAAATATATATTGAAGCAAACTGTGAGTTGAGAATATGTCATCATCAAAGTCCTAATTAGCATAAACTTGAAACTTGAATATCCCGCAAACTAAATTAAAAAAGCTAACAAGAAATGGTAAATGCCAGTTTTCTTCTTTTGTAAAGTATTTTAACATGTCTTAAAATAGTAAAAATTTGAGACATTAAATTTGATCGTAATTAGCACTTAAATCTTTCTTGTCTACTAAGTTCAAATATTTGTGATTGTTCATATCAATTGTGATTAGGAACAAAGTTCCACATACAAAACACCTTATAATTACCATAGCCAGTGGTCTTAGATGTCGTGTTTCCTTTGGTGTTATTTCCAGCTATAAGATAAAATCAAAACAAATGCAAAATGAGTAGAAAGAAGGCCAACCCATTTACAAATGACAGCTATTTTAATATTATTATACCTAATATTCAATATGTGGTACTAATATAATGGAAAAAGGGAACAATAAATAATAAAATAATAAATGAATAATCCTAATAATAATAATAATAATAATAATAATAATAATAATAATAATATTAATAATAATAATAATAATAATAATAATAATAATAATAATAATAATAATAATAATAATAATGATCGAGAGGAATGGCACCACAATGGCCTGGTCTGAAGATAGCCAACAACGATCGGTCCGATCGGTTTTCTATGAACATGTTATTTTTTTTTTGTATTTATAACCTAACTAGGAGTTTTATCTAAGAAGGAATAGCCACAAAAGGAATGTTCCATGAGGAGATGCTATTCGATCACACTGGGTTATATCAACTACGACTTTGGCGCCAAAAAGAATTCTTGCTTAAAACATTTATAATGTTAATGTAAAGGTAAGAAAATAGCGTTGATGTAGTCACACATTTTAAAGTTCCTATAAACGAAAAAGAAAATCTACAAAATGGAGCTTACTAGAGGTTTGAGAACTGACGTAGATACTAGGTACCGCAGACAGTTCAACTCTGATAAGACTTGCATTTGTCATGTATCACTGATATATATTTGCCCTAGTCATCGGGGTTTTTAAGCCAAAAGACCTACTCGTAAGGTGTTCACAATGGCATGCCCTAAACGTTAGGCCTTTTACACTAATTCAAATCTGAACTCCCCTAATCATTTGGGCACTTGAACTGTAACACCTAGTGATTAGGTTGGCTACCGGAGAAGGCATAATCGGTAGGTCAAATAACGACAGGCCGGAATTAAAAACTAGGGTCGGAATTAAGTAAAGAGGTGTTTCAATGTTTCATGACCCAAAATGCATTTCGGTCTTGGAATGCAGTATTCAGTATGCAGTATTCAGTATGCAGTATTCAGTATGCAGTATTCAGTATGCAGTATTCAGTATGCAGTATTCAGTATGCAGTATTCAGTATGCAGTATTCAGTATTTAACGTTTTTTGAAATAGCTGTATATAAAATTATATAAATTTCGGACAAGTTTACATGCTGATGAAACACTTACTTTCAGTTGGAACAGTAGTACCAGGAGTAGTCACAGGTGGTTTATGGGTAACAGTATCATGAGCAACTCGTGGTGGCTCTGCAAGATTATAAAAGTAAGATCATATATACATTTAATTGCTAGAAAGTTGTCATTATCTCAGACTCTAGGACTTCTCTTGAGATCTCTCTTCAAAAATAGCAAGAAGGAAAAATAAATGAGGAAATAATATAGAAGTAATAACAGTTGACAACAGCAGAAAAGTTAAGTTGACCAGTCAACTGGTCAAATGGTCACTTTGGGACCTTACTAAATGATGGCATGTTAAAAACATGTTGTTTGAGGCATGTTTTAAATACTTTATGAAATAACTAAGTTATAATATGTGCTCTGATTGGCTAGAGAGTTTTAATAATATTTAATCATGATATACACCTAATTGCAAGAAGGTTGTCATATAAAAATATAAAATAACAAATAGGAATTCATTATTTTTGCAAAACAGGTGTAATTACTTCACTGTTTTGAAGGTATATAGTCTGATATTTTTGAGATAACCTTGTTGTTATATTACTAAACAGTTATTCTCATTAATCTGGGGGGCTTCAGAATCAAAATGAAGAAAAATATTTATAATTACAGTGAAGGTACTCATAACCATGTAACATCATGATGGGACAGGTGACCGCTCAGTATATATTTAGCTAATTCGATGTATCTAGTAGGCATAACTTAGTATTCTAAATACAAGTAAGACTGGTACGATATACAATTTACATATACACCATTTTCCATTCATCCGTTCACTGGTCACAGACGAAGCATTTAATCGAGGCTGCAAGGTAGTTTCAAAGGATTATTCAAATTTGAACCTCGCAGCCTCGACTGAATCAATGCTTTGAGTTTTACCAGTGACCCGATGTATGGAAAGTGGTGAATTCTTCTTGTCTGAGTAAATGTATTTCTCTTGAAATGGACGAGTTGGTAATGAAGAGAGAAATAATTTCCTATACAGATGAGAGGAACTCAGTTATGTACAGTTATGTAAATTAGGAGCTTATATGTGTTGTGACATACAAAAGTTAGATCAGTGTGGTCCTTGTTCACAGTGAACCAACGCTAGATTGAGTTGATTTTTTCAGTGACCTTATGGTTTGTAGTCTTCCTGAATAAGACTATTAATTATCCTTATGATATACACTCAACTATATGTGATGTGTGTGTTGGTTTTCCAAGATGAATTCTATATTGTACAGGGTGTTTGATATAATATTAAAGAGTGAGTTGTGGGCCTGGACCTGCCATCGCACAGTGTTCTGTGTTGTATGGGACTTGAGGGAGTGATTGGAACAATTATGTACTCTCACTGATAAAACAATTATAGCAGAAATTTTTAGACTGGTATTTAGGTCAAGCTTTAATTTTTCATTTAAGGTGCGTTTTTTATGGGCGGTTTCAGGCGTCATATGAGTCAAAGTGTTAATATATAATTAAAAAAACTTAAAAACTTAAAAACTTAATACTTACTAGAGCTCTTTGTGATATTTTCTTTGGTGTTATTTGCAGCTGTAAAAATTAAAGATAAAATCAAAACAATGTAAAAATATAGCCCCTGGATAAGCAGATAGGGGGGAAACAGGAAAGAACCCTTATTTGGCTAAGTTAGGGTGGCTCCAAGTAGTTTCCTCAGACTTCCATTATTGCTTCCTTCGAAAAGCTTTGACTATACTCCTTAGCGATACAAATTTACAGAGAATGAGCTTTTCCTTTTTGATCCAGTTTGAAGAGGTCAAGCAAAACGTTTTCAAAATGCATTTGAATGAAAAGCTTGATCTCTTTATTGCCAAGGAGTTACTCTAAGCTTAATTCTAAGGGAGTAAAAATGGTTAAGTCTCAAAATCTCAGTGGTAATTTAATGATGATTTGTGAGACCTATGGAATATTTTAACCACTCATATTTCAAACATGAAGCTGAAACACATGTTTAAACATGTTTCAGGGATTTGTTCAAAATCAAAGAGCTAGGTGAATAGACCTACAGCTGTAGCTAATCACCTTTGTATGTAAATCGCCCAATTCAACCTAAAGATGTGATATGTTTACGATGTTCCCTGGATAATAACAATTGTTTCTTTATTTCCAAAAAGATAAAGGAAAAATTATCCAGGGAACATCATGTAAACATCACAATGTCATGGTTTTTACATATCATAATGAAGGTGATTAGGTCTATTTGTTTGAAACTTTCCCCTTTAGTTTGTTACACTCAATGTAGATTATAGCACATTTATTCGTTTGTCCTGGGTAGCCTGAAAATCGAAAGATACTTAGGAAAAACTGTTTTCCCAAAGTTTGTGAAAAAAACAAAAGTCTACTTGGACCCACCATAAAATGTTTAAAGTGCTGTGTGAAAAAGCGCATTCCCATATGAAATCACAAGATATTTAAAAAAATGTCACTTCCTGCATGCTTTATTTCTGAATGGAGCACATTGAGAGTGACATTTATTTAATGATTCAGGACAGGTTTTATTGAACTGGGAGTAAGTATATATTTCAGATACATACTGAAGTGATCAGGGGAGAGCATAGATAGATAGATAGATAGATAATTTTATATAATGTCGATATGTACAGTGAGCCTGAGACTCGTGATGAATACATTCGAACCTCTATATATAATCTAGTTAAGAATATGTAAAATATATAGAAACCTAAAACTACTATGATATATACTAACTAAAATAACGAAATATATATACTACATAAATAGATGATTGCTATGAAAAAATAGGTATAAAACTTAATAGTATTAGAATAAAATCAAATTATTATAACAAGAAATTTATAGGTATATAATTATATATATGAAAAAGATGCTATTAATAGATGATTAAGTATACATGTGAATACCTCACAAGCCCATTACTAGTGCAACGACCCCCGTGGAGCCAACAGAGGACCAACAACAGAAGCTGGCAGGCGATGCAGCACTGAGTCTCAAAGGAGTGATGTACACCAAGCAAACAGAATGGAGGAAGTAGAGATGAAAACAAGTATCACAGAGATGGAATCGGATAGCAATGAAGAGTCAGAGATGGAATTGGATAGGAGTGATGTGGTGACTGAAAGCAGAGAGAATTATGTGGATTTTCTACGTTTCATCTGATTTTGGCAGGATTTATCAGACAGATTACTAATAATGCAGAAGTCAATTACTATATCTAACATTACCATACTCATTACTAATTCATTAGGGTAGTCCCAATGAAATCGCACAACTGGGGTCACATGAGAATTAACACTGTAAACCCCATACAGCTCAGCTAATTAGTATTCTGTAATGGATATACAGAATACTAATAAATCTATTAGACAGTAGTATTCTGTAAATCTGATACAGAATACTATAATTAACCTGTAGATCTGGCTTAAGGAGGATGGTTTCCCAGAGCCTTTTCAAAAGCTAGTCCCACCAACTAGATCAAAAACCCTGCACCTTTCTTGTTAACCTAAACACAATAATAAATGTTGGATGCCTGTACCAAACAATGTATGATGTCATACAACAATGTATGCTCCTTAAAACAACAAACTGTATTTTCTAATTATAACACTGCTTTTGAAATGTTCTTCAGAAATCAGTATCTTCATTAAAAACGTTAACTTACAACATTTGCATCCGTGTTGTTTCGGCCATACAATAACTTGCCCCCGGCTTGTAATAATTACATTGTATAGCTGATCATGTTTTAGATATTACTTAAAAAGTGGAAAATTTACTTGCATGCTCATACAAAAACGTATGTGCAGATGCAAGAGCCGAGGGTTGTGCAAGAGAATAGTTAAAATACGTTAGTTAAGATAAATTAACACATTAATCATATCCATTTTGAAATCATTAGCAAATCCTGCAATCTGATTGGCTACAAAGTGTGCGATTTAAGCATTAATTGCACTATTTTTAATCATTAATTGCATCATTTTGTCAAACAATCACTTTTGAAGCTACATATAACTGTTGAGTATTTTAATATATTAAGTTTCAAAATGGAAATGATTAATAGGTAATAGAACTGAGTGTCTTGCAATTTTGGGCAGAAATCACACTCGTGATTAACAAATTGCACTCCCGCTACGCGGTCGTGCAATTTTGTAATCACTCTTGCGATTTCAGCCCAAATTGCACTCAACTCAGTTCTATTACCATTATAAATAGTTGTGTTTCTGTAGAAAATTGTTTAATTTTACAATTCAAGCCTTCTCTTCACTGCTTACAAGTCTCTGGTTTTAAATTTGGTCAAATTAATGCTAAGCTGAAATGTACAAGGGGGGTACAAAATCAAGATACATTAAATAAAAATATCATTTTTCGTGATCCCCATGTATGAAACATTTCCAGGTGATCTGAAGAAAAATGACTGGCCATAACATGCCATCAGATTGTGAATCATGTTTTTTTTGAAAAAAGAATCAATCCCATGTTTCTTTGCGGGTGCAATTCTTGATGAGCAGGGGGAAAAATGAAATGGCGGACAAGAAGAATGTAAGAAGAAGTGTCATGTAGCTGGAAACACATGCTTTGTTGGTCTTTCTTTGTCTGCACGACTACAATTTATTGTGTTGCTTGGCTGTGCTAGTGCCTTTTCTCTCTTTTCCATGGCATCAGGGTCGTGTGATAATGCACGTGGTACTGCATTACAGACACTACTGGTTAGACGGAGGTTAGACAGACTAAGTATTTGAGTGCACCACGGGTCTTCCCGCAATGCGGGCATTAAACATGAACCAGCTTTAAAGCAAAACAACTGTACAGCAATACAACGATACTTGTTTGAACAGAAAACTTCACTTTCCTAAATTCAGTAAAACTATTAAAAGAAGTTGTATTTTTTTGCCAAGAACCATAAATAAAAGAAATAAAATTTACACTTGAAATATATTTAACACATCATGCCCAAGCATGTTTAATACAATAAGATAAAAACAACCAGTGTGGGTTTTTTGTACAATTTGAGTTTTATGATTCTATAACTTATGTGGAATATTCAATGACAAGGGAATGCAACTCTTGTTATGACATGAATATAAACTGAATATAAACAGATAGAAGATCGTAAAAACCACACATTGTTTTATATTGATATTTCATACCAAAATTGTTGTTATACATTGTCTTTGTCAGAATGCTCATTACCTTTGGAATGAACAGGAACTTTTTACAGCTGCATTACTGTGGCAACACTAAATTTACAAATTTCAAAAAAGTACTTTGCACGAAAAACACTCCAACTTAAATTTTTAACACAATTTCTGCAGGCATTGATTTGTCACATTTTTTAAACCTCGGTTACTTTTAGAAAGGAGATGGGGGTATTTGACCAGCGACATTTATAAATTCTTTAAAAGTTTAAATTCTCCATCGTGGAGAACCAGTTGCTGATCAAATATGAAAAAAAAAAAAAAAAAAAAAAACCAGGAAACTTAAACAAGAACTAAATTGTTCTGTTTCTGATAAAATTCCAGACCTCATGTTTGCCATAAAATTGTTATTCCGATACTTTGCTCAAATACTGTACCTTCCCCCTGGGACTGCAGAGCGGAGAGAGGGTAGGTTAGCCACTCATTTTTCATTTTCCCCCTACTATTCTCCTATATTTTCAAATATTATGCACCTATCAATATACATCCCATGTAAGGAGGGGTGAGATTTGATCGTAAACAAGTGCCTATGGGTGGGTAATTTGATTAGAAATTCTGCAATTTTGTCAATAATTCCTCCTTTGGCCTTCTATTTTTTTGTGTTATTTGATCAACAATAGCTTATTCCCTTCCTGAGGCACTTGAATTTCTTTGAAGAATTTTCTTCAAATCCCCACCCCTTGCCTGACTACTCCTCCCCCTCCCCCCATAGGACTTACATTTATAACTGCATTATACCTTCACATTTTTTTACTCTTGAGACCATCCCCACCCCTCCCCCCCAAAAATAAACTAAATAGAATTAAAGTTTCATTGTCCTTCAAGCTCAGGGAAATGAGTTAGCTTCTTATGAAAACTTATTTTCTTCTACGTGTGGAGAAAGGAATGTAGACTAAAACGTTGGTGTTTACGATGTTTTTTAGATTATCACATGATCAAAAAACCATCCCTGCTGGCTTGAAATTTTAACAGTGTAATTGAAACTCTACCTGTTTTGATTGTATGTATGTTTAATAAAACATCATAATGTCTAATGATAGCATCCACTGCCGGCATTGCAAAAACATCACGATCAATGCATTAAGTTTGACAACAAATTTTAGGAGTGTAAATTGTAAAAATACTCTATAAATTAGATTAAAAATATTTGATGTGCATTAATATTTGAGCAAAGATTCAATCTATAGTGGACAAAGGACAATGTTTCCAGAGGCATAGCCAAGGGAAACATAGCCTTAGGGACTATAAAACACACTGCTTTCCAGAGGTTCCAGTCAATAAATATTTTGTTATAGCTATATAATATTATACTAAACACTTACTAGATTTAGTTGTTTTACTGGTACTAGTTGGTTCGGTTGGTATAGGTGAGTCTGCAATATTATAATAGGTGTATGTATGTTAATAAAACATATCTAATGATAGCATCCAGTGGCATTGAAAAAACATCATGACCAATGCATTAAGTTTTAAAAAACTTTTAGGAGAAAATACTCTATTATTTAGATTAAAAATATTGGATGTGCATTGGATGAATTCAATCTATACTGGACAAATAAGGACGATGTTTCCAGAGGCGTAGCCAATGAATTTGCATATCATGATACATAAACTTACTTTTTGCCAAATCTTGATTACTGTTATGTTTTGAGAAATCTCCAGCAACACCAAAAACCATACAACACACCAGGGTGATACATATAAACCTCATTCTAAACCTGGACAAAAATGAAAAAATATGAAAAAATAAGGTGCTTGGAACGATTTTGACATTAAATGTTTGCCACCTAAAATCACTCCGAGTCCTGGATACACAAGGTACCTAAAGGTATAGAAAATAAACAAACCAATCTCAGAACTATATGCTTTTAGAAAAAACCTACTAATGGTCTATCACCAATCGAGCCCTGTGATTGGCTGAGTTACTAGGGGTCTATTAGTGATAGACCTCTAGTAGCGAAAAGCGCCGGTTTTGAAAACCAAAAAATATATATTTAAAGCAAAATCCAAAACTTTTTGCATCCTTTTATTGTACCGATTAGTAGGTTTTTACTAAAACAATTAGACCTCTCGCCCTCATGGCCTACGAGTCAATAGCCCATTCGGCCTTCGGCCTCATGGGCTATTGACTCGTAGACCATTCGGACTCGAGGACTAATTGTTAAATATGTGCTTTATATTGCTGAACAGGTAAAAACATGTCAATGAAAGAGTACCGAGCCGAGTGGCTTAAATACTCCAGTTTTGAGTTCTCTATTGCTCAGACCTACTGAGGGATTTTATTTAATATTTGGCTTATGGAGAATGCTCTGAAGCTGATATTTGGGCAGTAGGACCTAGTGCCTTGACACTTATAAAAAATTCTTGAAATGTGGGGGCGGACTACTGTCCTGTTGAAAAAATCGCATTTTCCCCAGAATGCATTGCGAAAGAGAGTAGTGAAAATCGATAAGCGATGAAATGGGTCGAGGAAAAGGGCTGTAGCTCGCCGTGTGGAAGGAATTGATGGGAAACAAAACAACTAAAAGCCAAGTACTAGGTCCAAACTATCCTGTGTAAGGGTATTGTTTGAGTAGAAATAAAAATTGCATGAAAAAAAATGGAATGAAAAAGCGTGATTTTTGGCTTTGGGAAATGATGTCAAAAACAGTGGTTTTTGGTTTTCCAAAAAATGTTTAAAGTTTTTTTCGTTATAATTTTGGACATTTGTGCAGGTTTTTTGATTTTAAAAGTTGTTCTGTTTGCTAGTTCAAATTTTAGACTGGTATTTAGGTCAACTTGATCAAAATTGTTGAAGCTGGAATTTTTTATTTAAGGTGCGTTTGTTATGGGCGGTTTCGGGCGCCGTAGGAGTGAAAGGGTTAAAATAAGAACTTTTTACTAGTAAAACTATTTGAGAGGAATTTTTAGGCTTTAACCTGTGTGAGGAAGAAACAACTGGGCTAGCATGAAATCAAGGAACTTATAGTAAATGCTGTTGCAAATTTAGGATTGTCTATGGATGACTGTCATGGGCAATGTTATGATGGTGCAGGAAACATGACTGGAAGACTAAATGGAGCTTCAACACTCATCACAGAAGCCCACGAGAAAGTTATTTATCTACACTGCATGAATCATCTCCTTGAATCTTTGTGTTGCTGATACTTGTTCATTGCAACTTGTGAGAGATATGATGACTAAGGTGAGAATTTAACTCTCGGATTTCTTAAGCAATTCACCTAAATGACAAAAGTATTTAATCACCAAAATTAGAGAGCTATACTGCCTAATAATAATCATTGTGTACTAATTGATGTGCGCAAGACAAGATCGATCACCAGAATTGATGGTATGGACAGAATTGTTGAACTTTTACTACCCATTGTCTCTACATTGGAAGACATTGCTTTAAACAGTAGATGGGGATAGAGGATATGGAAACTGGGATATTAACAGTAGAAATGATGCACAGGCCTTGATGAATGGAATCAATTTCACCTTTATCGTCTTGATTGTTATTGTTAGACATATCTTGGACTTAACCAGGCCACTCACAGTAAAAATACAAAGGAAAGAAATAGATCTATTGAAAGCAAAGGATGAAATTGAAAAGTTTGAAGTCAGCTCTTACAGAAATGCAAACTAACAATTATAATGCAAGGCACCACCAACTCTATGATGAAGCTGCAAATCTGGCAAGAAGTATTTCAGTTCAGCCAAGCATGCCCAGGATAGCTCAAAGACAAGTCCATATGGCCATTATTAAGACCAATGCTCCAGCTACAGTACAACTCCTGAAGACTATTACAAGATAAATCTCACCAGAGTTTTTCTTGATCACTCCCTCCAGCATATAATGATTTTTTTTTCTTCTCAACACTAGATTTTAAGATGAAGTGTGCTTTTGCTATAAAGGACTGTCAATAATTCCATCTGTTTTACTGGAAAATGATTTAATTTGGAAGCAAAATGTTCAAGTATTTTGTGACCATTACAGACAAGACATTCCTAACATTGCTGGCCTAGATGTGGAACAGCTGTTATGGGAAAGAATGTGGAGAGAGCAGCATGCTAGAGGAGCAGATATTCCTGACAGAATATCAAAAACCCTGGAGTTGACTGGCCAGCAAGCTTTTGAGAATGTTTATGCTTTTCTACAAATCCTTGCAACTGTTTCTATTTCTTCTGCATCATGTGAAAGATCATTTTCAAATCTCAGAAACTTGAAGAACTATTTAAGAAACACAATGGGCCAGGACAGACTGAATGGATTGGCATTTGATGTATTACCACAAAGACATGCTCATTGACCTAGATAAAGTAATTGACTTATTTGCAAGTTTGCACCCAAGGAGAATGAAAATGGCAGACATTTTGCAAGACCAGCAATAGATGAATGGTTTTTGATGTCTAACAAAAAGTCAGTACTGTAGCTTAAACATATTCCCTGGTTCCCCACACACTTGTAGGTAAGTGACAAGCTATAATATACTTTTCCACACAATTCAAATCCTCTGGAATTTCGATATAGTTAAACAGGTGTAAAGAGCTCGTTCAAAAATTATACGAACGTGTACAAAATTTATGATAGATTTAATAGATAAATTAAATTAGACTATATATTAAGAATATAGCTTACCGTTTTTTCCTTGATTTTGATTGATTCTATATGCCCAACTTTTGAATTCAGTGGTGCGGCTGAACTAAATTCCACTGATGAAGTCGCGACGAGAACAAGTCGGACTAGTTTAGAAACCTTAGAATCTTTTTATGCTCGGAGTCCAGAGAATATTTATTCTCACTCTGGCGTTTGCTATTTTGACGGAAGACACTGATCGCAATAAAATCTCATCTCTACAGCATCCTTGTGTATCCTTTCTCACGGCTGCAACCAAATTGCATCATAAGCACGGCTGTTTTGTTCTGGACATTAGGTTTCAGGCCACTACTCGGCCATTTCAGGTTGCTACGCACGTCTTTCCCTAACAACCAAAATGGCGCCGAATTTAAAATAGTTCGCCGGCGCGTATAAGGAAAAAGAAGGAAAAAAAAAGGCACCGGCCTTTTTATATGCTCCTTTACGGGACCGCGTAGCATTCTGGACAACTACGGAAAGGAGTACCCAGAGTCCTCCAGCGCCTTTCTGTCGTCACGAAATCGGATTTTTACGCATTTTGATTTGGTTATCAAAACAAAGGAAAATACCGGAAGTAAACCCACAGGTAAAGAAAAATGACTCGTCAAATCTTTGTTAGGTTATAAGAATATCTGACATTTCTGAATGAAATTTGCCGGAAAACCTAACACAATTATTCAAAGATTACCTACTTGTTGGACTAAAATCATAAGGAATTTGAAACTCACCACATTTAACGTAAATAAGGGACAAATTTGTCGATGAAAACTCCGCAAAGTTTACGGCTGAAACTACGAAGGGCGGTATAAATGTAATAAAGATAATTTGCAAGAAGAGTTTTCCTATCACGATTTCATAAAATTATTAAAAGTGTTATTTGTAAGCTGACAACGTCAAATAAGGCCTTATAAAAAAAAGACCAAGTCCTTTATCTCTCTCTGTCATAGCAAAAAGGAAGTAAGTCCAGCGCAATTAACGTTTTTCAGGCCACAGGTATAGAAAAGGGGTGGGAATTTGTGAATTTTGGTATAAAAAGGGGTAGTTTTTCTTCAAAAGTATATGAAAGGGGTACCTTTTCAGGCAAAAAAATACGTAAAAGGGGTAACTTTTTGCTGAAATTTGGTATATCAAAGGGTAAGGGGTCGAGAGTCCGGGCGGAGCATCCCCGTATGAAACGACCCGAAGTTCCCCCCCCCCGGGTTTTGGTCCCGCTTAGGGTGATAATGACGAGAATGCCCAGCAGCTGAGTTTTGTGGTCCCGCTTAGGGTATAAGATCAACAATGTTTCTTTTCAAAGATGATACGTTATTGATTGGTCCCTTTTAGGGGTGAAATTTCATCACTGCCACGCCCATCATCTCAAAATACAGGTCCCTTTTAGGGGTAATTTTCAGAATTTCCGACGAGGACCCCGCCCCCTTTTATAAGGGAGTCCCCTCTCCGGGATCTGGCGTCTGTTAGCTTTGGGCATGTTCTCTTGAGTAAACCAAGAAGCTTGTTGGTTGATGACCCCGAGATCCTAGGCCTTTTCCTCTTGTGTTCCTAGAAATTGTTCTGTCCCCAGATGGTACCCCTAGGTTGTTGGACTTTTCTTGCGTGTCACCGTCAATATCTTACGTTTAGACACGTTGAATTGGATGTTGTTGTTGCTGCTCCAGACATCGAGGTTTCCCAGTGCGTTTTGGAGGTCCTCGCAGTCGTTTTCGGATGTAATTTTACGAAACAATTTTGTGTCATCTGCATATAAAGCAGCCGCAGGTCCCTCTGGGATGACGTCAGGAAGGTCATTGATAAAAATGACGAAAAGCAAAGGACCCAGGATACTGCCTGAGGTACGCCGGAAGTGACTGGAGCCCAAGAAGATGCTGCACCTTCGATCACATTCCTTTGTGAACGGCCATTCAGATAGTCTTCAAACTAATTCAAGAGCAGTCCCGCTATGCCATGCAATTTCAGCTTTCCAAGGAGGATTTGGTGGTCAGCTTTGTCAACTGAAGCTTTCGCCAGGTCTAGGTAGAGAACATCAACTTCAATAATTTTGTCGAGGCATTGTCCAATGGAATGAAGTACAGAAAGCAGCTGTGTGACACACGAGCGAGATCTTACAAACCCATGTTATTCATTTGGGATGGTGCTAAGAGAGAAATTTAGTCCAATTTAGGGGGAAGGGACAAGAAAATTTGTGCAAGTGAAAATTAAAATGCACCAGTCCTTCCACCCCTTCCCCGTAAATATGACTGGTCCCTAAGAGAAAGCAAGTAAAGAACAAACAGGCAAGTGGTTGTAATTCTTTTATTCTGCAATTTACTTAGCATTTTTCTGTTTCTTTTTTGTTTTTTTTCGCAGCAAGGATTTGATACAAAAATATAGTTATATCATTTAAATTACAGTTCCTTAAATAGAAAGACTTTAGCCAAAGTTGGATTTTGGTACTATATAAGAACTGACCTCAATTCATTCTATATTCCTATTCTGTACTTGTCTTACTAATATCTAGATAGAGGAAGGTAAAACTAAGAGAAACAATAGCCGGTGCTATATAGGCCTTGCATTTTGTTTTTCATGTCACCCGTAAACCCATCACCCTATTCCCAGTATGGACGGGTCCCAAAATGATTTCTATAATGAAGATGATATCTCGAATAGCGCACTTTCAATATTCTGGTCGAGTGATCACGCACAAAGCAATTCAAGACAAGGCTCTGGGGAAACAAAGGAGTAATCCTAATATATTCTTTTGTTTCTCTGTAGCCTCATCTTGAATTGCTTTGTGCGTGATCACTCAACCAGAATGTCGAAAGTGGGTTTTAATGGCCTTCAATCAAAGTGCTTCCATGACATTGTCCGAAAACATAAAAGTTTCAAGCGTAAATGCCTATCGAGTGCCATGGAAACGCCTTGATTGATGTCCACTTACTTCTTCGTCACAACGGTAAATTGAACGATTTTGTGCACACAAAGGTTTCAGTACGAGCTAAATTGAATGTATTCTTTTCTGCTGCCATGAATCACTGAGCATTTCGGGCACGAAGCCTCACATTGAAACCTTTGTGTGTGAAAAATTGTAAAACTTGGAGATAAGCCCTCGAGTCAAGGGGGGGGGGGGGGACATAATAAAACACTCTTCACATGATATTCCACTTAGGCCTAGGGATCGAACCCAAGTGCACTTCCACTACACCACTACACCACCCTTGATTCCCGTAGGAATGTAAATTCACGTTCTCTTACTTTAGATGGTGTTGTTTCCTTTTCAACGTCTTGATTAAAGAAAGAGCTATTCCTGCTCTTGGGAGGCAGTTCCAGTTACTCTGTCCCACACAGATTGACGAGGCTCAGATTCAGAAAAGAACTAAACAACGATTTAACGCAGCACATAAAATAGATGCAAATGGATACAATGAAGAACCAAAACACTGAGTTCTGTTGTTATGTTGTGAGCATGAGAATATAGAATTTCCTTCCCAAATCTACAGAAAATGGGTCCTTATGCCAGGGCACATGAAATATAAAATAACTGATTTTTAGCATGTCTAACATTTGCTATGAACCTTATCGGCTGTTTTCCTACCTATAGAGGCTTTGTGCTATCATCTGATGGCAGCCATGACTGGAGGCAGGACAATTGAATCTGGTCGAAACCATCTGGTCTAGTCTGATTTACACGAAAAAGAATTCAGTTTCCCTGGGGAGAAAGACTCTATTATTGCACCTCCTGTCATAGCTGCCATCATGTGAGGGTGCAAATTAAAGCCTCTATTTCATTCCCTAGGGTATGATTTCTTTGTTTAATGGTTACACATGAATATGGATACAACTCAAACAAAGAATCTTGTTGTCAAGGGAATGACATGTGGTCTGAAATGGGAAAACATTATGCCTAGGTGGATTTAATAGGTCCTTTCGTAATACTCTAAATAAAAAGAATAAAACTGTTGAAAATATTGTCAAATTGGTATATAATAATATGGGAAATATAATTATACATCTTTATAAATACTTCAATATATTGGTACATATCATGATGGTGTGTGGTAATCAAATTAAGCTTGCAAATGTGCCCTTTTTGGAGAGTGAGCCCAAATTTTTTTACATCCTCTTTTCATCTGAAATGATGTTCAAGGGGAGATCAAGATAGTAAGTCACCAGGTAAGTAAAGTGAATTTTATTTCTACGTGTTCTTACTGAATACAGTATTTCCTATTAAGATATCTTTTTTTCTAGAGAGCGTTTATTTATTAAAAGATTGAGCACACATTTTTACAAAACCTCTTTTCAATCTCCTTATTTGTAACTTTCTCTTAACCTAATAAATATAAGCTTATATTGCAATTAACTTCTCAAAACAAATAACTAAGCATGATCCCGCATGCTCTTGCTAATAAATGAAAGCCTTCTTAGTTGATAAGAATTTTTTATTCGTTTTGTTTATTTATTTAATATATATATATTAATATATATCACAGTATGTCTTGTCTATGCTGCATAACAGTGCTCTTGTATATAAATATCATAGTAATAGGAATATTTTTTATTAAAGTCTGTCTGATGAGTGCGCAAGCATGAAACTCGGAGTAACAGAGAACATGTCTCTTCTTTAATCTAGACTATACTATATTAATTTTTTTTTTTTTACCTAGTTGCAAAACATACACTCTGTTGCAAAATATTTGTTGGTTTCAAAACATAATGAACATCGAAGCTAAGAACGAAATGGTAAATAGGAAGTATGTTAATGAGATGCATATCGTGATGACCCATGCACTGTTTGTAAAATGCAGATCCTCTGATCATAAATATACTTTCAGCATTTTATTTCGACTGAGTAGCTCAAATGAATAAAATCATAACATAATTATTTCCCAGAATGCCTTTCAGTGTCAGCTTCTATGTTACAAAATAGTGTATATTAGTCTAACATACAGGATGCTCAAGTGCAAACACTGTATTCTTCTTCTTTGATAAAAATTTGTTTTCTATTACCACCCAACATATCTTGGTCGACAATTGCCTGACCGTCAGCACACTATTGCCTGTGCGTTGGCCGATGCTTGGCAGACTGTGGGGCAACACTATCAGGACTTTAGCCTAGTTGTAGTTCGAACCACAACTGTGTTGGTGATGTGTCTGCTATTAGTGCATGTTGGTCAAGTGTTAACCATGCATTGGCCAACACTCAGGCAATTGCCGACTGACACATGTCTGCTGGTCATGAAATACATGATTTCCCAATCTATTAATTTTTTACAAGGTTATATAGAGTAGTGATACTTGATCTATAAATACTTATCCTTTCACTCTACTTCAAGGACATAGTAATAGTGGTATCAAAAATACCTACTGTAATGTTGTTTTTTGCAAACATTTTTTAATCTATTCATTCATAGAATGATGTACTTTCATATTCACAAACAATTAGAAAAAATACATACTTTGTATGATTAAAAAAGGAGACAAATATTATGACAAAAAAATTGATTTAAATTTTTTAAAAAGTGCATGCGTTTTTTTTTTAATACACTTTTATATAACAGACACCATTTGATCATCCCTGCATTTCTTGATCACCAAAACCTGTTATTTCACTGTATTTAAACCCTCTAAATAGTGCCCCTGGCCTGTAGAGACATATTTATTCTCAAGATCTAGAGTTCAATTCATTGATATAAGCACAATCTAACATTCAAAAATTCATGATTCATAATGATAGATCATAAAAATTTTAATTTGCAGGGCATTAATTATACCCTAGCGTGCATGCAGCTAGCTACATATAAAACTTGGGGAATCCAGCCCTCTAACTTGTTGTTTTAGACTATATTAATATACCGGTAACTGCTAATTATTAGGTATGAAATTATACCTAAAGTATATGGAAAAGGCAGGTGTTCAGTGGTACTTTATAAACTGATCCAGATCCTTTTATCACATTTAGGACAAATTTTGTTCTTTAAACTGGTACGCATTAAAAGTAGAAAACTGCATGAGTATGAAGACAAATGTTTCCTAATCTGATCAATCCCCTAGCTTATTTGCCCACCCATCTCTTTACATCTCACCAGTAGATTCCCACTGCTCCTCAGTTAGATATTCATTATATATTATAAATAATGAGTAATAGAGTGCTTGCAATATGTCCGTGAAATCAGTAGAATCAATTTGTTGTTAGCCTGCGTCGCATCCGGACAAACTACGGACTTAACTAGTTGTTAGTTAGTAACTATAAGTCAATATTACTCAACCAGAACATTCAAGTTACTAAATTCAACAATACCTGGAGACATCAAATACATAAGAGACTTAAGGACCTCCAGTAACAATCATTATGGCTTTAATCTTTACATTTTCTGAAAGTATCTTGTCTCTTGTGTATTTGAAGTTATTTAGAAAGAAGGAAAAATAGATATATGTTTTATAAAGTAATTACAATTTTAGCTGGCTTCATGTAGCAAATTTGGGATATTGCAATGTTTCTATCCTAGTAAATTAAATAAGGTCTGGACTTACTCTATTTTCACTTCATCAAGTGAAGTCAGGACCATGATCAATTGCCAGTGTTGCAATATATATAATGCATGTCCCCTCCAAGCACATTCCTATTGGTGTCATCCTCCACCCCTTGTTCCCATTCAGCGATATCCTCTACCTCATTACAAGGTTCTTTATAGTGCAAGCCACTAATTGGCATGTTCCTTTCCGAGATTCTTAAGTTCAATATCTGGTTTGCCCTCTTCACTGTCAGTTCTTCTGGCAACGCCCCCTCCATGCACATTCCTATAATTTGGTGTCATCATACTGTTCATGGCGCAAGCCATTATTGTCAATACCTGCTTCGACCTCTTGGTTATTTCTTCTGGCATCTCTTCTCTTCTGTTGAATTCGAACACAAAGACATTTTCTTGTTAATTTCCAAATATCACAATTATAACATTTTTATTTTATTTTTATTTTAATGTTAATATTATGCTTTAGGCTGCGTTTATAATGTATGACAGGGGGGGCAGGCAAAATTAAGGGGGATCTGAAATCTGAGGGTACATTGGGGGGATATTTTTATTGGGGGTACGTTGGAGGTTTATTTTCTCTGTGATCTTATGGTTTCTAGCCTTAACGAGCAAAGACATTTAACATCCATATAATAGAGCAATTTTCGTATGACTATGAAAAACTTATGGCAGACTGCATCTTGCCGTGACCATGTCAGTGCTGTGCAGTGTATGAAAATATTTAAGATTCAGAATTATGTGTGCTATGTCTATGCTGCCACACCATAACCATGCTGTGTGCCATGACTTTTCATACTCCTACGAAATCTGGTCTATACAAACAAATAAACCGTGCTATAGCATAACTTGAGATATCAAATAATATGTCCAATAAAATGTATGTAATACTATGTAATATGTACTGTATGCACGTATGTATGTATGTAAATCTGATATATAGCTATGTTCCTCGTGGTTTAACCAAATCTGTAGGCTCTTTTGATGAGGCTGTCGATCCTGTCCAGGTATTTTTACTGGTATGCAGCACCCTATGACCTCCAGTCTATTCCATACAGAAACACTGACATGATCAGTAAGTCAAACAGTTTACAAAGTTGGTCTTTAGTGTAACCATAAGTTTTGCAGACTCTTAAATTATGTCGGCTTTGGATAGATCCCAGGTACAAGGATTTTTTGGGAACCTCCATCTCGTCTTTATTATATTTTGGTTTTTATTTCCAAATGTGCTATCAGTTTTACCACCTTCCTGCTCTACAGCAAGGCAATTCTAATTTACCTTATCGATCGAGCCTTCCAATTCATTGCCCGCCATATCGTGATCTAAGTGAAGGGCCTGCTTTACTGTTGTTCAGCGGTCAAAAAAGTCGAGAAAAAAGTCGAGAAAAAAGTCGAGAAAAAAGTCGGGAAAAAAGTCGAGAAAAGGAAAATAAATCACGAAATTTGCATGGCACTAATCGGGCTCCGTACATTCTTCACTGGAACACTTACAGCATATCATCAGCATCCTTCACCCCCCCGGGGGGGGGGGGACTCCGGGGGTAAAGTATCGGGTATGCTCGTCGGAAATTTCCAAAAATACCCCTAAAAGATACCGGAAGTTTTTTCAAGAGGGCGTGGCTTGTTAAATTTTAACCCCTAAGAGATACCACAAAAATAATACTATTAAAAAATAAAAGCTTTTGAAATGTTTTTCCTTGAGTAATACTTGAGTTTACGCAGGCATACCAGGTGATCTGAGGAAAAGCGTTTAGCCAATCAGATTGCGAATCGTGATATCCGAAAAAGAATCAATCCCATGCGTCTTTTCGAGCTCAATCATGGATAAACAGAGGGAAATCAAAACAAAACCAAATAGCATACAAGTACAATAATGCTAGGAAAAGTGTCATTTAGCCGATTATTTAAGGCTAAAAATGTTTCTACTTCAAAGAATATGTTGTCTAGATGAGACTAAGAATATATTTTCATCGGTTAGGTTAATATTCATGGTTTTTTATTAAAGAATTACCGTTGAAACGATCTCGAAGAAGCTGCCGAAAAGCTTTCTCGATTCCTTGGCAGAATTTAACTAAAACTTTCACACCTTACGCTGCTCTTTTGTCCTTGGCAATCTCCAGGATGCTTTGAACCTTAAAAAATCCTTTTATCTGTTATTTATAGTGTCTCGTTTTCAATAAGAAAAGACTTATTGGTGAGAAAGTCGCTCATAATTAGCCTATTTTCAAGATGGCCGCAATGAAACTCAAGTGAATTGAGCGTACGGTGGATGATGGGATTGATTCTTTTTCAGATCAGGAAATCATGCTTTGCGCGCCTAGTCAAATCACCTGGTACATATTGCGTTATTATGCGATGGGCTATAGTTCCTTTTTCAACACCCTAAAAGATACCAGAAAGTGCTGATTTGCTAGACCTCAAACGTAACACCCTAAAAGATACCAAATTGCTGATTTTTACCCCTAAGAGATACGACGAGTATATCCGATACTTTACCCCCGGAATCAAGGAATATTTTGCCATTCAACTATTTACTTCATGTAGAATAAGTACTGAAGGTATTGAAAAAAGGTTATGTACACTTTAATTTAATGACTAAAACTTGAATTCCCTTGACATCTCTTGTTTAAAGACCAACCTCTTGAAAAGTCTCATTATGTTGTTGGTTAAAGAAATTGGTCTAAGTTGAGTGCAATCTGTTATTGGCGACTCCTTAGGAATTGGTCTTACATTCACAGTCTTCCAAAGGGAGGGAACAGACTGCTGCTTAATTGAAGTGTTGATACCTTGGTGACAATCGGTGCAAGATGGTGGGCAATAGTCTTCCCAAAGCCAATAAGAAAGCTGATCCGGCCGGCCAACAGAAGTTTGCTTCTGACTTATAATTAGCAGAAACCATCTAACAGTGTTCACATCAAATATTGGGATACGAGTGTCATCAGGAATAGGTTGTGGTTATAATTACTGCAAGTTGGTGTTTAGCTCCTAGCTAGAACTATATATGCATGACAGTTTGAAGAAGTGAAAAAAATGTTTTCTTGATATTTTGTTAGTAGCAAAACCTATCTTGTTAGTAGCAAAAACTAGTTTTATGTTAACCTTATTGTTATAATTTATAAGTCCATTATAGTGATTTTGATATATTGTCAACCTACAAATTTATATGTAATAGTGATTCCTTAATTACCTTAATCTGCTTGTACATGTACTTGCAGACCCCTGCTAAGCAACGAGTAACACAATAAGGAAAGCAACAACTGCAACACCAAAGGTACCAGCAACGTCAACTAAGACTTTCCTTTCCCAGCTTCCATTATCTAATAAAATATGTAACAGAAAATCTCATTATTAGAATGCAAATAAAAAAGTCATGGTTTGAATGACTTATTAACCCTTTGACTCCTACGTACGATGCCCAAAACTGCCTGTGAGAAACAAGCCTTATTTGAAAAATTCAAGCTTAAATTTAACTATTTTTAGTGTGCATCAAGTGCACATTGAGGTATATTATACGGACATACAGATATATATATATATATGCTACTTGACACAAGGAAGTAATATAGCCTGATACACCTTGTTTAATCATGAATTATAAGTAGTTAAATTATTTTTAGATAAATAGTCTTAATTACTAAAAACTTACGTGTAGTTGTTGGAACATTAGTACTGGTAGTACTAGGTGGCTTGGTGGTTTTTGGCTCTGCAAGATTAAAATACGTGTATAGAATATGTATGTTAATAAGACATATTTAATGATGGCATCCATTAGTATACTATTTGCATCATTCCCTTTCACGCTCGTCTATTAAGAATGGGAGTGATGACGACCGTGGAACCGTACCAATCACTAAGACGTCCGAAAGGTTACCCCCAACAAGGACCAGTTCCATTCTCAAAACGAAAACCCCAAACTAAACAAAACTAGACAAAATAGTTTCTTATTGTATTTTGATTTCCAATATTACAATTGAGCTCCGAAGCTCAGTCCGATAAATAAGAGCTAAGCAGATAACGAAGGTGGAAAAGCGGTAACAAAGTTTTTTAAAGCATTCAGGTCTGAGTACTGGGACGTGGCGGACTCCACTGACTGAAGGTCCACCCGGGCGCAAGACGTTTGCCAGCTTAATATATTAGGATGCTGTCCGGGGATTGCGCCATCCAACATGAGACATGACGTCTGCCAATTGGGCAACGTAAGAAGCACTTATGCGAGAATTCCCGGCTGCCATCCCCTGGGTAAAAATGGGAGAGCCATCAAGTTTTTCCCAGCCCGGCCGAGTTCTTTCAACCAACAAGGGGAAGAAAGAGGGCGTGTTTTCCCATTTAGGAAAGTGGTATGTTAAACTTGGATGGTTCACTGAAAGCTGTCCAGTAATAAGTAAATAGGTACTGATACGTAAGAGGGCTGGGAGGAGAGAAGAAACTCAGGGGATGGCAGCCTGAGCGTCAGTAATCCGACTAGGGAATTAGGCTCCCTTTCAGACTGCCATGGGGGGGGGGGGGGGGGGGGGGATGGGTGGGTGTACGAAACAGCCTTACATAACTAAAAAGAAAGCCGGTTTCAATAAATGGGTTTTAAAACTTGATGTAAGGCAGCATTGACACGGCTCGGTGATAGATGTTACATAAACTAAGAATCTTACTAAGGCACGAGTGTAAAAAACAATCTAAACAATGTCTGAAGAGATCCAATCATACGAGATGAAAGAATCTGACCAAAATTAACAGCGCCACAGCAAAATACATATAAATATTAAACTACCGCTATTCAGACGTGCGTGAAGAGAGACTGACAAAACTCAGAGCAACTTGACAAAATTTTACTGATGAGGCAAAGAAAAGTGTCCAATTTAAGATACAAAATCGACGCACTATGTGAGGGTCAAGGCAACTCGGCAAATTAAATTTGCGAGGCAAAACCAAAATAAAAGCACTCTACAAACTTAAATCTGCGAGGCGAGAGCCGGCACTAAACTCTGAGCACCTTGAGAAAATCATATTCGCGAAGCAAACATTGAAATAAAAGCACTCTACAAACTAAATTTGTGAGGCGAGAGCCGCAAAGCAGAGGACAACTCCGCAAATTACATTTCCGAGGCCAACACTGGAATAAAACTGCTCAAACAAATCAAGTTTTTGAGGCGAGAGCCGGCAAAACTCAGAACAATTCGACAAAATTACATTTTTGAGGTCAACACTGAAATAAAAGCACTCAACAAACTAAGTGTGTGAGACGAGAAGTGGCAAAACTCAGAACAATTCGACAAAATTACATTTTTGAGGTCAACACTGAAATAAAAGCACTCAACAAACTAAGTTTGTGAGGCGAGAGCCGGCAAAACTCAGAATCATTCCACAAAATTACCTTTTTTGAGGCCAATGTTGAAATAAAAGCACTCTACAAACCAAGTTTGTGAGGCGAGAGCCAGCAAAACTCAGAACAATTCGACAAAATTACCTTTTTTGAGGCCAATGTTGAAATAAAAGCACTCAACAAACCAAGCTTGTGAGGCGAAAAAACCGGCAAAACTCAGAACAAATCGACAAAATACTCCTTTAGGCCACTATTGAATAAAAGCACTCAACAAACCAAGTTTGCGAGGCGAGAGCCGGCAAAACTCAGAACAATTCCACAAAATTACATTTTTGAGGCCAACACTGGAATAAAAGCACTCAACAAAAACAATTGTGAGGCGAGAGCCGGCAAAACTCAGAACAATTCCACAAAATTACCTTTTTTGAGGCCAACACTGAAATAAAAGCGCTCAACAAACCAAGTTTGTGAGGCGAAAGGTGGCAAAACTCAGAAGAATTCCCCAAAATTACATTTTTGAGGCCAATATTGAATAAAAGCACTCTACAAACCAAGTTTGCGAGGCGAAAGGTGGCAAAAACTCAGAACAATTCCACCAAATTACACTTTTGAGGCCAACACTGAGATAAAAGCACTCAACAAACCAAGTTTGCGAGGCGAAAGGTGGCAAAACTCAGAACAATTCCACCAAATTACACTTTTGATGCCAACACTGAGATAAAAGCACTCCACAAACAAAGTTTGCGAGGCGAATGGTGGCAAAACTCAGAACAATTCCACCAAATTACACTTTTGAGGCCAACACTGGAATAAAAGCACTCAACAAACCAAGTTTGCGAGGCGAATGGTGGCAAAACTCAGAACAATTCCACCAAATTACACTTTTGAGGCTAACACTGAGATAAAAGCACTCCACAAGCCAAGTTTGTGAGGCGAGAGCTAGCAAAAGTCAACAAAATTACATTTGCGGGGCAAACATACTGAATCAAACCTGAACAAACTTGAACGAACGGCGCTAAAACCAAAACTAGATATTGCAATATATATACCTCTTGCGGCTGTTCTTGAATTTGATGTTCAGCGGCTTTGGCTGCCGCGACATTATCAGCGGGAACTTGTTCCATATTAGCGGAGCACCATACTTAAGAAAAAATGGTAATCCATCGAGTTGATTTTTCATGGCTTGATTACGTCATCATCTTGTCCATACATACATACATACGTACATACATACATACGTCCGTCCGTGTACCACTTTGCACAGGGTTCCCGCGCGCTTTGCTTACTCACAAATGCACAGAAAAATTGCAATAATGTAGTCAAAGATGGATCAAGAAGTATTTTTTCTTATTTTTGCAATGCGAAAAATACGTTTAGTCGAAGTCATGTCTGTCTTAAAGTGAACAAAAACAATTTTTCGACTTTAGCGACTTGCTAAAGGATATTTAGCGAGGGAAGGGAGGGAAGATTTTTAATCTTACGATGAAGTTTCGTGACTGAAACTTCAGTGAGAGAAAAAGTGGCCTGTAGACCAGAAAAACCTGATTATACTGCAAGAATGATATTTCAGTTCCGTAGAAAACACTTCATAGAAGGTAAATTCATTAATTTTAACTAATATTTCGTCAAAAATCGACAAGAAATGTGTAAACTAGCTAGCGCTGGAGAAACTCTCAGACAAGCCAAGGACGTTGGTTCGGCAAACATTGTCAGAAAAACTTGGATAGTTTGTCGTTTTTACTGCATTCTAGATTTTTATCATCTTTTTCTTCATTACTTGTGAACCAAAAAAGCGATATTTGAAGCTTTGATTTTTTGTTTTTGATCCCATTTCAAGAAAAAAGGCTAAGACTTAAAGACTTGGTTCTTTGAAAAGATATATTTGACGGCCAGCGAACCTCACGCGAAGTCAAAACAAGATTCCAGTTTCATAATCATATGAATATTTTGACATTTTTACAGATAATTTGTTTTAATGTTGAATGAAATGTGAAAAAGGAATACATATCACACCAAATATTTGCTATTTATCGGGCTTTTCCAGCTATTACTATTACACAATCGCAAAAATGATGAGCTTGTTTTTTTTTATGGATAAGCTTATGTTTTTGTAAGATATTTCGCTCGATAATAAAGTTAAGAATAAATCTGAAAAAAAAACTTTTCAAAGACCAACTTACTAACAAAGAAAATTATTATCTTGCATTAATGAATATGTCTCTTTTTACATGTGAAATTCAAGTGAATGTAAGCTTAAGCTTATCAGTAATATTTTTCGACAATTTTCAGTGTAGTTCACTTTCCACCTAAAAAACTTACAACTTTGATTACTAAGATTTGCTGAATAAAATCCTTTGTTCTATACATGTATTCATATGTTCTACAATCTATAATTATTATTCTTCGAATTGAAAAGTTTTCTAATGCTTTTGAAGGCTTAAAATAATGGTTTTTCTTTTAGTTTTTCCTCCTGGATTCAGAGGAGGGTCCAGGGTTATCCCATGATGCATTGCGTTTCATAGTATATTATCAATTCTTTCGTGACGTCATCACTTTGTTTGAGCAGACTCTGAGTGAAGATCAACATGGCGGAGTTTAGTTTAGTTGCTGAATACTCGGCATCTTTCCCAGAATTTTTCCTTATCTTACGTTCACTGTGTATCGAAAGACGATTTTTATGTTTGTATACCCGCCTTGGAAGGAGTTGAAGTTGTTTTAAGACTGATTCATGTCAGTTATCTGGATAAATTTGAGAGAAAGAGACGAGTGACAACTGTTCGATGGACTCGTTGTTTAACAAAGTGCGTATCCCAGCGCTTATTTTCCTTATTTCAGTACCTATTATATGGATAAGTTGTAGATTTATTACTTTTCTTGTCGTTTGTGTAAAATATACTGTGATTTGACTCAACGTCCGTTTATTATTTATACATTTCCAATGTTCAGTTCTTCTTGAAGTGTCAAAAAATGGCTATTTTCAGATGTCCTAAACTCATCTAAAACCTGGAGTACTTTGGATTACTTTCATATAAGAGTATAAATTAATCCTTAAGCTAAGATATGATGGTATTAAAACGAAAAATACTCGTATATTTCCTGAGAAATAAGTGTTTTGCCTGGAACTTCTCAAACTCATTAATAATTCATGATGTCAGGGACCAATTAGAACTTTGTATTTCAGTCACGTGCATAGGTCTTGATACACCGATCAAACACTGATCAAGACACTGATCAAGACACTGATCAAGACACTGTATAAATTAGCATAAAAGCAATTCTCATTGATTTCACTCTCTCTTTTTTTTCCTTACACTCTCTTTTTTTTCCACCTTTTTCACCTGTCTTACCTTT
Source organism: Anthopleura xanthogrammica (assembly GCA_964019055.1). Taxonomy (NCBI): domain Eukaryota; kingdom Metazoa; phylum Cnidaria; class Anthozoa; order Actiniaria; family Actiniidae; genus Anthopleura; species Anthopleura xanthogrammica. The sequence continues at coordinate 2,590,817 of OZ025213.1, forward strand.
TTATCTAACATTTTATTTTTATGTTATATTTTATCTTGGACGTCCTGGGACTCGAACCGGGAACCTCTGCCTTGATATTCTAGTGTATTACCAACTAAACTAACAATGAATTCGTTGACAATTTTGGGTTGATGTTATATATTATAGAATAGATTAAGACCTATGCACGTGACTGAAATACAAAGTTCTAATTGGTCCCTGAGATAATGAATTATTAATGAGCTTGAGAAGTTTTCCTCCAGAGATTCAAAAACAAATGAATTATAATGAGACTGAGAAGTCAGATAAAAAACGAGTGCGAGTGTTTGATCAGGGAATCCAAACACCTCGAAACGGATGAAAGCACTCGGCCTTCGGCCTCGTGCTTTCATCCGCTTCTCGGTGTTTGGATTCCCTGATCAAACACTCGCACTCGTTTTTGATCTATTACATAATATCTAATGATGGCATCCACTGCCGGCATTGCAAAAACATCACGATCAATGCATTAAGCTTGACAACAATTTTAGGAGTGTAAATTGTAAAAATACTCGATAAATTAGATTAAAAATATTTGATGTGCATTAATATTTGAGCAAAGATTCAATCTATAGTGGACAAAGGACGATGTTTCCAGAGGCGTAGCCAAGGGAAACATAGCCTTAGGGACTATAAAACACACTGCTTTCCAGAGGTTCCAGTCAATAAATATTTTGTTATAGTACACCTATTTCAAATAATGTTTATAATGGGAAATCAGGTCGATCTGCTGAGACCAATAGGAATTGTGGGAGTTCATAAGATTACAAATGCATTGTCATATTACACCTGAATGGTATTAACATTCAGGCATGATTACAACGATGATTTTGTAATTTAATAGACTCCCACAATTCCCCATCGTTCTCAGTTAAACCATTTCCCATTATCAACGTTATTTGAAATAGGTGTACATACCAAATGTCAAAGAACACGAAACAATTGTTCAACATTTCTTGAATTAATATGAAGGGATGACATCTAGTATAGATCTATAGACATTTTGAATCATATGATGAAGGTCATTTTTTATAAGTTATAGCTAGATTAAGAATGTGCACATCATGATACATATAAACTTACCTTTTAATAGGATTATCTTGAAGTCTGTGTACTTGGGGCTATTTTTATTTTTTTCTTTGAAGTGTATCCTAAATATTTTTTTATCGTCACTCGGCCCCACATTTGTCAAGAAGAAACATGCATTTCCAGTAGGGAGGTCACCACAAAATCCTATTCTACCGGTATATATTGTGTTTTTTGCTTCTATTACACTGTTATCCTGGCCGACACGCATATAGAGTGGTACAGCATGCGGGGCAGCTAGATTTCCTCCGAAGCGAGCATAACTCATTGGGATTTGTATTTTGACCGTAAAATTGGCAGGATTTCCCTGATGGACAACCACAGGTATTGGACCACCAGTATCTCCAGCACCACCAAATGACATAACAAACACCAGGGCGAAGCAACTTAGTAGCTTCATTCTCAGGCTGGACAAAAAGGGAAACAAAAAAACAAAAAAAAGTGAACAATGATATATAGAAGATATTACACTGTGGCAGTTTCACAAAGATATGAAGTTTATCTTCGATTGGTGAAAATATTTCACTAGTGAAACACTGGTGTCTATCACTCTTAAACTTGATTTTCCAGTATTCTCTCAAAACTAGTACAAAGTTCTTATTTTAGTCCCTAGATAAGAGATTATACTCTAAGAAACTAATGATCTCTTATCTGGGGACCTTAAAATAAGAACTTTTTACTAGTAAAACTATTAGAGAGGAATTTGTATGCTTTTACCTGTGTGAGGAAGGAACAACTGGGCTAGCAATCAAGGAATTTTTACTAAATGCTGTTGCAGATTTAGGATTGTCTATGGATGACTGTCGTGGGCAACGTTATGATGCATGGTGCAGGAAACATGGCTGGACGACTAAATGGAGCTTCAACACTCATCACAGAAATCGAAGCTCATGAGAAAGTTATTTATGTACACTGCATGAATCATCGCCTTAATCTTTGTGTTGCTGATACTTGTTCATTGCAACTTGCAATAAATTGTGAGAGATATGATGACTAAGGTGAGAATTCACAGGAAAAAATCATCAATTCCCACCATGGGTGCAAGTTGGTGTTATCTTGGGGTTATCTTGGGATTGCAACCTGGGAAATACTATTTTCCCAAGTTTGTAAAAGACGATACAACTTCCCAATGTGGATGAAATAGGGAATTACTTATTTCCCAAGTTTTAACCACCAATATAATGCAAGGTTGGGTCTATTTCAGGCAAGTTGCTCCCAATAACTGGGAAAACAGGGAACTAGTTATTTCCAAGTTTATCACCATGAAGGTTATAATGGAACTATTTTGAATGAATTCGAATTCTCCTTGAATACCCAGCAGCTTTACTGTACTCTTGTGGGAAAAGCTTGGAATCCAGTTGGCGAGGGTAAAGTTAAGATCAACTTAAAAAGTCTACTAAGATGGACTGAATAACATGGTCAAATCCTCATAAACTCTGAGGGTTAATCTTCCTTTAAATGTGTTCTTTTACTTATAATTCTTTGAGATGGAAACTACAAAATAAAGTCAGTGCTATGAAAAACTGGAGCAATATTGAGGATCTGCATGACCATGTTTAATAGTGATAACATTTATGTACATATTAACTTGTATTAGTAATTTAAGTATATACTAATTACTTATATTTGGGATGCTTCAATTAATTCTAATACAGGTATTAATTTAGATTAGTTATCCATAGTTTTTTAACAATAAATTAAATTAAAAATTAAGTTTCAAATAACAAAATTGTCAATCTAAAGTGTTAGTGACGCCATGGGATCCCTATTTTTTTAATCTAATTATTAAGCTAATCTCTAAGTACACAGTGATCGTTAAGTGATTCTCATATTTCAAAACAATTGTATGAGATGAGATGAGATGAGATGAGATGAGATGAGATGAGATGAGATGAGATGAGATGAGATGAGATGAGATGAGATGAGATGAGATGAGATGAGATGAGATGAGATGAGATGAGATGAGATGAGATGAGATGAGATGAGATGAGATGAGATGAGATGAGATGAGATGAGATGAGATGAGATGAGATGAGATGAGATGAGATGAGATGAGATGAGATGAGATGAGATGAGATGAGATGAACTTTATTTAGACACGCTAGCCTAATTCAATACAAAAATAGCACTGGTTTCCAATAGGGGCGTGTTATTTACAAAATACAATAATATCAAAAATGGAAAAATATTCAAAAATATGAAATATGTAAATAATTAGGAATTAATAATCGATAATACATATCTATATATACGAGGACATTTCTCTAATAACTAAGTACGGTAAGTTTAAGGTAAATATCAAAGATATATAATATGGTTAAATATGCATATAGAAAAGAAATTATTTACTTAAACCCTGGGACGGTCTTTAAATTTGAAATGAAAGAGGACAGAGAATCGGAATTTCTTACTGCATTTGGTAAAGAGTTCCATATCTTAGCTCCATTATAACTTAAGCTCTTCTTTAGAAATTACGTCTTAGGAAGAGGAAGAGCAACTGTTTTTGCTGCATTTCGATTGTATGTGCAGGTGGTCGCATTAGATTCTCTAAAAAGAGCAGAGAGCTTTGTGGGTGCCAAGCCATGAAGAACTTTGAACATGCACTTTGCCTTAATCTGAGCTCTACGTTCGGCTAGTGTGACCCAGCCTAGAGCGTGCATAGCTTTTTCCGACTCACCGGACTCATTCTTATAACGCATTATAACCCTAGCGCACCTGTTTTGCAACTATTGTAGACGTTGGGAAAGACCAGTACCCAAAGAATCCCATACTTCACAACAGTAGTTGAAGTGGGGCTGAACCAAAGCAATATATACTAAGACAAGAGTATCTCTACTAACATAATCCCTCAATCTTTTGATTGCACCAATTCCAGAAGATATTTTTTTGCGATTTCATTTATGTGAGCTTCCCAGGTAAGCGATTGATCGATGTGAACACCGAGAGATTTGTAGTCATGAACTCGTTTGACTGCATCATTCCCTATCATCACTCTAGGCTCGACTGTAAGGCCACTTATTTTACTATTAGACGCGATCAAAATGAATTCAGTTTTTGCGACATTAAGGCTCAGCCTGTTTGCAGTTAGCCACTTTCTTACTTTGTCTAGATCATGATTCACCCCCTCTTCGACTTCATTAAGAGTTTTTCCAGAGGCCGTTAGACTTGTGTCATCAGCAAATAGTCTGGATGTAGTACATGATAAACAGTTTGTCAGGTCATTTATATATAATAAGGAGGAGAGTGGGCCTAGGATGGATCCTTGCGGAACCCCACATCTAATTTTTCCTACACCTGAGTTCTTTCCATTTATCTGACACAATTGTCTGCGGTCCTCTAGATACGAGGAGATTAGATTATGAGCATGATATTTAACACCATAAGCCATAAGTTTACCTAGTAAAATTTTACGGTCAACGGTATCAAAGGCCTTTTTAAGATCAAGGAAGACAACTAGGTTATAAAGTCCCCTATCCATATTAACGTACCATTCGTTTGTACAATCTAACAGTGCAGATGAAGTCGAATGTGAACGCCTAAAACCAAATTGATTATCAGATAACAATTTCTCCTCATTTAAATATTCTATCAGTTGTTCGTACAATATTTTCTCATAGATCTTACTTAATACTGGAAGAATCGAAATTGGTCTGTAATTATCAAGCAAATTTCGAGGACCTTTTTTTATGAAGAGGTATAACCCTAGCAGTCTTCCATTCCTCTGGAAAAATCTTTGATGTGTTAATGATTTTAGTAATTGGATCTGAGATAATCGGCAAAGCTAGCTTGAGAATTTTTGCTGAAATTTTATCAATACCAGTAGCTTTAGACAAAGACAGGGAGTTAAGCAACTTATAGACTTGTGAAGTCTCTACATACTTAAGTGAAAAATTACTTTTGACATTGGCAGTCATAAAATCAGTATAATTGCAGTCAGAAACCATAGTCTCTGCAAGCTTCGGTCCAATGCTAATGAAATGATCATTAAAACACTGAGCAATTTCATCAGATGATGAAAAGCATTTATCATTGACTATAATTTCATTAATACAATTTTCTTTTTGTTTACGTCCAAGTATATTATTTACGGTTTCCATGCCTTTTTTAAATCCTTGCTCTGGTTTTCAATTTGCGTCTTATAATATTCCCTCTTAGCTTTACGTAATGCAATGTTAACTGAATTTTTCAAAGATTTATATGCGTTCCAAGCAAACTCTTCATTAATTACGATTGCAATACATTTCAGTCTGTATTGTAATCGTCGTCGTCGTTCTTGTGATTGTGTAACTCGTCCAAGGTAAAACCTCTTTCACCAGTAGCACGGGACAGTTATGTGAGTACAATTTACTTTTTTGTAGTACAACTAGTTTTCATATGTTTCACCCAAAATCCAATTGACCATAATTATACCGTGATTGGAGTACATTATATAAGTACAATCATGTACAATGCCTGAGCATTTAAACATACCATTGATTATTGTTATGCTAGTTATAGTCTATTGAATCTTTAGTATATCAATTAAGCTTAATTCCTATACATTGTAAGACGATAAAACTAGTACCCCGTTCACACTATAGCTTAAACATGTTTTAAAGTAGTTTAACTAAACATGTTTTGAAAATTATTTACAAACATTGTTCACTCTTTGATGAAATAATACATATAAACTATCCTTCATATTGTACTGAACAGATTAGAGATAAAACAATTACATTGAAGCTTTCTAGTCTCTAAACATTTTGTTTAATAAAAACTCAGTTTAACTAAACAGCTTTTGGTGTGAATGGGGTATTAGATACTTATAACTAAGTAATACTTGTGATTCGCAATTGTATTTCAGTTTACATCTTAGAGTACCAGCAATAAATTGTCGTATAAATAAAACTCGAACTCGTCGTTGGTGCTCGGTAAAATATCCCCGTATTCATGACACGCGTGAAAAACGTCTGCGCATGCTCTAAGTCCGTATGTAAATTAGTCGAAAGCGTCTTCGTGCTATTGTAAAAATATTCAAATTTGACTTTCACACTTGCCTGAAGAATAGTCTTTACAAAATGCCAAAACTTAAGATCAGTTCTTGAAACTTGCGACCTGACAGGGAACACCTGCTTGTTGGGGAACGACGGGGTTCTGTGATGTAACTATGACATTTTCTCCGATTATTTAGCTTACAGTACTCAAACTATGATATTTTTTATTTCATGAACTTTCTACTGCTTCAAACCTTCTGAAAATGAAGCACTGAACTCAAATAATCTTATTGTTCAAAATAAATCATATTTCCAATCGATTCACACAAGGGATAAAGAAGAAAAGAAGTATGAAAAACACCTCAAAGTGTTCACGGAGGGATAAAGAAGAAAAAAAGTATGAAAAACACCTCAAAGTGTTCACGGTTCGAGTGTCCTCGCTGTAATATTCTGGCTAAGCAGAGCTTAGATATTGTTCTCAAATTCTATATTAAAACTATTCTGGTTTTTTCGCCAGCGCTTCTAAAATATTCGGTAAATTTGCTCGTGAAACGGACATTTCCATTAAAATTAGCGGGTTGTTGACAAGTGATGACCTTAGATTTTGAAAAGTTTACTAACCTGAATATGGAATAAAAACTTCCTGGCGTTGAATAAGTCCTTTTTTTCGACGAATATCTTCCAAGTTCGACTACTGTAAAACACAAGGCAGCTCCATGCAAGTCTGTGATATTTAACAAATAGAAAACGTTTGCCGTGTTTACATAGCCTGATATAAACTTGAGGGAAGTTTGGGAGAAGTCGAGCGCTGTTGTGTAAAACCGCGACTTCTTCCAAACTTTGCCGAGTCTTATAAAATATTGAAAGTTGCCGTGTTTACATAGCCTCCTGCGCAGCCGGCCGCTGTGAAGCGCTTCCGGTTCCCGTCATTCCCCCACTAGCGTCTGCTCCAACTGGAACAACATTCCTTTCTACATTGTTTTCTATTAGCCAATCAAATCGCTAGGTGATATGCAAATTTTCTATTTTGAGTTGCCGTTGCTGTTTATAGTGCTAGTGAAGTCGCTAAACCTGTTATAATAATTGCTAGATTGAAATTAGGGTCTACTAAAGTGTATTAGTCTAATATCTATTTCACTGGTTTAGTGGTTTAACTCTGTCAACGAGAGTAGACTTCTCAGAATGCGGTGTGTTTAGTATTCATAAAAGTACTCGTGAAAAGTTCAAATATCTTGTCATTTAGTCCTACATTATATTGTGAGGGACCGAGGAATAGTAGAAGAGAGACAGCCCGTAGCGTAATTTTAATACTTTTAAACGAGCGTGATTTCTATACTAGATTAGTAAAATTCTACTACTATACTATTGCAAATCCTGCATTCTGATTGGCTAACGTACTCACTATCTATCAGCCGATAGATAGTGGGTAGAGAAAGCCGGACTTGTTTTGAAAAAATGGCGGCTTTTCCTTCGCGCTTTTGTGAAGTTTAGTTTAGTTTAGTTAGTATAGTATAGTTTAGTTGAGATTTTTACTAAAACAATTAGAAGACTCACTCTCGATTTCTATCGGCTTTGATAGTTGACTCGGGGCCGGAGCCCCTCGTCAACTATCAGCCGATAGAAATCTCGAGTTCGTCTTCTAATTGTTAATTAGTATTTCAATGACGAGGATAATTAAGATCATCAAGTAGGAAAGATTCACAAAAACGTCTTTATTTTCTAAAATTACGGCATCTATGGCTTTTTTCTGATGAATTTTGAACTTATTTATACAAAAATCCTGGCTTACTTTGCTATAATAGTCCTCCATACATTCATTCTCTAGGGAAAGATGGCCAAGGTCGTACCCACAAGCTTTTGTGGGGCTCTCTCTGATTGGTCAAATTCATAGAAAGGAATGTTGTTCCAGTTGGAGCAGACGCTAGTGGGGGAATGACGGGAACCGGAAGCGCCTCACAGCGGCTGCGCAGGAGGCTATGTTTACATAGCCTCATGTAAACACGGCTATCAGCCAATCAGAGCGCGCGTTATATCTAAACTATTTTATAAAAAATATTGCGTGACCATCGAAGTTGTCACGGATCACAAGGAAGGTCTTTGGATTTTATTTCATTGTATTTTTACAACTTTATTGGGCAATAGCTGTTAATATAATACATGAAAATAGTTTAAAGGAAAGGTAGATAAATAAAACTACCCAATAGGAAAAGTGCGAACAGGACTTCCATTTAGGACAGACAGACACGCGTGAAAAACGTCTGCGCATGCTCTAAGTCCGTATGCAAATTAGTCGAAAGCGTCTTCGTGCTATTGTAAAAATATTCAAATTTGACTTTCACACTTGCTTGAAGAATAGTCTTTACAAAATGCCAAAACTTAAGATCAGTTCTCGAAACTTAAGGCTAATTCTTTCATATTGTCTTTATTAACACATTATCTTGGTCTCACAAAAGTATACCCACGAAATTTTTTGTATACTCGGAGAAAACAAGCATTTATTTTCTCACTAAAACTCTATAAATTCTTGGAAAGCGTGCTGAAAGGCACGCATGCGCAAACGTTTTTCTCTAGTGTCGGACAGACATATAAATGAATGTAAGATAATACATATATTAAATAACTAGGAGGAGCTACTTTACAGATGGAATTCCAGAGACAGACTATACGATTAAAATATGAATATGCTTTAAATGTGCTGGACTTGCACAAAGAGACTTCGAGAACAAGGCTAGAGCCCCATTCACACCAACTAACCTTGGTATTTATTAATTTATCTATCGCATTTCCTTCGTCGTTTGGTTGCCATCTTTAAACAGGGTTAAAATTACATCCCCAAAGTAGTTTGGTTAAAGAAGGTTTGAAAGTTGTTTAGCTAGGCGTGCAGGCTGATGGAAGGGCACTAGTTCAACTAAACAACCTTTAAACATGTTTAAAGGTCCGGTGTGAATGGGGTATTAGATTTTGATTTAGACGAGTACGTCCATGATTAACAAACTTAACGAATTTCTGAACATTAAGATCTATCTGTCCAAATAAGGCCTTGGACGCAGTTGACAACGGTTTAACGTAGTTGAATGTGAGGGCTATTCACCACAGGTTGATCAGCCAGGTAAAAATCGCTCTTCAAAGAGAGTGTTTTTGAGGGTCAAAGTTATCTTTAGAACTAAACAAATGCGAGTTATAAGATGAGAAATACCACAAAGGAATGTGATCAAAGGTGCAGCATCTTCTTGGGCTCCACTCACTTCCGGTGTACCTCAGGCAGTATCCTGGGTCCTTTGCTCAGTTTTCGTCATTTTTATCAATGACCTTCCTGACTTCATCCCAGAGGGATGTATGCAGATTTGTATGCAGATGACACAAAATTACATCCGAAAACGACTGCGAGGACCTCCAAAACGCACATGGCCATTCAGATAGTCTTCAAACCAATTTAAGAGCAGTCCCGCTATGCCATGCAATTTCAGCTTTCCAAGGAGGATGGTGCTAAGAGAGAAATTTAGGCCAATTTAGGGGGAAGGGTCCCGAAAATTTGTGCAAGTGAAAATTAAAATGCACCAGTCCTTCCACCCCTTCCCCGTAAATATGACTGGTCCCTAAGAGAAAGCAAGTAAAGAACAAACAGGCAAGTGGTTGTAATTCTTTTATTCTGCAATTTACTTAGCATTTTTCTGTTGTTTCTTTTTTTCGCAGCAAGGATTTGATACAAAAATATAGTTATATCATTTAAATTACAGTTCCTTAAATAGAAAGACTTTAGCCAAAGTTGGATTTTGATACTATATAAGAACTGACCTCAATTCATTCTATATTCCTATTCTATGCTTGTCTTACTAATATCTAGATAGAGGAAGGTAAAACTAAGAGAAACAATAGCCGATGCTAGGCCTTGCATTTTGTTTTTCATGTCACCCGTAAACCCATCACCCTATTCCCAGTATGGACGGGTCCCAAAATGATTTCTATAATGAAGATGATATGTCCAATAGTGCACTTTCAATATTCTGGTCGAGTGATCACGCACAAAGCAATTCAAGACAAGGCTCTGGGGAAACAAAGGAGTAATCCTAATATATTCTTTTGTTTCTCTGTAGCCTCATCTTGAATTGCTTTGTACGTGATCACTCAACCAGAATGTCGAAAGTGGGCTATTGGAGATATCATCTTCATTATAGAAATCATTTTGGGACCCGTCCATACTGGGAATAGGGCTACCCCAACCCACCCTCCCCCTTAGTGTCTTATCAACAATTAGAATCATACCATTATGAAACCATACAAAATTGATATTTACCGTCGTGACAAAATAGGGTTTTAATGGCCTTCAATCAAAGTGCTTCCATGACATTGTCCGAAAACATAAAAATTTCAAGCGTAAATGCCTATCGAGTGCCATGGAAACGCCTTAATTGACGTCCACTTACTTCTTCGTCACAACGGTAAATTGTACGATTTTGTGCACACAAAGGTTTCAGTACGAGCTAAATTAGATTTATTCTTTTCTGCTGCCATGAATCACTGCACATTTCGGGCACGAAGCCTCACATTGAAACCTTTGTGTGTGACAAGCAAAGCATATCTCAGAAGTAGGCTATTGCAGGGTATATCATTTGACGTAAGTGAATGTTATGTATGTATGCATCCGGTGTTCATTCATGGAAATGGAGGAGACAGGAGAATGACAGGAGAAAAGAATAAATTTAATTTAGCACAGAGCCTCGTACAAAGCTTACAGTATGTCCGTGCTAAATAAAATTTATTCTTTTCTCCTGTTACGAATCACTGAGCATTTAGCACGGAGCCTCACATTGAAACCTTTGTGCACGAAGCATTTCTAGGAAGTGAACTAATTGTTAAGTAGTGTTTCAGAAAAGGGAGATAGAGAAACAGAGCTATAGCAAATTTCATGTTCACAGAAAAGGTTTGCCACTCACATATCTTTCCACAAATAAAATAGAGCAGTTTTCGTATGAGTATAAAAAATTTACGGCACGAACCGTGCCTTGCCGTTACCGTGTCAGCGCCATGCTGTGCATGGAAACATTTGACATTCGGTGCCGTGTCCGCGCTGCGCCGTAACCGTACCGTGTGCCGTCACTTTTCACACTCATACGCAATCTATTCTATACTCCACAATGCTAAAGAATTCCATATAATCTGAGAAGGAAAACGTTTCACTGACATATGGATTATGAAGGTCTATGTTTTCCTTGCTGAAAATATGATTAATTATCAAATAAATGGAGGCTATATTTTGACTTTAAAATTTAATTTAAAAATTATTTTGATACTATTGTTGTCTTATGAATTTGCATTTTCCCGCTAATTATTTTGGTAAATATAGAAAAATTCAACCCCCAATACTATGATTAAATATCCTGGATCATGATTTACCGTTTTTCGTGTCTGGTCGTGGTTTTACTGAGAATAGTTTATTGGGAGCCCTCTCTTTGGGTATTGTCGTGTATGGTGTTGGGACTGCGGGCGTGGTTCCAGGTTTTGGTGGCTTGGGCGGTGCATCTGGACTCTTGATTCCAAAAACACTTCGAGGTTTTACCACTGGTGGACGAGGCGGGTTTCCTTCTTCCTCCTGCAAGTGACCTAGCTTCCCTTCACTCTTTGATAGAGTAGGAGTACTTGTGCTCTTTTTCTCAGAAGTTAGTTTACGTGGCAGTGGAATAGGTCTAAATCGTTCAGGCATGGTCATTCGTCTTTCATGATCACCCATCGCATTCTCTAGTTCAGATATTAACGCAGTATTTGAGCCTGATGAAATATTTGATGAGAGCAACAAACTGGAAGGTCTCGGCTGTGAAGGCCCACCTGATGCCTCATATGACGTTTCACTAGAACTTGAAGCCACTTTTTTCCCATTTACAACTGTTGTCTTGGAAACCGTTGTAGTAGATGACATTGACCACGATTTTAAATACGAAAATTCTTGGAAATGATCATCAAAATTTTCCCAATTGTTTTTGTTCCCAGATAAACTCCAAAAATCATCTGGAATTTTAGACAAAGTATTACCAGGATTTTGAGAATTTTCGAATGAGTTCGATAAATTTTTGCTAGCAGAGGACTTAACTCGAGGTGGTAAATCCTCCGCTACAGCAATATTTGTCACATCGCTTTGTTTCTGAGGTTCATTTGTATTGATGTCATCATAGACGAATTTCGTTGAACTTAAAGTTGGTGTTGGAGAAAATCCAGAGGAAGCTGGTGTAAGAGAACCTTCTGGGGAAGCAATTGAGATTCGAGAAGACTCGCTTGCTGTTGAAGAAAATACACTGCAGGTATCATCTGAATCTGGTGATTTGACTTTATCGTAATGATTTCTCCTCCAGACTACAGGTTCTGATGGTGGGTATGTGGCGTTTAAATTAAGTGGTAGATCTTGTAAGTTTGGAGGTGAAAACCCTTGTGAAGATCTTGGTGATGAAGTGCTTGAGTGCTTCTTGGGTAGAGGGATGGGAAATTCGTATGGATTATCATCAGAGGTTGCCTAGAAAGAAGACACTGGTAAGTGATAGACTAAGGTTATATTTGTCAAACAGTCCAAACAGTAGCAATTAGCGCAGACCTGATATTTTAAATATAGTGAAGACGTTGCATCACTGTAGCACTGTATAAAGTAGAACTTTTGAGTGATAAACACAACCCTTCTCTGAGATAACTGGAACTCTATGAACTTTTGAAGTAATCCTAATATATTCTTTTGTTTCCCCGGAGCCTCGCCTTGAATTGCTTTGTGCGTGATCACTCAACCAGAATGTCGAAAATGGGCTACTGAGGTATCGATTGACCCCGATCTAGATTTACAGTGTTAAAAGTAGACTTTGACAAAGATACCCTGAAATATCCTCTGGGCTGATCTAAGTCAGGGCACGGCTAATTCACAGATCAAACCCTGAAATATCCTCTGGGCTGATCTAAGTCAGGGCACGGCTAATTCACAGATCAAACCCTGAAATATCCTCTGGGCTGATCTAAGTCAGGGCACGGCTAATTCAGAGATCGAATTGGAATTTAGCGTGTTAGGTTTTGAAAAATTGAAAAATTGGAGAACTTGGAGATAAACCCTCGAGTCAAGTGGAGGGGGGGACGGGACGGGGGGGGGGGGGGGCATAATAAAACTCTCTTCACATGATATGCCAATTAAGCCTAGGGATCGAATCCAAGACCCCAGAGGGGAGAGGCAAGTGCACTACCGCTACACCACTCACCACCCTTGATTCCCGTAGGACTGTAAATTCACGTTCTCTTACTTTAGATGGTGATGTTTCCTTTTCAACGTCTTGATTAAAAAAATAACTATTCCGGCTCTTTGGAGGCAGTTCTGGGACAGGACTAGCAACAGGTGTGATCGACTCCTCCTCATCATCAGAGCTTGACTGGGTACTCGACACTGAATCGAACACCATGGATTTCCTTGGGGGGAGGGGTGGAGGGGCGTCTGGCATGTCATCGTTGTCTGTTGTCAGTAAGGAGCTCGAAGATCTTTGTTTCTTTGGTAATTCTGGAGAGAAATCAGCTCTGTTGGAGGAATCAATGCCAGGTAAAAATTATGATGGACTCACTGAAGTTCATACGGTGTTAAAACACAGCAATTATATGGCCTCCAAGAAATTTTTAATCCGTGAAAAATTGCATGCAGAACAGGATAGCACTGCTAAAATGTCCCTAGTTTTTTGTGGGACAAGATTTTAATTCCATCGGGAAAACTGCTGCAACGGTGATTGGTTCACTATCGTCTGAGTTGGAACCATGAACTACAGTCTGTGTTATTAAAGTATGATTGATGGAAATTGCCGTAAAAGTCGGTAAGAAGCGGGCAATGGAGATCGAACGTTGCATGCTGAGCACACAATCTACTGCAAAGCCGCTGCTACGTTTGAAAATGGGAGAACAGCGTTACGCGATGTCCTAAAAGGATTCAGTGTAACCACCGCTTTTTCATATAAAAAGATAATAAGGTACTTATTTATTTATTTATTTAACTTCGCCTCTTAAAAATGAAATCAGTAATCAGTTTAGTAGGTGCGTAACTGGGAGAGAGAAGATGAAAACGAGAAATAGTGAATTGAATGGCGGGGACACCACAACAGCTTTCGCTAATTACTGTGGGCCCTTAAACAATTACTATTAGTTACATATGATATTATGTTATAAGTTTTCGAGAGAAAAAATAGAACATCATAACGATCATGTTCATAAGGTTCATTTTTTGGGTTGTTCTTCAAAGTAGATTGATCAGTAGATGTGAAGCAATGGAGATCGAACGTTGCATGCTAAGCACACAATCTACTGCAAAGCCGCTGCTACGATTGAAAATGGGAGAACAGCGTTACGCGATGTCCCTAAAAACGTTCAGTGTAACGACTGCTTTTTCACATAAAAAGATAATAAGGTACTTCTTTGTTCTGATTATAATCGGCATATGAACAGAATCTTGAGCTCAAGATAGGTTAACTAAACTGACTTACCCGTTTTCGTCGTCTTCTATTCTATACGACATCATAGCAGCCGGTAGAGAATTTCTACCATGTTTATGTACAACAGGAGATGCCTTTAACCCACGCTGCTCAATCATCGGGTCAGAAGGTGTGTGTGGATGCTTCTCTGGTATGGGTGGAGGGACCTCTTCATCAACCTCCCTTAAAGTATCCAATGACACAATGCTACCACTCAGTGACGTCATACTGCTCCCAATTGACGAAACACTGACACGTGACAGAGTACTGGCTAATGACGCCATGCTTCCTCCAAAAGCCTGGTTGCATTAAATAATCCGTTAACAAAAAGTTATGAAATAAAGCATTAAAAGGGTATGGCTGCATTTGACGTCGTAACCTTTTTATCAGGAATAACACTAAGAAACTCTGCAAAGTAAGCTGCAAAGCTGCAAAGTAAGTTACTGTTTATTGTTTACTGTTTATCAGGAAAACACTAAGAAATTCTGCAAAGTAAGCTGCAAAGTAAGTTACTGTTGCCATGTTAAGTACATTTTTAAAACTGTTTTTAAGGTTTGTTAGGTTATTTCGTCCAGCATGGCTGCCATGTTCATATTCACATTAGTCTGCCTGAAGAACGATTGTACCACATTTATACACAAAAAATATCTCACAAAACAATTCAAAAGACTTGCCTTTTTTTGGACCCCAGCACTGGGTGAAGGAGTGTTGGGTGTTGATGAAGAGCTATCGTACCACAAACTATGACGTGAATCTGTACTACTTTCACTGACTGTCGTGCGGGAACTTGACCTATCAAACAAAAGTCATATAAGATTACTAATAAGAATATCAGTGGACCTTTCTTATGCAGCAGCCATACACATGGGTTCTTGCATGTCTTAAATAAAGCCAGCTAAGATTCCATGTTGTGCACAAGAGTATAAAATATATTGACAAACTTACTTCCTGAGAGGTAAACTGAGCTTGCGATCTTTAGATTTCATAGGAGATTCCTCAGGGGTGGTTGGTGTGGGCAACATGATCTATGACCAAGAAAAACATATCATGAAAAGCTATTCTTTAATGGAGAAAACTTTGAGAGCATAATAATCCATCATTTAGTACCGGCACAGGTATTTCGTACGGTTCTCCAGTAACATCTAATTTCATCTTAGCAAACTGGTAGGCCATTTTCTCGTGGAAAGGAATCAGAGCTTTTGTCAGTAGGCGCTGATGTAGATCCAGACCTTCTTCTAGAATATACACCTATGAAGCAATATTAGGGAGAAAGAAACAATAATTAGGGTACACACACTGATATAGAAGCCCACCACTTTGCATATCATTCTGTAACGGTGCCCCAATTTTATTGATACCCTGAGACATCCTTGGAGCGGATCTGAATCAGGGCATGGCTAACTCATGGACCAAACCCTGAAACAACCTCTGGGCCGATCAAAGTCAGGGCACGACTAACTCATGGACCAAACCCTGAAACAATCTCTGGGCTCATCAAAGTCAGGGCACGACTAACCGCTTACAGATCGAAGTGCGCCTCGTCGCTGAACTGCCGTGATGAGCAAATTCTTCCTTAAATTGAACTAAAAATTCGGAGGAAGCAAGTTTCTCGTTATACATATCTAGGATCAAGTATACAACTCTTTCACCGTGTTTGTAACGTTATTCCACATCCAAACACAGGAACGTTAATAGCCATGGCAGAGCAAACATGTTCTATGAGAGGGTTGCACTTCGAAAAAAATAACTGCGCACCTCAATTTTTGACAAAAGAACATCCCAGAAAACGGTCCTAGATCGTCCTCAAGCAGCGCGTTTATTATTGCTTTACCTGTTTCCTGATTGCATCCTCCAGTAGATCAACATAATCCTGATGGTCAGGATTTGACAAGATATATCCATCAGAGAAAAACGCTTCTTGATATTTTGCAGTGCCTCCCATGACAGCAGCATCTATGACTCCATTCAACGACATACTGAGCGGGTTAATATTCTGGTTTGGTCGTGATGACAGTCGACTGATCAGACTGCGTAACTGCTTGTTCTTTTTCTCCACAGTTTCGATTGCATTTCGAATGGGACTTATTTCTTCCTGAAGTTTCAATCACAATGAATCTTTATTAGTAACTATTTCTTGTTCTCTTCTGAAAGACTGGTTCGGCATCTAGCTACGGCATTGTTTACACAAACGATGCGACTTGGTGCATTTTTGAACCAAAATTTCAACTAACTACACGCAAACTACAGATGTGATATGCACTTCATATTGGACTAGACATTTCCGATTTAGCGGCATAGGCATAGTATATTCCACGTTTCTTTAAACACGAATGAGTGGCCGGCATATAGTATATGCCCATTCCGCTTATATGCCGCTAAATCGGAAATGTGTACTATGCGCAGAGCCATATCAATATTATAAATTAAGGTTCTGAGTCTTGTGTATGATCAGACGGCTATCACTATAAAGACGAAACAGTTGAGCACTGCGCATACCATAACTCTTAATTGCGCGCAGTGATTGCTGGTTATATAGCTAATGCGAGCTGCATGAATATTTAAATGGCTGACACTGGAATGGCTTTACGTCTCGCATTTCTTTTTCCACGTGCCGGCTCGGCGCAAACGCCATTTGAGAGTTCAAAGCACAAGCACCAGAATTTTTCAACTGGAACGGAATCCACCACAGAATCCATCTTAGCAGACTAGTAAACGTGGTACAAGATAACATAATGATAGTGACTTATATAGAAGCTTCATACCGTTGATGTAGAGATGACACGAAACCATTTTAGTATTCCAGGAAGAGAAGTAGAAATCTCGATGGTAGTCCTTTCTAACCAAAGATTCTATTGAAGAAAAATATATAGAAAAACATATACAAATAAGGAGAATATCGTGTTTAATCTAAAACTTTTAGGAATAGTTTCGGTTATAGAAGATCTGCGCAAACGTCACTAAATCGATGTGGGAATTTTTGGAATCTCAACTTTAAAAAATAAATCTTAATTTTTAAAATTAGAATTTCTTTTTGAGGTGGGAGCTAACTTAGCGTCCATTATACATGCTTACGAAGCGTGTTTATGCCGTCAGAATTGTCTATGATGAAAAATACTTGCTACGAATATATTTATCGTAATAGTAAGTAAGTAAGTAAACTCCTTATTTAAAGAGGGTGGCACTAAATAGCCAAAAGGCTAATAAACTTGTGGCCTGTAGTAATGTTTATCATATGCCATTTAAAATAATATGTCTGAAACGTCAGTAAGTGATCTTTCTTATTTTTTACGGTGTAAAATTTACCTTTTTATCACAACTGTTTCATTAGAAACACCGACGCAGCCCACACTAGCTTACCGCTAGTTATCATCTCCTTACTACGCATGCTTTGGCATTTTGTCGAGCGTGCACAGTAAGAGTGGCATGACAGAGTGAAAATGTTGCGTAAAGAGGGTTTTGCTAGACAACTGTTAGTCTTCCGTATCCTTAAAACATTCACAGCAACACCTACCGCAAACTCATTGGACTTGACATTGACACCTCGATGAAAAGGTCGGTCGTACTTGAATCGCCTTACGTCATTGACTTTGTAGTAGCTGCAACAACAAATACAGAATGATGGCGTTACACAAAATACAGAAAAGGACTGTCACGCGCGACTTGAAAGAGAAGGTAGTGTGACATTTCTGTTTTTGTATCAAACCTTATGTCAAGATGTAAAAATAAAAATCTTATTTCCATACAAGAAACCACGTGCAGCATAGGCATGGTACGGTACAGAACTCACGACATTCACTCATGATCGATGTTCAACCAATCAGAATGCTCGAATACCACATCACCATGGTTACAATAGAGCTGTTTTTGTGTGAGTGGGAAACGTTTGGTGCTGACTTACAGTACGTACACGGTACAACATGCCGTAAAATTGAAATGTCTTTTCATTGTCTTCCAGTAATTCATCCAATCACGATACCTAGTGAAGACTTCGGATTTGCCATAGGGCAGTTTTCGTATGACTGAAACTGATTTACTACACGGACCGCGCATAACCGTGACCGTGTCAATGCCGTGCCGTGTATGAAAACATTCGACATTCAGTGCCGTGTCCGCGCCGTAACCGTGCCGTGACTTTTCACACTCATACAAAATCTGCTCTATTGTTTCACACTCATACGAAAACCGCTATATAAAATGTTCGTACCGGAAGTCCAGTCATTCGGAATCTGATCTACAAAAAAATCTATATCATTGGTGCGATTTTCGTTACCTTACAATTTGCTCGTCCACAGAGCGATCTCTGAAAAGATCGTCGTACTCACATATGGGGTTGACTTGACAAGATTGAAAGTCTAGTGATGTGTTAAGTACAATACTTAATAGGTCAGTCTGTACGAGGATAATCAAATGAGAAACAAAAGACGAACAGGAACTGAAGAGAGGTCAGATCCAAGAGTTTTGGATGGAAAAGCGCGCTTTGAGAGAAAGGATTTTCAGGACAAACAGTAGGAAGTAGAACTGAATTGGATTGCAAACGAACGCATTGCAAATTCAGAAAAACTCAAACGTTATTTCTCAAACTAAATATTGCATAGCATGACGATAAAATGTTCATAACCGTGAAAGTAGTTTGGAAACGACATTAATTCAAAATTATAAGGATACATTGGCCTGGTGACTGCAAGATGCTGTCGTCTGGTGGGGTCAACTTGTCCATGAACTGAAAAATGTAACAATAAATAATACTTAGATGGGTGTATTAATATCAAGAAAGTATAGTTCCAAGAGAGGACAGGTGTCTTTTTTACTTTGGGCGTATGTTTGTACTATTTTGAGCATTTCGAAGATTTGATTTCATTTGAAGACTTTATTCAAGGAGGCATCACATTTAAAGTTAATAGGTCAGTTGTCTCCCTTTATTCTCGGGTTTTTCCGCTCTAAAAAAAATTCAACACGCTAAATTCCAATTTCATTCGTGAGTTAGCCGTGCACTGAATTATATCAACCCAGAGATTGTTTCAGGATTCGACAAAATTGATGTTCACTAGTTGATTCTAAAACCCACCTGAGCATCAGGAAACTGTGCCTGCATTCTACGGTTGAAGTCTCCTATCTTTTCGTATTCTTTCCCTCGGAAAACAAATACCTCATTCTAGTGGAAACAAAATATTCTTTCTTATTAAATTTATTTTTCTACTACTAAATTCATCTTCCTTCCATTCTTTCCTTCTGTCCCATATATTCCCTTTTTTTCTTTCCTTTCATTTCCGTTCCTTTACCTTTTTTCTCCTTTTTCTCCTTTCCATCACTTTCTGTATATTCCATTCCATTCCCTTTCTACAGTTCCTTCATTTCCTTTCCCTTTACTTCCCTTCCCTTTACTTCCCTCTGCACTCTTTTTCACCCTTTCTTTCTCCTCCTCCCTGTCTACTCCGACATCACAATAAGATACTACTGTGGGTACGTACTCGTAATGATGGAGAGAAGCCCTTGCCGTACATGCCAACTCTAAAGTACTCTGGTTCAGGTCGTACTTTAGACATGATGTTATCATAGAAAACGGCCTCGGATTTCTTGAAGAATAAAAATAGTAAAAAAACTGAATAGGTTGGTTAAAATATATTTACTGAGTAGAATCCAGAACTCATAATAATTTTTCTTCGTTTTTTTTTTATTTGATATTTAATGAATATATCGTATCAATATGATATAGTACACCTATATAATTAGGTGTTTTAAAGAACTTACCAAGATATCACTGAGTTTAACAAAATCATACATTTCATTCTCGTACAGCTCGGCCAGTTCTTTGCACAGTTCGATGCCTTTCTCCCAACACTGAAAACAAACAAACCAAGTTCACTTCGGCTGAAGAAATAACATTGCGCAACGTTGTAAGATGTCCCAGAGGTGGTAAGCAGTGCCTCTGGCAGTATCTGGAAATCATGAATCTTAAACTAAAGCTCATGTACCTTGCCCTTGTCGAAGTAGTTGATGGCATCTAAGTAGAGTTTTTCCTTGAGTTGTCTCTCAGTAATTGAACTCCTTGCCTCGTCTACAGGTCGTTCTAACCACTAAAGATACCAAGAATTAGTTAGTAGATACCACTGCAAGGTGATATTGGGATAGTTTAGTGTTTTGCATAAGAATACAGAGCAAGCTTATGCAAGAGAATATTGACCATCTTAAATAAATAACTCATCACCAGAATAACTTACGGTTAATAATTCAGCATGGAGCAGTAACGCAAAACCAGCCTCGGTGAAGTTTTCAGCAGGAATATGGAGCTCACACAACCGGTTGACATACCTATGAAACACAATCAAGAAAAACTTTTTGATACCGTGATAATGAAACTATAATGAAAGATGCTCGGGTGCACTATGAAAATGTTACGCATAACTTTGCTGCTGGTGACAGGGTTTCACAGGGAAGTCACAGGGAAGTAACTTTAAGCATTTAAGGTTCGGAAGCACTATGAAAATGTTATGCGCAACTTTGCTGCTGGTGACAGGGCTTAACTGACAGGGAAGTCACAGGGAAGTAACTTTTCCTGCAACAATACACGCAATTATCAGAAATCGCATCAGTTCAACTGAGAGAATCACAACACTACCATCAATGGTGCAGACATCTGCTCACGATCAAACTTTATTTGAAACGCCGCAGAAGTAGATGTTGCCACAGTTCTGCAGCGTTGCCAGCAAAGTTCAGCGCTGCAGCTGGAAAAAGACAAAGTGGTATTGTACTGTTGTTGGTAACACTATGTACACAGTTGGTTTTGTCCCTGGTCTGAAGTGTAAACCAAACCACCTTGCTTGGATGCCAGTAAGTTCTGCTTATCTGCCACCAAAACCACCTCACAGATACTGAGTAAAAGTTACCTTATAAACATGTCTTCTCTCTCGATACCTCTGTAAAACTCCTACATGTAAAAAACAAAGGCTCTTTATAATAATGGAAAGATTATTTGTTCACAATCACGATAACAAACTGACCAGTAGTTTGACGATACAGCTCAGTCTTCGTATCGCATTATCATCACTGATGCAACTCCTGTAGAGAAAAGATAACATGGGAGATAAGAGATACTGCGTAACGCATGGTGATGCCTGGTATCCCATCAATAACAGGAAATCGTAGACTACATCCATGTACATGTACCCCTTGGGTGATGGGTGAAGGCAAGGAAAGAAAATACGCCGTATACTAATACTGTTCTTTGACTATTTTCCTTCTATCCATGCGTTAAGATGATGAGCCTTCCTTTGCAGGAGATTGTAGTAGTGTACTACCACTCCTTGAGGTGGCCGGTTAGCAAGAGGCAAGAGAATGAAGGGTACAAAAAGGCGAAGTACGCCACATGTTTTTTCTTGCCCATATGAAATTCTGTTGCCTATCTATAAAATTCCCTTTCATTCTTTACCTGTAGTCAAGCAGTAATTCAAGTAGGTCTTTTACACGGTTGACAAAGCCATGTCCTTCATCTTTGAAATCTTCACTTAGTTCTGTCTGTACCTTTTTTGTCAGTCTAGATGAACAAAAACAGAAGAAAATGAAAAAGAGAAACGAGCTCTTGGACATCATTTTAAAAGACTTTTTCCTTAAATAAAATTTTCTTGTATAATGATTGCGGTGCTTGTTTTATAAACATCACTTATAACCATTATCACAACCACAACAACCCCCACCATCATCATCATCATTTATTACCATCGCCATCATCATAATCATCATCAAGCATAATCACCGTCATCATCATCCCCATCAGGCGCCATGCATCTTCACCATCAACAGCATCGTCGTCATCGTCATCATCACCATCATCATCACCATCATCATCATCATTACTGTGGCCATCTTTATTACCATCGTCATCGTCATCATCATGCACCATCACTATCACCACCACCACCGGTCATCATCAATTCAATTCAATTTTTCTTACATTTCATGGAACAGCTCTTTGTACTCTTCGTCTCCCTTGTATTTAGGGATTCCTTTTTTATTCTGACCATCGTCTGCTTTCCTATTGTAGCTCACCAGTTTATCCAACTTATTAACCATTTCATTCTCAACCTGACAGGAAAAAATATGCTGTGCTTGTTAACATGATTTGTTTTTAGTTTGTAACAAAAAAAACTGCTGAAGTCATATGCAGCTATACGTCACGTGACCATTTCCCGCCAAAATAGCCAGGGCAGACAGTAATCACGTGATTCGCAAGAGTAGTAGGACTAAAGCAACTAGGCGATGCAAACTCAACGTGTGTTATTCCCTTACCGTTTGGATGAATCCTTTGCTTAAGAGCTCACTCTCAATCATATCAAAGAATATAGGAATCGTTGCCTTTCGTAGTTCTAGAAGTGGAGAACCAAGAAAGCACATGTCAGTATTGATTTGTCATTTGTCTCTACTGACTGCCTACTTAGCAGGAAAATTATTGTGACCCAGTAGAATGAAAATTAGCGGCAAGTGGCACGTGGATCACTGAACAGCCATGGTGACAATACCGACTTTTTGCTTGTTTGTCATGTTGTTGTAGTTGTTGTAAACTAATAGAAAACAGTAAGATAGTGATTTTGGGGCTACTAGATTCCAAATCCGCCATTGGAATTGTGGAAGCAAGGAATCATGTCGACAGATAGTGGTACTCAGTTGTCAAATACCAACCTGTTTGAGGTACCATAGTCATCTCAAGGAACGGTCCGATTAGACTTGGGATGAAATATTTCTTATTTTCACCTGAATGAGAAAAAAATGTATATAAACGTTATTAGTATTTAGTATTCTAAGAGCGACGCCATTGAAAGACTGCTCGTTATCGGTTCGATTTAATTCAATAAACAGGAACTTAATGGGAGGTTCCAATCCCATCAGTTCACAACAAAAAGTTGGGCTGATAATTCCAACGCTCGATGGTACCGAACGGAGAAATCCCACCATGATGGTGGCAGAGCAATAGCAGAGATATGTTTTTCTTGTCACACACAAAAGCCAAGGTTTCAATGTGAGGCTGCATGTTGAATGCTCAGTGATTTGTGACACGGATTCTCACATTGAAACCTTTGTGTGTGACTAGCCAAGCATATCTTGGAAGTGGGCTATTCCTCTTCCAGACAGTGGCCCATCATTTGACCACTCTCGTTTTTGGGCCACCTGTACTAACTATTCAAAAAAGGGCTACAAGGGCAAAGTTTGTAAAAAGGGCATGAATCAAAGAAAAAGGCTTATCCTTAATTTTTACCCAAATCCTGCCACTTGTCGCTGATTTCAAACCCCATCACTTGTCTCATGTCTCCATATCTGTGAGGGAAAGAGAATACTGTCAACGCTTTTTACTGTGCTACTGACCTCCGCCCCAAGAACATGACTCAATATTATCCCCCCTCCCCACATACAAAACTGAATTCTTGTTTAACTTGCCTGTCAATAATCTTGTTTCTTTTGACTTCAGTAAAGTTTTCCAGTTGAAGATGAGGCTGAATTTGAAACGCTACTGACAGCTGGAAATAACTGTTCCACAGCTACAAATAGATCAGGCAAATGATTTAGTTTAGTTAATGTTTTTTTAAATAAAAATGGCATTGTTCACACAATTAACCTAAGTATAAGGCCCTTATACCCACCCTCTCCCCTTCCCCATTGAACCTGATACGCAGAATATCCCACAATGCAATGAGATAGTTTTACTAGCGACCGTTACCCGTTTACTGATGACTGGTTTATGAGAAGATAAAGCAATATGCAATAACGACTTTTCTCACCTGGAAATCAAAGTTTTCGTTGCAAAAATTATTACTAAGTGCGACTGATAAATTCTGAACTGCAGTCAGGATGACACTGAAGAAGAATCATAAGAACTGGTTAGAATCATAATTATACCAGGGATGTATTAAATTATACTAATATACCTAGTCATTACACTACCAATGGAATAGTAATAATAGTCTTCACCATTCGATAGACATTTTTACCTTGGGCGTAATGTTTTCCCATTTTAGTGAGAGCACATGTCATTCTCCTGAGAATAAGACTCTTTATTTTATTTGTATTCATATATACTCTAGGGAATGACAGGTTGTCTGTAATGGGAAAATATTACACAACGACGAATAAGGTCTATTGCTGTGCCAGGCTGCTGACACCATAACTATCCCCTTCTTTTTAAATGCTATCACCAGTTATCACCATCATCAGACGCAATTTGTTGCACGTAATGTTACTGGAGTAGAAAACGAACCTACTTCAGCAAGATTGCCTGCAATATTGCGCATTAGTATAAACATAACATGAACTCACTTGTTAGACAACATGATGATAACAACCCAGTCCCTGGGGAAAATCTGCCGTCTAAGCATTTCAGTAAACACCACAAAAGCATTAAATAAGAAGTCCTTGAGTTCCTTCCTGCCCTCGAACTGCTGCAGGAAACGACTGTAATGATCTTCTGTCATCAGGCGTAGTATGTTAATAAGAATTGCCAAAAGATGACGCTAGAAAAAAATCAAAAACAAAAAGGATCAAAGCTCTAGTAAAATTGCACATTTGTAATACAAAGAAACTCAGATTCCTCACAGCTTTTCACCAAAACTTACCGATAGAGTACCAGCCCTGTCAACCGTCTTGACCGTCAGGAACACAGTCTGGAGTAAGGATTTGGCAACGAGGAATATATCTTCGTCTTTATCACCCTATCAACAAATGTGCATCATTGTTTGTCTCAGTATTGGTTTCATTGTTCCTATACTGTCTTTCTGTCTGTCTTTCTTTCTTTCTTTCTCCCTTTACCCCCATCCATCCATCCGTCCATCCGTCCATCCATCCGTCCGTCCAAGTTTTATTTTTAAGGAATAAAAAACAGTTTTCCGTGTATTATACTCTGATAAAGACACGCGGGATGTGGAGAGAACACGAGAGAAGCGTAGGAAACCACGACGCGTAGCGGAGTGGTTTCCAGCTTCTCAAGTTTGTTTGTTTTTTTGTTCTACCTACAGATGTAATGATTAGCTAGCTCGCCAACTTACATGCCTACAATATCAACACACGCAGCTCCATGTATATACTTACGACTGCCTTGGTCTCTAGGGCTGTAAGAACAGGCCCTAAAATCTCTGCACATGTTTTCATCTCTTGTTTTTTAGACAAGTGGAAATGAAGATGGCTGACGATCATCGGCAAGAGGACTTTCCTTGAATCTAAATATTCATTTAAAAAATCTTAGGATGTTTAAAAAAGAATTTCAGAACTCGACAATCTATTGGCAATTTATCGACTCAAAGTAAAAGGTTTTTGTTTGCTTGGTCACTTTTACATAATAAATATACTGGGCAAATATACCTTCATGGACGAAGAGTTGACTCTGCACGGTTTGACTGATACACTGCAGTTTCGGGCAGATAAGGGACTTGGAGTGGGATTTTTTACCTATGCTGTTCACAAAGTCTTTGACGATATGACTGAAATCATCGAATCAAAAGGTAAACTTGTTAAAAGTTTTTAGAGAATATCATGTAAGGGATCTCAATGATGTTAGAATATTTGACTGGTGCTAAAAGAAGATAAAAGAAGCACCATTCAATTATCTTGGTTAATGATAGATATAATGGTATGAATGGAAAGAAATGGATGGATGAATGAATGAATGGGATTGGGTGGATCGATAAGTGGAATGGATGAGACGGGATGGGATAGGATGGGATAGACAAATGGATGGATGAATGGGATTGGATGGATGAATAGGATTTGGTGGATGCATGGGATTTGGTGGATGGCATGGATGGATGGATAAATAAAGTGAAAGAGATGTGCTGATATAGGATGAGAGGATGAATGGCATGGGATGAGTGGATAGAGAAGTCAGTAAATACATGAATGAATTATTCGTTATTCAATCATTGTTTGACATTTTGTTCATCCATACCTGAGCTCAGTACGACTGAATACTTTGAGAGCATCATCATAAATCCCAGCAAAATGTCTCAATGCAAGTTGCTAAAATGTGTTAAAAGAAGAAGAAAACTGTTGGAAATCAACCATGCGGAATAATAATAATAATAATAACTTTAATATTTATAATGCGCATATTACATATGAATATGATTACATGCGCACATATTACACTAAATTTACAATGATAAGTAATAAATATATAAATATGATATGGAGCAAACGCATCAAAACCATGGAATAAACACAAAACAGACACAAACAAGTAGCAGCCATCTAGTGACAATCAGTCACCCTCACTCATCCAGAACATCCACCACACAAAGAACAGAGAATAGAATAGTTACGTAATGCATCACTCCTTGTACAGAAATCCAGAACCTATTATTTCGGGATTCACGCAAAATTCACAACATATTCATAATATTCACATATCCCTGACCTGTGCATGTAGCAGTTCTCCTCCGTCTTGAGACATCAAGTTGTTCAAAGCCAAAAACAATGAACGCAATTCTCGTAGGAAGGTGTCTTCTTCCTTGTTGCCAAATGTGCTGAAGTTGTGGTGAGAAATGAAAGTAGAGTTAGTAAAGTTAAGTAGATTTTGCATGTGCAACAAATCAGCACTGTCGGATTAGCGAATTATGTCAAATGCGCGCGCAAAATCCTTTCCCATCTAAACAAGGTAATGGGACACGCAACCGGCACGGTCACGGAGCGGCTCGAGGTACAGTAAACGTTTCACCGGGGTATTTAATATAACCCCATCAGTTATTGACCTCTAAAAATAACAATATCCCCACATCTAACTATCTTTGTTCGAGGTTATTACAGTTCTAATATAAAAAGCATCGAATGGCTACTGGGCATAAGAAAATTGTATAGCGCGAATAGGCTTATTATCCAACACTAGGTGTAAACTTAGTTGACGTTTTTGAGCGGTGGCCGCGTCATTCTCGTACCCAGAGCTCCTCGGTTTCGAAATCAAGGAACTCTGGGTACGAAAACCGCGTTTGACCAGAGCTTAACTGAAATGGAAAGTGCTCTCCGAGCTTACCTTATGTATAAGACTCTTGACTGGATGATAAACTTGAAAATATATTCTAAGGCCTAGGAGAATTTAACAAAAAAGTTCATTGTTTTCTCGTGTCACTCAACACAGCATGCGTAGTGAGAATGACAGGGCTCTGGGATCGAGAGTGCTCTCGTGTACGTGTATTGACCACAGGTAGCCCGAGTATACCGTTTTGGCTATCAGATCAACTTTGCTATCAAATATTCACAGAGGCAAAAGCTATGCTTTGGTTATCTATAGTGGCAAAAATAGACTGTTTACCGTCATTGTTTTCTTGAGACTTTCGATATTTGTTGCATCTCCTGTTTGCTCCAAGACCTGCTTCAAACAACTGACAAGTTTTCTGCATCGAAAAAAAAAGGAAATTTTGTCATTCCCAGGTCACAGGGTTAGAGATGACCACAGGGAACCCAAGTTTGACAAGAATGCAGTACTTGAAAGCATATTTGTTTCCTTGCTTTAGACAATGAATCTTGGGTTCCCTGTGTCAGAAAGATTCTGAAGACACTGACAAACTAGAGAAAAATGTACTGCGCATGCTTGGAAAACTAGCGGGAAAATGGTGAACGCGTATCAAAAATGACAGCGATCCTTTTCGGGAAAAGCATCGCTGTCGGCAAGTTTTCAGTGCCTGTTCGTGATTCTCCGAACATGCGCAGAGTACGTTTCCGGAAAAGCATTGCCGTCGGCAAGTTTTCGGTGCTCTGCTCGTGATTTTCTGAACATGCATGCACAGAGTACATTTTTCAGCAGTGGCAGCAGTGTCAAACACTAATGACTTACTTGTGAGCGATAGTTCCACTAAAGTGCTTTTCTATGTACGTTGTAAGTACTGCTTGAAAGTGTTGGTATTTCTTATTGGAAAGAATCCAGATAATGAACACCTATGAGAAAGAGTGAAAATATGAAAACTAGACTTCTGGTCTATATCTTGGAATAGAAACATGCATTACTGCATAATAAGTCTTTTCTGAGGTATCAAACATGATGCATTGTGGTCTAGCTTGGGTACGGACATCTTCTGTTCCTCATGCCTTATATGGTGTTGGCTGTACCCAAGCTAGACCAGAAAGCACTTCGTTTATCGAACTCAAAAAGGCCTATTACTGGAGAAAAATTTCCCATTCCATTCCATTCCCATTCTTCTTGCTTTTCTTGCATCTCTTTCTAAGAAGATTCTTTGTAGGACCAAGAATCCTTTATAAATCAATTTTTAAAACAAAGTATCTGACACTCACCATTGCCTGGAAAACAAGGTTACCATACTCCTCAATACTCTCGTTCAAGATCCAAAACAAAGCATCAAAGATGTCTTGAAGGAACTAAAATAAAGATTTAAAAAAGCATTTTCTTTTACGGAATTGTCAAGAGTTTTTTTGACATTCCCCAGTCTGGGCTGGTCCTGAGTACCATTGATTGACTACTGAACTGGGAACAGTTGTTCGAAAGGCGATTGTGTCAACCCAGGATTAACATGAATGGTTTTCTAAAGATTTAATCCTGGATTAGTATTAATCACCTTTAGTCAGGGTTTTGAAATATCAAGTGTGTTGCTAAAGGGTGTGACACTTTTGTTGTCCAACATTTTGTCATTAAATTTTTGAATATGTCTCATTGGAATGAAGTTGGTAATGAAAATCAGAACTTACCTTGACAATCTCTTCGCCATCGATCTTTATCAGCAACTGTAAAACTGACTGCAGTTGGTGCTTTTGTTCTCTCCATCTTAACAAACCGACCAGGTCCACTGCAACAAGGGATGAAAATGTTTAAGGTGTACATTTGCCATAAATCTTCCCTGGGTTAACTATGCTATAACACTTTTGAATATAAACCCCCCCCCCCCCCATCACAGTCAACTTTCGCCTTGCAGACACCCCTATACTACCGACAGGAGCAAAATCTTCGGTAAAAAATACTGACAACGAAATGACCATAATTAACTCTTGGATGCTCGCTATTACGAACACCAAGTGAAAGTCTAGAGGTTGTCTGCTGTACTGAGAGTTGGGGAGTTGACTGTACACAACCATCCCCCCTCCCCTTTAACCCCCTCCCCCCCCCCCCCGGCACGGCAATTAACCAATCAAAAAGCAACGCTTTCAACAGGCAATTGAACTTACAAACATATATTTAGGATATTGCAAATTACCGTTTTGAGTAAGTTTGGTCGAGCAGACAACTGTTCGTACAAAGAATGTTTCCTTCGTACAACGAGCAACTCTATCTGCACTGGTATTCTTGATGGTTGTGGCTTCACTCGCTGTTGATGGCATGTTTATGTATGCTTTGGAGTCGTAGAATGTGTTCTTTTCAAACTGAAATAAAATAAAACAAGGTAATTAACCCTCCTTGGGTCCATTGGATGAGTCGTAATAAAATCATACCGCAAAGGATTCTGGGTGAATTTGGGTAGAAACGAAAAATGTCTTGGATTCTTCGTTCCCCTATTAGGCTTTGATACCACTACTACTAAAATACGGTCGTTGGCCTAATAGACGTTTTTAGCTTGGGTGTAATGTTTTCCCCCTTGTTTGAGTTGTATCCATATTCATGTGTCTTTTCATGCACAACTGTTAAAACATTATGCCCATGCTACAAAGATCTTTTAGCAGCATTATATTGTGACTCTCAAGGGAGTGAAAAATTTGAAGAAAAAATTTTGGTATTTTGGTATTTTGGATTTTGGTATTAGTAGAAGTAAGATGTAATAAGGGTAACAAAAAACTCATAAATTGGATCCTCAAATTTCATATTTTTTATCAGATTATTTTGTGTCCAAAATGAATTGGAATGAGGAGAAGCCATTAAAGATTTTTTACCACTAAAACATTTGTTACCTTGTAAAGACACAGTTCGTGTAAACCATCGTTAATTGTGGTCCCATCTTCTCTCATCAGTTGGAGGAAAGAGAATGCAAAGGTCTTAGAATCTTTATCATTGTCCTTGAATTTAGCCAGGTGTCTGAAGCCAAATCTTAAAATGGAGCCGTAGAATTTCTCAAAAGGAATCTGGACCTGCAAGAAATATTTTCTATGTTATAGACAATTGATCTGGAAACATGTGGTAACAAATCACAGGAAACAATTCACGAAACTAACCCAAAATTGGTGTCGGTAGGATATTGGCAGGTTGTTGGTAGGGTATTAGTGGGTTGTTGGCAGAGTATTGGTAGGGAGTCTGTAGGGTGTCCATGTGTTGATGGGATGTTGGTAGGTTGTCAGTAGGTTGTTAGTAGGTTGCTGCCATAGTATCGGTAGGGTGTTGGAATTGCTGGCAGAGTATTAAGGGAGTTGGTAGGATGTTGGTAGGTTGTCAGTAGGTTGACAGTCCATAGTGTGTCAGTGGGATGTTGGTTGGTTGTTGATAAGATAAAAGTATGCTGTTGGCTGACACCAATTTACCCAAATCAAACAAGTAAAATTCTTACTTTTATAGTTTCATTCCACTTTGGGTTACCACTGTGGTAGTAGATCGTAGACTGATATTCTGTACGTGGTTCACTGCCACCTCCAAGGAAGATACAGTCCTGAATGGAAAGAGGTATCAGTTATCACAAAGATTAGAGTACACAGCATAAGGTAAACAAAGTTTCTCCAAACTCTGCTGCGCTCTGTATAACTCTGCAGGGTTGTGACCTCTTGCGACATCAACACTCTCAGCGCTCACTAGATTTTCTTTTTCT
Source organism: Anthopleura xanthogrammica (assembly GCA_964019055.1). Taxonomy (NCBI): domain Eukaryota; kingdom Metazoa; phylum Cnidaria; class Anthozoa; order Actiniaria; family Actiniidae; genus Anthopleura; species Anthopleura xanthogrammica. Next base: position 2,622,071 of record OZ025213.1, read on the forward strand.
GCTTGAAGAAAAAATTCCACCAGTGGATAAGAGGGATGGACAACTACAATGGGTGTAAGACCATGGGTGCAGACCAATGGGTGCAGCAGAGAGCCAAAGTGCACAATATGCAAAGGCTCTGTTGTGCAACACAGGGATAAGAGTGCGCAGCATATGGTAGATGGCACATTAGTAAATGCATTACATACATCACACTGACCAACACACTCCAAACAAACCTCAATAATGCGTCCATTAGATCCAACTACACACATGGAGACTTCAACATTCTTCTGTGACGTTTTGCCTGGTCCTCTTTCGAATTCACCACTTTCAATAGTTACATACACGTCATTCCTAACATCACCTGAAGACATGAATACAGCTAATATAGTATATATTCTTAGGTGATTTTGATAAGCTCCTTAAAAAAGCTAAATTATCGCAGCGACATTGATACAGAACTAGCTGGTAAACTGATAAGTAACAGAGGCAAAAGAGTGTAGCTTACACCTATCAGGAGTGCCCTACAAACCCCAGTGCCCCCAGATGTATTTACAATCTTATTGAACTTCCTCCCCCTCCCCCTGTCTAAGGGAATGGATTGGATTGAAATCATATATTACAGGCGTGATGCCAGAAAAAATTAACAACGCAACATTTCAAAATTGTTCTCAAGAGATTGAGGAAACCTAGGATGTATTTTACCTGGCATGATAATTTCTGGAAATCCCAACTTCCTGACAACTGCTGTTCCATGAGGAAGAAGCAGAGGATTTTCATGCTGAAGCTGTTTATTGAAATAATGCAAATAAAGAATATTACTGGAAGCATGGGTGGCGTAGTGGTAAGGTGTATGCCTCTCACCAAGGCCACCTGGGGTTGATTACTGGACTCAGTGTTGTATGTGGGTAGAGTTAGTTGTTGGTTCTCTCCTGTGCTCTGAGAGATTTTCTCAGGGTTCTCTGGTTTTTCCTCCCACTGTAAAAATCAATTTCTAAATCCCAATTGAAATCCAGTGGAAGAAGAGCCACTTTGTGGAATGTGTGTTAATTCACATTTTTATTTTTTTAAATTTTACATGTCAAGTACTTCACATGGAAGCAAAGCTAGCATGAACATTTTACGACACAGCAAAATTACGAGCCAATAATACTTCTCTTTTTTTAAATCAATTTTAACTATAATAGACCTTTTTAGCTTTGTATGCAAATTGCCCATTTCAGACCACATGACATTCCCTTGAGAAATGTTCTTTTATTAAAATATTTACACATGAAAGCATCAGCTCCCAAGAGTGGCATCACATGGTCTGAAATGGGCACAATAAACAACGACGCTGAAAAGGTCTATTAGATTTACCTTCTCCAGTTCTCCATGTAACATCCTCATAGATACATATATATCTGTGGTTATGATGAAAAAACAAAAAGATCAACCTATGAAATTATCAGAAAGCATTGGGGAAAGGCACTGCTTTTTCTAGCAGTCAAACAAACTCTGCTTTTTAAACACTAGAGTTTCACCACTGATGTCTAAGTAATGGCAACAAGATGGTCAACTCACTTCTGGTCGATTTAGACAGGGAGGTGTAACACCTCTCTGATTCAAACTATGCTTAAAAAGAGTTTAGTTACATCCATGCATTTCTCACAGAAAAACTCTGATTTTCAAACATTGCAGATTTTGTGAAGGGATAGCAAGAGATGGTCAACTCACTCATGGTTGATTCAGGAGCTCCATATTTTGATTGCAGTTTCTTGATGATGCCTTCATGCATGGAGACAAAGTCTGTCTCACTGCTTCCACTAATGCTAAAAAAGACAAATACCGTAGTTGTATCAATGTAAATTCCATAAAAAGTCTCATTTTTAATAGGACATGGAAAGGGAGTAAGGGTGTTTTCAATACAGTATGAAAATCGTTTGTGTAACTAGTGCTTACAGTTGAATTGGCATGTACAGCTCTTTGTCCAAATTATTTTCGTCTTTTTCTTTAAGAATATCGACAATATCAATGACTGGAAAGAATAAATACACAAGTTATTCAAATTATCTGGGTCTGGGGTCCTGGCTACACCCCTGCCTATGGACAACATACTAACGGCTCAGTGGAAAGCATATGAATACACAGACATTATACTATATTACCCTAATGGGTTTTCATTAGTTAGTGTATAGGGGGGGGGGGGGGGTCAGCAAAATATGTTTGTGGAGGGGGGGAGTGGGGTCACATTAGTTTCAGAAGCTATGTAGGGGGGTTATTAATAATTGTATGCATCTTTATAGGGGGTTAATAAATAATAAACAACTGGACGGAATATAGGGGGGTTATGATATTTTTGCCAACCAGGAAGGGGGGGTTGGGTAGTATTTGGTAAAGACAACAACTGATTTTGTTGAGCCCCCCCACCCCCCCCCCCCCCCCCCCCGCCATACACTAATAAATGAAAGCCCCTTAAAGAAAGTGTTAGAATACTCAACAGGCACAAAAGCTAGTCAATACCTGCACATCCATAGGGTCGTCTGTAGGACATATTGGACACTTTTCTAGAGGAAGAATCTAAGAGCATTTTACCTAGAAATATGCAGAATAAAGTTTAAATATTATTCAAGGCATGTAACATCTTATCCAAGATAAAGACTTTACTTACCAACTCTAACTATTTGTGCAACTAAGTAGCAATTTGAGTGTAAGTCATCTTCACCTAAGTCCTGAGAATTTGAAAGGGATCAAAAATAAACATTTAATATTTTTGCAAGTTACAAATTATTTTTGCAAGTTGCAAAGTAGGAGGACAAAGTCAGCCCAGGGAGGAGTGCAACCCTCAGAATCATAGAAAGAAAACATTATTTTATATAATTGGAAAAATAGGGGCACAAAGTCGATCTGGGGGTGCTCACACCCTCCACCCCTCCCCTGAATCCACCCCTGAGCTCAAGTTTAAATATATATCTATAATATATATCCAATTCTATACTTACTGTAAAGACACATGTCGCATTACTAATATTTTGTAGCTGATTTACTTTTTGGTTACTGTCACTTTTACCTATCGTCACCAAAAAGCGCTCACTAAAAAAACAAGAAACAGAAACCACAGAACAGTTAACTGGATTTAAAGTAAACAGTAAGTTTGCTCAGTAGGTTTAACATTGGTTTGTCTGGCAGTGTGCTGAAGGTTACTGCTCAATTCTGCTTAGATGTGCCTCCTCTCATTGCTGTTGTCATTGGTTCGATCGCTAGACTTATCATTATATGTGAGTAGACTAGAGTTGCTTGTTGGTTCTCTCCTGTGCTTTGAGGGTTTTCCCCTGGGTTGTCCTCCCTCTACAAAAACCTGAAATCCAATTTGATCAAGGAATAGACCTTGATCACATGGTGCCATATTTATTCCCATCAGAATAAAAATATTTGTTTAACCCTGTGTGTAACCTCATCCCGAAATGCTTAAATCAGAGCTTGCACATGAAAAATCTATCATTCTAGTCAACATGTATGGCTGCCATGTGAGAAGGATGCATGAGAGTCACATGTTTGTTCTAAGTCACGGTGCTACCTTAGTAACAAGGACAAATAATATAAGGCCATAGGACTACTTTATCCTACCTTATAAATTTATTCTTTGTTGCATCATAAATAGAAAAAAAGACCTGACAGCTCTCCTCTACGTTACAAACAAAGCTGTTCATGGTGAAGTACAAATGATTGCTGGTCAAAGTCTTGACTTGTTGCTTCTTTGCCTTCTTTATGGTTCCTCTCCCCTTGGATATCAAAATCATCAAGATCAACAAATATTTTTAGTACTATTAATAGTACTTACTACTAAAACTTATCCAAATAAAGTTGCTAACAATTAAAATTTAACCGTATAGCAACACCTCCAGGTTAGGGGGTTGAGCACAGAGCTAACAACCCTGTCTTGTAAAAAGCGTACGTTACGGAAACAGCATTGCTGCCCTACATGCCAGCTAGGCAGTAAGTAAGTAACCATATAGCAACAAGTAAAATTGAAGAAATAGAACATGTGTAAGGTTTGTTTGTACTACATAATATTTCATTATTTCATTGCAAACTCACAAAATAATAATAACAGACTTACCATGGCATTTTCATTAGCTTTGGCACTTTCAAGATGCTAATTAAAAATAAAAATGAATAGTTCTCTTTAATTCAAAAATAAATTAAAAAAAAAAATTATTTACACTATCAAATTGACTTTTTTTAATTTCGTTGTTTCATTGAGACACTTAATCTGATTACTTACAACATTGTAAAGCTCCACAACACTAGAACAATCACCGTCAAGAACTTCACCATTTTTTCTTGGAATAAGATCCAAACCCATTTTACTAAAAAAGAACACAAAAGTACAATAATGTGTTTGATTAGATTTGAACATGAAATAATCAAATGATATAATATGCAGATAGTAGAAGAATTTCTATATTTTGGCAGTTTCTTTGCATCATCTATCCAGATTAAGAGCTTGAAAAATGGAAAATTGTACTAAGTGATTTACTAGATTTTCTAAAAATTCTACCTGTTTGCCCAATCAATGTCATTGATAGCTTTTTGCTTTATTTCAAACATCTGATCCTGTACGAAAGAATGAAAATGACAAAACATGGTGTTTGTAATAATCATATTACGATAATGCAATAAAATACAACAAAATCACAATTACAGTTAATGGTTACTATGATGATAACAACAGCTACCACAGAGCCCATCAGATCCATGATTTATTCTAGTAAGGAGTACTCCATTTACAGTATGATAAGGATGTTCGTGAAGTCAAGCACCAATAATGCAGTAGATATCAGCTCGTCTAGGAAGGGGGTGTGCACCAGCCCCCTGCACCCTCCCCTAAATCTGCCCTTTAAGTTGGTAACAAAAGAACTCCCCAATCAAGTAAGCATTTGATTTACACAAATTAGGCTTTTTGCATAGGAGCTATGACAACCACATTTTGTAAATTTTACTAAAACAAATTAAAGTTTCTGTATCTGGGACAGATTTTATCATTTAATTTTACCTGAGTAAGGGTTCCTGATAACAGCTGTTGTCTAAATTCAACCAGGTCCCACATGATCTTCCTCAGGGCTACAAACAACTGCATGTTATTTTTCTGAAAAATTCACAAATCCTTGTTAATAAATGTTGTAAATCGATGAGATATTGCTCCTAAAAATATACCCCCCTCCCAAGAGGGTTGCAAAGGATTTGGAAAGTCTGAGTGAGGTCTCCATATCCTAACCAGTATTCTTAATTAGTAGCATTAATGGTAAGGGTTTCAACTATGCAACAATAATTGAAATCATTTAAAATATATGTTATCTTAATTTAGTGACTATAATTTTAGTGCTAAAATACTGTTTTACAAATTCAGATTTTGCAGAAGTGTTGCTAACTAGTCTTGCTTCTAAAAAATGTTGTAAAACTCTTGAAATGATTGCTTTGAAAAGAGACAATGTAATCAACAATGTAGAAAAATGATTTTGGCACGAAAATAAAAGTTATCTTTTGCCAAATAAAAGTTTATTGAATAAACACAGGGGTATACATTAGGTAGGTTTGGGCTTCCTGTGGTTCGTAACATTCTCGTAATCAACCATCTCTTTTTGCAATCACTTACACCTCACCAAAGGTGGTTGCTTACAAGAGAGCCAAATGTAATACCAGGCCTGTAGGCTGGGGAAGTGTGGGGAAGAAGTGTATCTGCACCCCCTAAAGTAGCTGAATTTGTTCAAAACTGTAGTTAGTCTTTCAGGGAAATGACTGAATGACTTGCAACAGTTGCTGGGGGTTTCTGGCACTTTTGGGGGGTTCGCGGGGAAAGGAAGAAAACATAACCATAGTAGATATTGGATTCATGTTCCATTCTGAAAGTATGCTACTTGTCTGAATACATACCATGTACAGTTGTTTCCAAATGATCGACCATTCTCTTAAGACTGAAGTAAGCTCCTTCACAGTTGGATCTTCTTTGGGGATGACAACTTCATATAGAGTTCTGCAGAAGATCAATACACCCCTTTAGCTTTGGCATCTATTTTGCCCATTTCAGACCATGTCATTCCTTTGAGAATGGGATTCTTGTTTCATTTGTGAAAACAAAGAAATGATACTCAAGGAAATGACACACAGTCTGATTGAAATGAGCAAAAAATGGTATTCAAAAAAATCAGCATTATTTAAAGAATACTGTTTTACTGTTACATATGTCTCAAAAGTATATCAGAGTTTGGATCTCATTAACAGTAACTTACCCATAGTTCTCAACATCACACTCCTTCAAATATACATAGGACTTTGGAAAAATTCCCTGTAAATTATAATGCACAATATAAAAGGACAGAATTGAAAGATGCATAGCTGTTTGATTCAATGTTAAAAATCTAATATAAATATCTCAGCCTTTTTTTTACAATTTTCACAGTTTCCTGCACCACCTTGAAATGTAGCTGTGCCTTTGCATCAAAGTGAGACGAACGATGAGCTTACAATGATCAAGACCCTTTTTTAACACCTTGAACAATTATTCACCTGTCTCTATCATTTCAAGCTCACTGTCCATCTTGCTTGGATGCAAAGGCATGGCTACCTTTCATGATGGTACAAAGAACTGTGAAAAGGAATATTAGTTAATTCAATTTTTTCTAGTGTATTTTGGTTATTAGTAGTTAATGTTTTTCGTGTTTTTAGTGTTTCTGATACTGTAATTCACCGATTATCGTGCAAGAGTATTTTCAATAAACCATTATTATTATGGTATTTTTATTTTTTCCTCTATCATTTTCAATTACAATAACAAGCGGGTCGAGCCTGGGCTTTGTTACTGAATATATAAATATTATTAATATTATTATTATTATTGTTATTATTATTATTATTGTTATTATCATTATTATCATAGACAAAATAAAACTTGTTTAGTCATACATATCTTGACCATAATAGCATAATTTTGTAGTTTCAAAAGACTACAGTTCATGAGCAAATGATATGGTAATCCAATAATCATATGATCAAATGAACTTTAAAAACAACACAATGTCAAAACATTTGGTGTGACTTTAAATATTAGATTAAATTAGTGATAAAATATCAATAATTTAATATTATAGCTTAATAATTATAACCTAATTGAAATTATTTTCTCAAGTCAGAAATGTAAATATTTTCTCTCTCAAACACAAAATACAACTGAAAGGAAAAGATGGATAGATTACAAAATATTATTAATATGTAGCCTTTGGATTTTAACTACAGGTTCTTTCATTTTATTAAAATATGGAAAGAAAAGAACAAAATACTTTAAACATGCAGAAAAATACAAGTAAGTTCCATTCATTTAATTTTAATTATACACGTTCTATCTTGCCTTGTAAATATTGTTTATCTCGTGATTTTAAAGGAAGTTTTTCAGACATAAATATGTAGAAACTAAAATTATATTCTGTTGTTATTTTACATATTTTACAAATAAGCAATAAAATTGTCAAACTTCCAAATACTTGAGGTTTTTTGGAACCGATTATTAACTTTTTTTAATATAATTAAGCTTACTTTTTGAGATTTGTTCCGTATAAGGCAACCATGATACCATCCTGAAAATAATAAAAGATAATTTATAAATGTTTCTCAGAAGTTAGATGGTAGAAAATATAACTTATATTCATTAAGGAGGATGAGTGATAATTGAATAACCAGACAAATAGATTAACTTTAAGAGATAGCTAAAACAGGTCGCTCAAAACAAACAAAAAACACATGAAAACAGAACTACCTTGACCAAACAAAACTAAATTAATCTTTCCAAAACCTCGCCTTAGCGGAACCTCGAAAGGCTAAAGAAAAGTCGAAATATCTTGTCTACTGGATTGTTGAGTGGAGTTTGTTTTGCATGACGAGATAAATATTTTTTTAAAGTCAAAGTGCTAACTACAAATATACCTGCACACTCTTCGTAGATTTGTACGGTATCTCCAACAGCTAACTGCAAACCACAGGCGACCCTGCCCTCGAAATTATAAATAGCTGCAAGAAACAGCACTTTGTATAAACAATTACATATATTATCATTTCGTTTATAAAGTGCTTAACAAATTAAGATTTAAGATAACGAAAGATATGCAGACAAACCCGAAGCAAATGGTACCAGTTTATCGGGAGTAGTTTATTAACGAGCGGGAACGCCAAATAATGTTAAATTCACTAACCTACTGCATATTTCGAATCTTTTGTGGCCGTCCAGGTGGACATGTTTTCCTTTTCAATCTCAGTGGTTGCAACTTCCTTTTTTCAAAAGGTAAAGCACCAGTATATTTACGAGTTCCATCGAGTGTTTATGAGCTTCCTCTTCTTAGCCAGGGCCGCCATGTTTTGTTTGCCTAAACTGCCTCGTTATCATGATGAATTCTTCCTATTTAGGGAGGGGTGGGGTAGGTACCTCAAAAATAATAAAAAGCGAAATAAAATAAAAGGAATCTTACTTTCATCTTATTATAAAAAAATATAATGAAAAATAGAATATTAAATGCATTACTTGAATGATAACTAAACAGAAAGGTGTGCTTTGTGCTGATAGACAATTCATGTTTTAAGAGTAGAGAAAACTTTTCATTTGTTTTGCAATCTAAAAAAAATAACATTTTTGGGGTGCTAGTAGAAATAATTTTATGTAAAAAAGTAAAAATAGGAATATTCTCGAAATATTTGGAATGGGTCCCAGACCCCATTACGTCATCTGCAGCGCGCGCCACGATCGATGACAAAAATCCAACATGGCGAGTCCAAGTGAAGTTGGCAACGAGAAAAAGCAGGACAAAACACCACTGCCTAAGCAGTTGTCATCCGATGACAAGTCCAGTGTTGAACATTTAAAAAAGAAAAGAAAGCATAGCCATGATTTTCAGTTAAGCAAACACGAACGAATGGAAAAAGAAAAGCACAGTGAAGATCACTGGAACATAACTTCTGTGTCAACCTTCAAGAATGGTTCCCGCTCTCCTTCACCAAACAAACACAGTAACGGCCTGAAAACAAAGCTAACAAAGATCAAAGTAGAAGGTGAGAGCTCAATTCTTACCTATTATATCTTTACTTTTACAAATCTTTATATTTTCAGTAGATCTGTGAGTGGTTTTGTAAGCTTGAATCCCTCGACGTACGATATGTATTCCTGTCGTTTTTTTCTATTTCCTTCTTTTGAACCCCTGCTTTCATTGTTTACTCTTATTTAAAAGACAAAGATACGAGAAAAAAATCTCCTTTAATCTTAATATTCTATGTAACTTGCCGTTTGAGGTGCAGAAAGTCGATTGATTTTACACGAATAAGGAAATATTCATATCAGCTGTGTAAGATAATTTGAACTCCAACGGTTGAAAATGTGGTGAAGTTTGCATTTTGAATTAAAACATTTAGCGTTAAATTGGATTAACTCGAATGATCAAAATTATTCTAGGTCATTCTAGAACTTGAAGCAACTGGTAGGCTTATAGGAATATTAGTTATTAAATTATATTGCTCTCTGGAAAGGTTTATCATAAAAACCAGACAATTTGAACATCTACTGTACTCCAAGTCCCACGTGTAGACTGATGAGCATGAGTCCAAACCGTCCTTTTGCACTTAGAAAACGTGCATTGATGCACACTTTCAGATCCCGTAAATAGTTCATTTAAAAGTGTCCTTATTTTGAAGTGTCTGGTCTATAATTCTCAATAAGTGTTTTGAACACCAGCAGTTTTGTCTTTTTATTATTCTTATTTGCTTCGGAATTGTACACTAAATAATTTCTGCATCATGAGTTTTGTTTACATTTTGCAAAACAAAAAGAAACAGCGCTCTCAAATTATGAAATTTCAAATTCAGATCTTACTCAAAACAAATGAATTTGGTATTACATTAAGCTTTATATAGGTTGTTCTCAAAATTCAGAAGCCTTATGTATCATTTGTATTCACAAACTACAAAAGAATAAAACTGAATTCATCAATTTGTTATCATAAGATAGTGGGTGTTCATGCCTCTGATAATTTTTTAGCAGGAATCCATTAAGAGTTGTAAAACTGTCATCTCTGACTTCCTCACTCTCATTTATCTGCTATATTTGCTCCATATCACAATCAAAATTATTTTTTATCCACTTAGTAAAATTGCCAGGAACTTGATTTCCCATGAGCAAGATATAAAAATCACCTTGCAAGAAATTGAATACTAAAATTTCTTCAGAATAAAGAAGTATTTGGTGATAAACATTTGCTAATTGAAATGTGGCAGGATGTTCGCGGGTGAATGATGAGAGACAGGGATCTCATCCAGGAAATGAAGTAGAGATACTTCTAGATACTTTGTGAAAGGAGTATACCATGGTAAAGTGCTTGCTAGGGGTATTTTATCACCTTACAGTCTTATAAGGGCAAACACAAAACACTGTATGTAAGCAGTCCTGTATATATGTAGACCACTTGCAGCACTTCAATATGCCACTCAATTTGGAGGAAACTAAACAATAGGTTTCAAATTCTCAGGAGATTGAAATTCTTTTGTTTTACCCTCCAAATTGAGCTGCTTTGACATCACGTGCAAGAGTTCTATATGTGTGTACTAGGAGCTTATACCATTGCAATCTCCCTTTATGAAAACTGGCCTTTTTTATTTATATTTTGTTCTGTTGCCTGTTTTAGATGAACAAAGAACACCTGAAGCATCACCCCAAATCATTGCTCATAATGATCTCAAGTTGAAAATTAAAAGGAACTCAGGTACATATCTTTCATGCAGATGCTAAATTTATAAAGACTTTAGATTACTACCTCGTAAAGTGCTGTCCATACAAACACCTGCTCGTTGTTAAGTGGTAGTGCCAAGCTGTCTGACTTCCTTCTTCCTTAAAAGACCAAGCAGTTCTGATTTAGCAATTCCTTAATGAAAGACTTTTTGGAAGCTCATTATCCAATTTGGTTTTCAGACCACTTAGTATACTTAATTTACTGATCACATGTATGCTGTATGGCTTTGGGGGCTGGTTAGTTGGTAAATAATCGCAGTGCGACCTGCAAAGCTTGATGTCTCGTTTGCAAACTAGCATTTCAAGGGCACGCGAGTTTGAGTCCTTAATAGTTAAAATTAATCTTATTACTTTCCATCACAAACTTTCGTCATAAATATGAGGCATGTTTTTCTAGACCAATAAAAGTTTAATACTAGTTTCTACCTCAGTGAGATTAACACAAGCCAAGTATTTGAATTGACGACTGAACTGCTAGTTTGCAAATGAGAATTAAACTTTGCATGTCTTACTTCAACCAGAATGGTAGTAAACAACATTCTATGTGATAACCTCTATGTACCGATATCTTGTGCGTGTGTACTAGTAGTTTGACATACCCACCTGGTTTTATTGATTTTCTTTTCAAAGGAATAGAAAACAGTCATGAACACAAGTCAAATGGCGTGTCTGAAACCAAAAAGAAGAAGCACAAAAAGCATCATCACAGGCATGAAGAGAAATACTTCCATGATATTGATCACTGCATCCTTGAAAATCCCAAAGAAAAAACAAGATTATCCCACCTAATGCACATAGAGGAAGACTGTAATGGTGGTGCTTCGGTTGTACATGTTTACAATGATGAAATTGCTAGTTTAAGCCCTGAAAAAATGGAAAAATTCGTCAAGCTGTTTTTCCGGGAAACCTATAGTGAAGTTAGCAAAGGACAGCCGAGACATGTAATGGGCATCATTCATGGCGCAGCTTCTTACCTTCCTGAATTAACAGAATACTTTGGAACACACCATCAAAATATGACCGTCAAAACCTCACCCATCAGCAAAAAGTTGGACATAGAGACAATCAAGATGGCAGAATATTTAACCAGAGTACAGGCAACATATAGTGCAGGAACCCTTCGTTGTGGCCCTCTTCTGCAGTTTAGTGTAGTTGGGACTGTTCAAGAAGAGACTGGTGGATATTTCCCAGGATTTCTGGACCTTTTAGAACAGAGTCCATTTTTAAAGGAAACCATGCCATGGGGAAGGTTGTCGGCGTTAAAATTGGAAAAGCGGAATCAGAGTAATGATGGTCCTATTGTCTGGGTACGTCCAGGTGAACAGTTTGTTCCAACAGCTGATTCATCAAGCTCACCAAGCAAAAGACGGAGGTAAGAGAGACTTCAGTTTTATATTTCAGGGTTGCATGTACATCATGAAGTTTCATGATAGCAAGTGAACTTGACATGATCAGGGCTTGAAATAACAGCCGGTCAACTGACCATGTCTGGCCAGAATTGGAACTTGTCAGGTAAAATGTTTTCCTTGCTGGTCATTTTGACCAGTAATGTTGATCCAGAAATATGTTATGACCATCATGACGGGCAACTGAACGGCCTTTCAAGCCCTGCATGATAAATGTATTATTTTCTGTACTAGGTTTTTCTGCAGATAATACATTTATCATGTCAACTTCTGAAAAAATATTTTAACTGTTATATCACCTGCTTACAGTATGTTACAAGGTTATGTCAATGTCATATACCCATTGTACATATTTTCAGAGCTACTGTAAATGAACTTCAAAATCTACAATACCTTCCAAGAACATCAGAGCGTAGAGAGATGTTGGCAGAGGACAGGACAAGATGCCATGCAGACCATGTGGAT